>OY731400.1:21956035-22009592 GCA_963425845.1 Sphenostylis stenocarpa | reverse complement strand
GTAGCTCCGAAAATTGTGAAAATAGTGGAGTTTTAAAGCTAACTCAAAAGGCTTTCAAAGGAGACTGAAATCGTCTCATTTGGATAAGTATTGAAAATACTGCACATGTTAGAAGTTTGCGAACCTGCACTGAAGCCAACTTATGATGTGTTTTGTGGACAAGTTGAGCTCAAACCTAGATTAAGATTAGGGTTAGGGTTATTTATATAAAGGGTGAAGTATGGCTGCAAAGGAGACACATAACACAGCACAACAGCCACACATTGAACATACCAAGGACAAAACGTGCAGCCGAAAAACGCACAACCACAACACGCAGCTGCATCGCGCAACCGACCTTTGCTCAGTAATAAGGACATATCTGAAGCTACGGAACTCCAAATTGAGCGATTCTAAATGTGTTGTAAATCTAAGAGGAAAAGATACAAATGTCTCTCTCTTGAGAATTGTCAAATTCGAATCGGAAGGTAGTCAAATTTGAGGTCAAAAAATCACTATAGAATTTGCCCTACATATGTCTCTTTTTCTGCATTTTCGATTTTCCATGGATAGCTAAATCTTTGAATTGATTTTATGAGGAGAATGCAGTAAATCTGTGAGGTTTTGTTCTTCTATTTCGTTTGTTCTCTTAACTCTTCATCTACTAATCTCTGTATTGAATACTAATCTGTTTATGCTTAATAAACTGAAACCAATATCACAGTTTGCTTAATCATGTGGTAGAGATGAGATTATGTGATGTATGCAATGATTAATTGTATAAGGATAATTTGGGATAATCTTCACTTAGTTGGTTAATTTTGGGTTGGAATAAGGGTTAAAACAAATTAATTTCGTAACCTAAGATAAGTAACACCTGCATTCGAATCAGGAAATCAATTGTTTTCTCATTGTTTTACTCAAATTCTTTTTCTTTTCAAAATTAATTACTGCACTATTTTATTTCAAAACAATTCTTGATTCTTGAACTTTTAATTAAAAACACTTTATTTTAATTTTTGAAATTTCAATTATTTAATTTTTTTTTCGTTTATTTTGTCATTAATATTCTATAGCAATTTGATTTTTATTTTTATTATTCTACATAAATTTATTTCTTTTTCTCTCTTTCATTCATTTTCCTATTTACTGTTATTTACTATTTTAGAGAGAATGAGATGTGATAATGAGTATGTTCCTATAATTTTGTCCTTGTGAGATTCGATAGGGGTTAACTATATTACATCGGTTTAACAACTTGTTTATTATTATTGATCAGTATTTTGTGCGACCAAAATGTTTTTATCAGGCACCTCCTTAACATTGATTTAAATATTTCCCATGTTTCACAAAATGGTTCATCCGCTCCTTGTTTGAAAGTAGAAATATCGGATTTTGCCTTGATGTAGCGGGATGGTGGAAAATATTTGTTCAGGAACTTATCTTCTATATTACTCCAGCTGGTCAAACTCTGATTAGGATGTGTTTTTAATCACTCCTTTTCCCTGCCAGCTAGTGAGAAAGGAAATAATCTCAAATATACAGATTCAATATCTCCTTCTTTAAACCCCATGGTGTCAATCAACTCAGAAAAAGTGGAAAAATGAATATAGGGATCTTCATGATCTACTCCGGTGAATTGATGAGCACTAATCAAGCTTAAGAAGGTTCGCTTCATCTCCAAGGATTGGTTGGCTGGTATTGCAATGCTGGAGAAGTGTCTTAGACCTTGACCTTGTTGCACAGCATAGTCTTCGAGTGTTCTTCTAGGTAGGTTTGCTCTTTCACCCTCCATGTCTTCTATGATTGGGTCTGGTAAGTTGAGTGTGGGAGAACAGTTGACTGATTCTCCTGTTGCTTGTTCTTGAGTTTCCCTTCTTCTTTTACCACGGTTCCTCCGAGCAGCTTTTTTAATCTCGGGATCAAATTCTAACTGATCTGTAGATACCTGTCCTCTTAAAAGTATAAATCAAAGACCAACTCAAGCAAGAATTAGCACAAGACAAACAATAAAAAGAACAAATAATAAGCTAAACAAAGAATTTCCAAGGAACATCGTTCCCTGGCAACAACGCCAGAAATACTTGTTGTTCTTTTAGCCAGTGTATCAATATTATCAATCACAATATAGTATTTCAATTAAATAAAAGGCGATCCCACGAGGAACAATTTCACTGGAAATTCCGAATCATATGCTTACTAAGTGTATTGACACAAAATTGATTTTTCATAAACTTTTGGATTGAAAACAAACGGTAAAAAGCTATAAAATATATTTAGAATAGATGAACTATGAAAACTTAGGATTGACTTACTTCCTTTTCCCTCTTTTGTATAATGGCTAGGTCAAATTAATAACATCAATTAACCTATCGATGTTGATGTCACCTACTCAAATCATTCACATTGATTTCTCAAACATGAAATTCATAAGAAAACCTTGTAAACATAGATTCATCATACATTTAATAGATTTTCTAGCATTAGGTTTAGGGTGTTAAGTGTAAGACCCAGGAAAATAATTATATATTTTAAGGTAGAAAATGGAAGTAAGGGAAGTAATTAAATTAAGAATTTAATAATATTGAGGAGATGAAGAGTGGCTCATTTGGTTAGATCCTTGCCTTGAGATATGGGGGTCATGGGTTTGATTCTTGTATGTGCATTAGAACAATTATAATTTTTCTATTATTTTATAATTGTTTAGAAAATACTCATGTGTGTGCCTGAACGTTGAGTATGCTTAGGGACTTAGCAAATTTTAAATTGCAACGTTTAGAAATTATTGGTTGATGGTTGTTTTCTTGTATGCATTGTGTGTGTGGGTACATTGTAATTTTTACTATGTGTGTGGATTAATAAGAAACATATGATGGTTGATATGGTTTGGAGTAATGCTTGAGTCTTGGGGGTTGTGAGTTCAAATTCTGACTATAGTAAAAAGTAATATCTAGTAAAGGAAAAAAAAGGGTCAGGAGAGTTAATTTAAAATTTAGGATTTGGGAGAGAGTGGAAGGAGAAAAAGAAAGGGGGGGGGGGATTGCAGAGTTGGTGAGAGGCAACGTGGATTGGGAGCCAAAGAGAGTAGAGCAAGCCAAGTGATCTTGCGGTAAGAATATCTAGGTAAGGGATGACAAAACTTGTTTCTTATTTTTTTGAACTAGTTGATTTCTTGAGTTGTCAACATGAAATTGTGAGGAGAGTCTTCTTGCCATTAATCCTAGACTAAACCACCATTTATCCCATTCCTACATGAATTGGAACCAAACAAGCATATTTGATAAAAATTTTGTATGGCTGTTCTAGTGTATTTTGGATACTCTACAATGCTCCTTTCATATTTTAGAGTTTATAAATAAATTCCTTGGATGCCAATACCTAGAGTTAGCCATAAAAATCACTTAAATTGGATTTTTCTAGAGGAAGATGATGAAAAATGTGTTGAGAGGTGTTGCTGGAAAAATCTGCATGTAAATAGAATCTTTGGGAAATTATATAAAAATATCTACTTAGTTTTTAATTCTAAAATTTTGGTTATATGTTCCTTCATATGTCTAGTTCGTGTGTGATTTATTTCAAAATTTTCTAACAAGTATTTTTTCCATGAAAAATCTTGGAAGTGATTAGGTTTTGAGATGGGCGAAACAGAGTTGTTATGTCCGCCCAACAACTTCGAAAAATCATATAAAATCGAGATTGAAGTGTTTTGAGATGAAATTGTTATCGTACTTATGACTATATGTTTATGTTAAGTATATTTAATTTCATAATTTTATGACCATATTTTATTTTATAAAATATATCTTTGAGTACTGGCCTGGTAATGGAATCTTCAAAACAATGTTATTCCTGTTTTCATTTTATGTTGCTACTGTTGCTGCTGTTTTATTTTATTGTTGTTGTTGTCTATATTATTTTGGTGCAGAATTTGTGGGAGTTATATGTTAAAATCCTTAAATGTAAGGAAAAAAAATTACTTGAATTGTGATATGATGTAATTACATGATGAGTTTAGGTATGTTTGATCTGCGATGAGATGTTGTATGCATATGTGTGTATATAGGTGAGGGAACAATATGAGTTCTTTGATAGCCGTAAAGCCAGAATGATTTCTTTACCTAGAGGACTTTGTCCAGTCATGGTAAAGGGGTTTCGTTCCTCCATAAGTCTTTAGCATGAGCTTAGCAAGAGTGCTCCATCCAAGGCTTTGTCGAGCGGGTGCAGTTGTTGCTTGTAAGTCTATGGAAAACAGGGGAAGGGACTTTTCCAAGAGACGTTGGTGCGCAGAAAAAGTATGGGGGTTGGCTATGAGAGAATTTTATACTGTTTATTTTTACTTGGTGGTAATATGATAGAGACTTTTCCATGAGGCGTTGGTGCGCAGGAAAAGTGTGGGGGTTGGCTATGAGAGAATTTTATACCATTTGTTTTTACTTGGTGCTAATATGATAGGGACTTTTCCAAGAGGCGTTGGTGCGCAGAAAAAGTATGGGGGTTGGCTATGAGAGAATTTTTCTACTGTCTATTTTTACTTAGTGGTAATAGGATAAAGTGTTATCGTTGTAGTGTTGAAAATATCTATTTGTGGATATTATGAATGAGTTTTGTTACATTATGATAATACTAGGTAAATAATATGATGACATGCATGATATGTGATGGGATATATGTTTTGCTCACCCTTGCATGTTTATGGTGTTGGTTTCCACCTGCGATGATCGTATCACTTGTGTTATGCGGGAGTAGATTTTGATGCAGATACTGTTAGAGAAGCTTAGCGGTGACGAGCTCATGGGGAAGCTTTTTGGGGTTTTTTTTAAGATATTTGAAAATGTCCTTTTGAATATAATGTATTAGTGTAGTGATTTTGAGTTTGCACTGTAAAGATTTGATATTAAGTCTCATTTTGATGGTTTAAGTTAGTTTTTTGGATGAATAAAATTTTATTTTGACGAATAAAGAGGTTTAGGATAAATCTTTTATCAAGTGTTATTTGAGATAAAATAATTGTGAAAAAAAGAATTTACACGTGGCATCTCGAAAGGGGTGTTACACTAAACACTCAATACATCCATTACCATTCCTAGAAATTAATGTAGCAAATACTCTTAACCTAAGAAAGGGTTTCAAGATATATTTTTCAATATATATGAACATCCAGGATAAAAGCATTAAAAGACACAAAGGATAAGAATAACAACATCAAGAACATAGATTAATATCTCAAAATATCAACAAGATACAAAAGAGTTCAAAGGAAGTGCACCCAATCCTAAGAGAATGAAGTTAGTCACTCATGATGGTCATTACAATGATCCAAATGAAGAAGAATTGAAGATTGGACGGAAATTCAGGCAGCTGACGCGCCTCTCTTCTCAAAACCTCCCATTTTCTTTCTCAAATGCATCTTATATTTTTATAGAAAAATTTCGCATTATTCGCTCAAGCAAAAAATGATGATTTTCGCTCAAGCGAGAATTGTTTGCTTGAGCAGTTGAATTCCCGAGAGCTTTAATGTATTTTCGCTCAAGTGAATAAATGTTCGCTCGAGCGAGTGACTTCCAAAGAGCTTTAACGTAATTTCGCTCAAGCGAGCGTCTGTCTTGCTCGGGCGAATCTTAGGCTGAAAATCTTCTTCCTCCTTTTCATTTTTTCTTCAATTATCTTGAAAATTATGATCCTTGCTCTTGTACCAAAGTATTTTGCAAATTTGTCCTACATTTGGAGAAAATAAGATTAGAATCAACATAATTTAAGTGGTTAAATAACAACTAAAAGCATAATTACATCAACTTTTACCACTTAACAAAAAGCTGACTTGATATCAAGATAAATGTTTCACCTTTTTGTGGCTGTTAATGCAACAACAGTCCTAATGGTTCCCAAATGAGCTACTGTACAAAAATCTTGCTATAATCGATGTCCTTTCCTTTTCCTACTGGTGTGGTTTTAAATTTGTCATTCCCCTCTCTCCTTCAATTTTGTCTTGTAAATCCACTTGACACCTATAATTTTGCAATGCTTGCAGGTGCAAATCTAGTAACATACAACCAAGCATCATGGAGTCAACATTGGAGAGATGCCATGGATGTTGAATTTCAAGTCATTCAAAAAATGATACATGCAAGCTAGTTGATCCACCACCAAATTGTAAAATTACAGGTGTCAAGTGGATTTACAAGACAAAATTAAAGGAGACAAGGTAGATTGCCAAATTTAAAATCAGACTAGTAGCAAAAGGATACACCCAAGAAAAGGACATCGATTATAGCGAGATTTTTGTACCAGAGCTCGTTTGGAAACCATTAGAACTATTGTTGCATTAGCCGCCACGAAAAGGTGGAACATTTATTAGCTTGATATCAAGTCAGCCTTCTTACATGGGGCAATTAATGAAGATGTACACTTAGAACAACCACATGGTTATGTCTCTAAGGGACGTGAATATCAGGTATACAAATTTAGAAAAACCCTATATAGTCTTAAACATGGTCCTATAGCCTGGTATAATGGGTTGAAGTCTTATCTTGTAGCTAATGATTTTTTAAAATGCCCACATGAACACACTATATTTGTGAAAGAAGGAGAAAGGTGTACTCTTAATTGTTTGTGTTTATGTAGATGATTTGATATACACAGATAATCATGAATCAATGTTTCTAGAGTTTAAAATTATGATGATGAATGAGTTTGCTATGACTGACTTAGGTAAGATGAGATACTTGTTGGGCATTGAATGTTGTAAATAAAGGGCTATTGCAAAGCTTAGAACGTTACAAAGAACATTATAGAGAACTGAGAATGTTACAGAGAACTAAGAACATTATAGAGAAATGAGAACTTTATAGAACTTTACTGAGAATGTTACAGAGAATGTAAGTAGTTAGGGTTTTGGGTCCAATCTACACCTATAAATAGAGACCACTTCACACTCTTCCATACACACCTCTCTCATCTTCTCTTCTCTATTTTATTCATGTTCTATTATTATCCTGGGTTTATTTACTCCTTTAAGAGTTTCTTGCTAGTTTCTGAGATCCTCAGAAATTCTGAGAAGTTCCTCTTGTATCCTGGGGGACTTGTGCAATACACCACGGATAAGTCCTTAAAGGTAGTGATTATACATGCCTCAGGAATAAAGTTTGTCCGTGTCTCTATCAGCTTTTACAATAATCTTAAGGACTTATGGTTGACAGTACGAATATCAACAACAAGTATATACCCTTCTATAACTTCAATAGTTTTTACAATATTGGATGGTGAAAGAAAGGGAATGTGAAAACAAACACTGAAAGGAAAAGAGAGAGGTTGGAATTAAATAACAGATTCTCATGGATCAAGGTTAGTCTTCTTATTATCATATGATTCATGTATGTTATTTTGTGAGCATCAAGAATCTAAAGATCCTAAAGAGTAGTTTTCTAGAATGAATTAGGAACTTAGGAAAACTTAAAATTAACTTACATGTGGTATCAGAGTCATAGTTATTCGATTTATGATTTTTCTCTTACGATAGTTTTCCCAAATTAAGATAAACCCTAATTATGAATTTATGGATTTATCTATCTGATTAGAATGAACCCTAATTCATTCCCAAATTTGTTTTCCCAAAATTTGCATGAGTATTATATGTTTGAGAGATTTTTGGTAGTGAACAATTAGCAGTTACATATGCATGTTTAGATCTACATATTATTTTATACATACGTATAAGAAAGAAAGAGTTTGAGATTGTATGAAACCAATGGATCTAACCCCACTTTACCTTCAAGAAAAGGGAAATTGCTTTATCTGTGGAAAGTTAGGTCATCATGCACCTCAGTGCAGTGTAAATGTAGAATGACAAACGACAATCCTCCTAAGGTAAATTTAGCCATAAGGTAAATTTAGCCAAAAGGAGAAGATGCAATTGTTGCAGTCATTTCCCAAATAAACCTTGTGAAAAATGTGAGCAAATGAGTGGTAGACTATGGTGGTACCAGGCTCATATGTGCAAATAGAAGTGCTTTTACCTCCTACACTATTGTGGGATGGAGAAGAACATGTTTATCTCGGTGATTCTAGGACAACTCTTGTCTTAGGAAAAGGAAAAGTTCTTCTAAAGCTCACATCTAGAAAGACTCTGGCCTTGAGTGATGTGCTACATGTGCCATTAATTAGAGCTAATCTAATCTCTGTAGTACTGTTAGAAAAAGATAGGGTTAAAGTGTCCTTCGAATATGATATGATTGTTATGACAAAAAATATTGTGTTTTCAACTAATCTTATTCACCCAATATAATGTGTTTATATGGAGAGGTTATGAACCTAATCTTAAATATCTAAGAGTGTGGGAGTGCCTCCTAGCTAAGGTAGTGTTATCCAATCCTAAGAAAAGGAAAATAGGCTCTAAAACTTCTGATTGTATGTTCTTAGGCTATGCAGAACATACTGTTGCCTATAGGTTTCTTGTCCTTAAAAGTTATGTAATTGAGCATAATACTATAATGGAGAAAAAAAATGTTGAGTTCTTTGAACATATTTTTCCTCTAAAGGTTAGTGAGACACTTATACAATCTATAGATATTAATAGTTGTAGACCCCAAATCTTGCCCGACCTCAAAATAAAGTTAGAAGACCTCCTTTTCGAAGATGGATGAAGCCTAAAAAGCCATTAGGAGAGACTATTAGGCCTCATATTAGGACAGGAGGGATTTTTGGCACAAAAATAAGGATTTTCGCCCTTTTAGGTCGAGACCGCCGTCTCGCCACCTGCGAAAGGCGAGACCACCGTCTCGTTTGGTGAGACGGTCGTCTCGCCATTTCTGCAAGGCGAGACGGCCGTCTCGACCTGACAGGCGCGAATCCCTATAAATAGGAGCGTCATTCTGCTCATTCGACACACCTCTTCCATTCTCTCTCTAGTCACATCACTAGTTTCTCTCTCTAGAATCCCTCTGAAGCATTTCCAGAGTTTCTGAGTGTCTTTAGAGGTTTATTAGAGCGTTTCTGAGAGATTTTCAGCGCTGTAAGAGTGAAGGGCTGCCACAAAGCACCCTATTTTCAAAAAGATTAATAGAAAGCTAGCCTCGGAGGTTTCTACTTTCTCTCTCTATCTTTTACCGCTTTATTTAAATTACGCAATAGACATTAGGGCCATGTAGTCATAGTTTAAATTCCGCAAAATAAAAGGTTAAAAGCGTATTTTCATCGGTTTAAATATTTTGAAATAGTCGGCCTGTCATAAGGAACCCGAAAGGGGCGTCGTAAGGGAACTAACACTTCCCTTACACGTAACTAACTCCCTTACCCAACTCTGGTTCTAACGACCAAAGTTGGTTTTTCGAAGACCAATGCCTTTTAACTCCTTTTTCGATGTTTCCGGTAAAAACATTGGTGGCGACTCCACAGAACCCTTCAAAACTAGTTCTTGGGTTAGCCCGGTTATCGGACAACCCATGAACGCCCTTTCGAAAACCTCGCCCCTAGGTTCAGCACGGTTATCGGACAACCTAAAGGCGTTGTAACCACCAATAAAAGACGCGAAAATCAAGAGATTCGAAACCATCGCATCGCTCCGACCACCCTCATTTTTTACGGCGGCGACAGATGGCGACTCCACTGGGGAAGCCTAGAGAGTTGATCCCATTTAGTGATGGGCCAGCTTAAAAATAAATAAACCAAGAAAGTTACGCTTTTACCCTACCTTGTATTATAACATGCTTTACTGTTTGACTTTAATAACTATTGCTTGTTTATACTTACGCAATTGTCTGAAATACAAATTGTACACAAACCTTTGCACACTACAGTTCCCTCTATACCCGGGGGCAAGTGAGAAATTCGTAGGGAGTGGGTGGCAGGTACGGTTCGCTGTAGTGATGGTCTTGTGCCCACCAGTGTGATCGGAAACCATCACTCAAGGTGATAACCTTCCTCTTTTGGCACAAAGACTGACTATGGCCTTAGTGCTAAGCATGGTCGGAAGGCTGGAGAGTGGGGACCCTATAATGGGGGCACCTTGGGGGCCTTAGCCTTGGTGAGAATAGTTAGAACCTACCTTCGCCAATGCACTTTTCTGCAGGAAAACCCTACCTCGTGATTAAAATGAATTCTCGCCTATTCGTGGATGATCGAATTGTGTGTACATTTGTTTGTCGCATTTGTCTGTTGCATAGAATAAACAAACAACAGAAAAATCACAAAAAATATTTTTGCAATAAACACCCTTATCTCGGACAGTCTACCTTTTAGCTAGCCTGGTTTCAGGTTCTTTGTAAGCTAAGTAGCCACGCAGTTCCGACAGAAGAGATAAGGGACGCTAAATATTCTTTCGCATAAAGCCATTTTTTATCTCGGACAGTCTACCTTTTAGCTAGCCTGGTTTCAGGTTCTTTGTAAGCTAAGTAGCCACACAGTTCTGACAGAAAAGATAAAAGGCTATAAAATAAAAATAATAAAAATAACAATAAAAATCCGTTTTCAAAATAAATAAGACCTGGTCCAAAAATATTATACTCATAAAACATTCATATAAGTAGTTTATTTTTCAAAAAATACGCAAATACCACACATCATGTAGAAAAACATGATAAATAGGAAAATAAACACTCACATTCATTCAATAAGCATCATTTTCATAAAACATGCATTTTGGTTTTAGAAAATGGAGGGGACTAGTAGACAATTGAAGAAGGTGGATATCCCCCGATTCCATACTGAGAAATTGGAACGGCTTTGCGCGGTAATGCCACCAGAGGTCCGCGCCGACTTTGAGAAATCCTATGGACGGATTCTCGACCTGCTGAAGATCTGTGTCGATCAAGTGTTCCTTAGGGTATTGATTCATTTCTGGAACTCCAATCTGCGCTGCTTCAAATTTTCGCAGTTTGATATGGTGCCTACCTTGGAGGAGTACGAGATTATGCTGAAATGGCCCAAATCAGCTGGGGTCCATATCCGCCACGGGACATATACTCCTGCAGCACAAGTCGCTGCCATCATTCAACTACCTTTCCGGCAGAGTACCCTGATAGGAAAAGGGAACATCCAGGGTTGGAAAGTCTCGATGTTAGAAGACCACCTGTCCGACTTGGCTGAAAGGGCAGAGTGGGTCGCTTTTAACAAAACCCTGGCATTAATCATTTTTGGAACGATCTTGTTTCCCTTCCACCTCGATACAGTGGATCAAGCCGTCATGGACGCCTTCTTCGCCTGGGACGTGAACTCGAAGAGTCCCTTGCCTGCAATTCTTGCCGACACCTTGCTCTCGGTGAAATTCTGCCACCAGAAGCAAGGAAAAACACTTCGTTGCTGCTCTTCCCTACTATTCCTGTGGGGCATTACACATTTCTACGCCTCTAGCCACATGGGGATGTTCCCCGACCCTTTGAGGAGCTTCTCCAAAATCCCTCTCCAACGACGCTTAACTTCAGAGTGGAGGGACGAGTTGGAACAATGGGACGCAAACAATTTGTCCTGGGTCTGCCCTTGGTTCCGACCCGGTCCAGTCCTCATCAGATGTGGAGACTATCCGAACGTACCCTTAATAGGACTTAGGGGTTGCATAGCCTACTCACCTAGAGTAGCTATGAGGCAGCTCATGAGGACTCAAACTACAATTTCTCGAGGGGAACTCGGAGGACTGTGTTTCTTCAGAGACCCATGCACAATCGCCAACTCACTAGCTGTGAGAAAAGCATGGGAGAGACCAGTCTACATGGGAGATAGAGAGCTAGGAAAAACTCGAGTGGCTGTCTCCAGTGACTATGAGGTGTGGAGAAAAAGAAGAGGGATGTCTCAACCATCCACCTCACTCATTACAAGCGCCAATAGTGAAGAGCTGCAGGCTCAAGTCGATGCCTTGACCTAGAGGATAGAAATCATGGGTGAAAGTGATGAAGATCTTATTGAAATACATTGGCAAAGATCTCATTGATTTGATGAAGTCAAAGATGAAGTCAAAAGTCAACTTTGCAGCGGTCAACAAGTCACTAAGATAAAAGAGTAGAAGGATTAGTGTGTCTACAGAATGCTTAGGTAAAATCATTTTATCCTTTCTGCTGCATGAGGTTTCTTCACTTAAAAGATTTTGCAAAATGCCTCTAAAAAACGTTTTAAACAATAAAAAACAAAGTATTTTGACAAAAGCTTTCTTAAACATGTTTTTAACTGATACAACTTTGATATAACCGATTAAAATTACTTAAAATGTTAAGTGAAATGTTTTTACAGTATTTTTATCGATACAACTTGATTTTAATCGATTAAATCCACTTAGAGCTCATTATGATCGATCAGAATACGATTATAACCGATTAGAATCTGATATGATCAATCGAATTGAATTATGACCGATCAGAACTCTTTTAATCGATTAAAACACGTTTCAATCGATTTAAACCACTTAAAGGTTCAGGATGATCGATCAGAATGCAATTATGACCGATCACATCGATATGATCGATCAATTGAGTTATGACCGATCAGAACTCTTTTAATCGATTAAATCTCGTTTCAATCGATTAAAACAATTTGGAAATTTTCTACACAAGTGTTTTAATCGATTAAAACTTATTTTTATCAGTTAAAATAACTTGAAAAGTTTTACAAGAAAGTTTTGCAGATATTTCAATCGATTGAATCGCGAAACAATCGATTAAATCAACTTAGAAGATTTTTTGTAAAGTGTTTTAATTGATATAACCAGTTGTAGTATCGGTTAAAACAAATCTATTAAAGAATCAAGAACGTATTAATGGATTAAAAGAAGTTTTAACGGATTAAAACTACACTTTTAACAGATTAAAAGAATCTTTTAACAGATTAATTAATACGACGAGTTTTGAAAATCTTCTATAAAAAAAGAGTTGCTTGGAACTTTTTAGATATCAGCTTTTACACATCCTTAAGCAATCAATCAAGAAAACTTTAGCATTCTTTTCAAGAAAGATTCGCGTCGGTTTTTGAGAAGTTCTTTGAAAATCTTTCTTGAGGCAACTTGCTTTCTTTTAAAGAAGAAACTCAACTGCAAAATTGCATAAAGCTGGTTTGAGCTTTCTAGTTTCTTCTTTTTCAATTCTTTTTCATTCTTTATCGTCGTGTGGTGCCCGGAATTTGGGGCACTCTGGTTTCTCTGCATGTTGGAATTGGGTTGTAGAGGTTATCAAGAAGCTGGAATTTGGTTCTTGGTGAGAGGTTGAGTGCGAGAGCTGGAATTTGGTTCTTGTGGTAGATTAAGTGTAAGATTGTAAATCAGTAAAACATTTGATCTAGTGGAACCCAGCTGGAATTTGGCTAGAGATCTGGACGTAGCCACTGGTATTGGGTGAACCAAGTATAAAATACCGGTGATATCTTTCTTAACCTTTCTCTCCTTTAAATTCAGATTCGCTGCGTTTATTTTGATTGATTGCTTTGAGATTCAAGAACGAGATCTTTAAACTTAATTTTCAAATTAGATAATTTTTTATTTGCGAAAAACTTTCAAAGATCAATTCACCCCCCTCTTGATCTAAAACTACTTTTCTAACAATTGGTATCGGAGCGACGTGCTTGAAAGTTATTCAAGTTCTTCGATCCATGGTGGAAACAAATTTTACGAGGGTGCGTGTATTGATAGACCTCCACTGTTTTGTGGAACAAATTATCCTTTTTGGAAAATTAGGATGAAGATCTTTATTGAATCATGTTAGTGTAAATGTTTGGAATATCATTGAACAAGAAGCTGATATTGTTAACGGAGATTGGTCTAGCTTAAATGACTATGAAAATAAATTAATCCAAGATGATTGTATTGCCAAAAATATTATCTTATCTCGCACTTAACGAAACGATTTTTTCAGGATAGCACATTGTCAAACTGCTGCACAAATGTGGAAGATCCTTGAAATGACCTATGAAGAAGCAACAGAAATATGCTTAATGGTCAACTCACCAAATACCAATGTAAGTTCGACTCTATGAATTATAGTTCTTTACAAGATGCTTTCTTCGAAATACATGCGAGTAGCAAAAAAATTAGAAGCTGAAAACAAAAAATTGAAAAGCATGAATAGGTTATTAGAAAACAAGATCACTATTCTTGAAAAGAAAATAGTTGATGAAGAAACCAAGAATGAAAATTTGGAATTAGATAATAATTCGGATTGCATGTGTAATGTTAAAGATTGCAAAAGCTGTCTCGAGTTACAAAAACAAGTATCATACTTAGTAAAAGCTGCATCTAAACTAGCACAAGGAAAGACTAGTCTTGATATGATACTTAATTCTCGGAAATTAGTTATTGACTAGTGGTGGCATAGATTTTACACCATCTATTGGAAAGAAAACCAGGATCATTTAAAAATTACTTTGCATATAGTAAATTTGTTTCGTCTCCAGTTTGTTAAATGTTTTTCTTGTATGAAGAAAGGTCACTTTCGGTAAAATATTGTAGAATCAAAAAGTATGTTATTCCTAAAGGAAGAATGAAGTGGATTCCAAAAATTAATTCATTTCAAATAACCTAATTGGACCCGAGTAACTATAAAGGGTACGAGAAAAATGCTTGAATTTGTTTTGCAGGGAACAAAATCGGGAATCCCTTGGAGTTCAAAGCGGCGAATCGGGTTCTATTTTTCCTAAACGATTGTTTTAATTCATATAAAACAGTATTAATCGATTAAAATAACTACGGAGGATATCGAAAATCGTCAGTACCATTTTAATCGATTGAAATGTCAATTAATTAATCGATTAAAATAGTTCGGATATCTGTCAGAATTTGAATGTCAATTCGATTAAAATGTTCTCGATTTGATAGTTTAATCGATTAAAATGAATTTATATCAACTAAAAACACTACGATGTAAAATTTAATCGATTCATTTTCGTTTTAATCGATTTAAATTCTATTATCATTTTATTAATTTCATGTTGTACAAAACTAATGGATTCCTTTATGAATTAATCGATTGTTTCATCGTAACATTTTCAAACATAGTTTTAAAGATCAAATTAATAGGTTAATTAGTTGGTTAATCGATTAATTAGTTTTTGAAAATTAGTTTTATAACATTCAATTGAATATTGGTAAGCAAATTCAAGTCAAAATCCCAGGTTCTTGTGAAAATCAAAATCTGCATAATACTTTCACCCACTGTCCTGTAACTTGTGCCTCTATATTTGGTCTCATGAATAGCGGTCAGATAATAATAAATAATGCCGTATGAGTTTCAGAAATGTCTGATTCAAGTAGTCTGTTATGGAACATCCAATTTCCTTTCAATGGCACAAATTTTCATGATTGAAAAGTGAAGGCTGAACAAATCTTTAAATTAGAAACTAGACTAGTGGAATAATGTGGGAAAGTTATTGCTGTTATCCATGGATGGAAAAGTTTTTTATTTTGAAAAACAACATAGACATGATTCAAGCTGTAGATGTCTACATTTCTCTTAATACTTTACATGGAATGCTGCGTGGTAATACATTGCAAATCAAAGGAATTATCAAGAAGTAGACTGTCCCTTTTTCTTATGGACACTAGTTACAAATGGGTCAAGTTGTTGGGACTAAAAACATAGTTTATCAAGGATTTTTCAGTGATGGTTGCTTCTGATAATAAGTTGTTGATTACTAGGAAGTGTAAACAGATAACTTGGAGATTCATTGAACACACGTTTACATTAGATTTCTTGATATTACCTAGCAATATATTTGGAATAATTTTGGGCATGCATTGGTTCAAGACTCTTGGTGAAATTCATTGGAATTGTGCAACTTTGATAATTCGTTTTAATCATCAAAGTCACGAGGTGTCACTGTAAGGAAACCAATCTGAGACAACAATTCAAGAATTGAATGAAAAGCTAAAAGTGGCACAGGGAATGTGTGTTTTATGGTCAGGGATCAATTTTATACTGATGATCTGGCATCCTTAACAACAAACCAACAAGAGGATCTTTCAATGATTCTAAAGGAGGTTCAGATGGTATTGTGGAACCAACATAACTGTCTTCCCTCGATGAAGGAAAATTTCGTGATGAATACGATGCTTTTGATGCCCATGATAATAGTGATATATGGAATATATATGGGTATGGTTATTGATCGGGGGGTTCTGGATTGCTGTCATCACTAGTCCTGCTTTGTATGCATTACTAATCTTTGCTCACTCTACCAGAATAAGTTTCGGTTAATCACTTGTGTTCCAGTATATGATACCACTGGAAAACAACAAAGTTGAAGAAAATTCATTCCTTGGTTTTGCCTCTGGTGTGTAGTAGATGATAATTCCATTGTGAGGACAACTGTGGACTGTAATGCAGACAATAGTAACAGTAAAATGGCATGCTAAAGATTCTCTTTCAGGAATAGTTTCTGTGTCTGTTGCTGATACAGTTGGTAGGGATCAAATGACTGAGTCATGTATTTTGACATTTGACACAAATAATCAGGGAAGTGAGGACAAATTTATCTACACCAAGTTGGAAGATATGGAGCTGAACCAAGGAAATTGGGATAATTGATTTTTGGATAAAAAGGGTCCATTCTCATCTTTCTTTTATTTCTTTTGATGCTTATTTTAAATCTCTGGGTCTGTAATATTACTAGTTATATCCCAGGCACAATATCTCTAGCTTTGAATTAATATAATGTAGGTTTAATTCGAATCAAACTAGCATAAGTTAGAATTCAACATGGATCCCTGAGAGTTTTAGCTGATACAAAATCGAATTAATCGATTAAATTGATTAAAGGAAACACTTTTCATAACAAAATAATCGATTAAAACATCGTATCAATCGATTAAAATCTTTATAAACCAGCTTACATCAGTTAAATTAGCTAAATAAGATTTTATTCTGATTTTGATGGATCTATTAGTTAAAATTTAATCGATGTAGTTGATATTAGTGTTAAACATCCTTCTAGCCGATCAGTTTTACAAAATATCCACTAGATTAGCCATGATAAATTCGCATCAAACCTTTCTTAGTTTTCAAAACTGAGTTTTTATTCAATAAAAATCTTTTAAATCGATTAAAAGAATTTATACAACATTTTTCTTTACTGTTTTAATCGATTAAATGTCAAAATAATCGATTAAATGCACTTATGTTCTATATTTCAAAGTCCTTCACTGTTTTAATCGATTAAACCTTTATTTCAATCGATTAAAATCATTAAACAAGAACTTTTTAATCGATTTTGTCCTGTTTTTAATCGATTTTTATTCTGGAAAGAAAAAATAAAAGGCTTTAGTTAATGGATGTTCTTGTAACATGCTACTAAAGCGTGATTCCCTTATCTTTACACATGTTAATTGTATTCATTACAAACGTGTTAATGAAGATAAGTTTGAATCAACTTTAATTGATCTTTACATGTGTAAAGTATCAGATTTTTCATTTTTTTTCTATTTTCAAAATCTTTTTAATACATACCTATGTATTATTTCTCTTCTGTTCCCTATTTTTAATTAAGTCAAAAGGGGGAGAAATAGTTGCTTTACCTTTAGAAATAACTCTTAAGTTTAGGGGGAGCAACAATTTAGGGGGAGAAATAGGAAAATAATACATTTTTGATTTCTCACTAATCTGTATTATCAAGTGACTTTTTTTGCAGAGTTTTTTTTCAAAATGGTGTTTGTCTTCATCAAATAGGGGAGACTGAAAGTGATGAAGATCTTATTGAAATACATTGGCAAAGATCTCATTGATTTGATAAAGTCAAAGATGAAGTCAAAAGTCAACTTTGCAGCGGTCAACAAGTCACTAAGATAAAAGAGTAGAAGGATTAGTGTGTCTACAGAATGCTTAGGTAAAATCATTTTATCCTTTGTGCTGCATGAGGTTTCTTCACTTAAAAGATTTTGCAAAATGCCTCTAAAAAACGTTTTAAACAATAAAAAACAAAGTATTTTGACAAAAGCTTTCTTAAACATGTTTTTAACTGATACAACTTTGATATAACCGATTAAAATTACTTAAAATGTTAAGTGAAATGTTTTTACAGTATTTTTATCGATACAACTTGATTTTAATCGATTAAATCCACTTAGAGCTCATTATGATCGATCAGAATACGATTATAACCGATTAGAATCTGATATGATCAATCAGAATTGAATTATGACCGATCAGAACTCTTTTAATTGATTAAAACACGTTTCAATCGATTTAAACCACTTAAAGGTTCAGGATGATCGATCAGAATGCAATTATGACCGATCAGAATTGAGTTATGACCGATCAGAACTCTTTTAATCGATTAAATCTTGTTTCAATCGATTAAAACAACTTGGAAATATTCTACACAACGTTTTAATCGATTAAAACTTATTTTTATCAGTTAAAATAACTTGAAAGTTTTACAAGAAAGTTTTGCAGTATTTCAATCGATTGAATCGTGAAACAATCGATTAAATCAACTTAGAAGATTTTTTGTAAAGTGTTTTAATTGATATAACCGTTGTAGTATCAGTTAAAACAAATCTGTTAAAGAATCAAGAACGTATTAATGGATTAAAAGAAGTTTTAACGGATTAAAACTGCACTTTTAACAGATTAAAAGAATCTTTTAACAGATTGATTAATACAGTAGTTTTGAAAATCTTCTATAAAAACAGAGTTGCTTGAAACTTTTTAGATATCAGTTTTTACACATCCTTAAGCAATCAATCAAGCAAACTTAAGCATTCTTTTCAAGAAAGATTCGAGTCAGTTTTTTAGAAGTTCTTTGAAAATCTTTCTTGAGGCAACTTGCTTTCTTTTAAAGAAGTAACTCACTGCAAAATTGCATAAACTGGTTTGAGCTTTCTAGTTTCTTCTTTTTCAATTCTTTTTCATTCTTTACTGTACTGTGTGGTGCCTGGAATTTGGGGCACTGGTTTCTCTACAGCTGAAATTGGGTTGTAGAGGTTATCAAGAACTGGAATTTGGTTATTGGTGAGAGGTTGAGTGCAGGAACTGGAATTTGGTTCTTGTGGTAGGTTAAGTGTAAGGTTGTAAATCTGTAAAACATTTGATCTAGTGGAACCCAGCTGGAATTTGGCTAGAGACTGGACGTAGCCCTGGTATTGGGTGAACCAGTATAAAATACTGGTGATATCTTTCTTAACCTTTCTCTCCTTTAAATTCAGTTGTTGCATTTATTTTGATTGATTGCTTTGAGATTCAAGAACAAATCTTTAAACTTAATTTTCGAATTAGATAATCTGTTATTTGCGAAAAACTTTCAAAGATCAATTCACCCCCCCTCTTGATCTAAAACTACTTTTCTAACAATGGGAGCCCAGATGAGCGCCCTTGAAGAGAGAGAGCAAGAATCTATCCTCACCATTAATGGTCTGCAAAGGCAATGCAAGAAAAAAGATCATGAAATAGAGCGCCTCAAGGATCAGTGTGCTGATTCTAACGAGCAAGCTATTCGAGCATCCAAAACTGCCAGAACCAGCTCGGATAGCCAACTTCAAGAAATAACTGCCAAATCAGCACGCCTTGAGGCCGAATTAGCAAAACAAGCTCAAACGATCAAGGAGTTGTTGCAAGAACTCACCAAGACTCGGTCAGAAATACGCCAAGAGTGGGAGGCCAACCAGAGACTCAACAGAAGTCTCGCTGAGCTACGCTGCAAAGAAAGAGACGGGCTAGCTCAGTACGGCCAAATACTACAAGAAAAGGACCGAGTCCTTGCAAAGCTCGATGAACTGCAAGCCTTGGTCATCCATCAAGAGGCGAAGATCAAAGAGGCTCAAAAGTACAGTGAAGAAATGAGCTAGGCGGTCCAAAAGCAAAGCGAAGCACTTGCTCGTCACGTCCGGGAAGCCGAAAGAGAATTGCATAGAGATCAAGACCCGCCTGTGGGTTTCTTTAGGCTTTTCCGTTTTTGCCAAAAGTTGCTTCGTAGTATGGAGTAGGGGAATGTACACCTTCTAACGAATGAATGAAATCTTTTTCTTTATTCAACAATTGTCTACTTGCATGCATATCATTCATTTGCATATTTAATTTCCCCTCCTTCATTCTTAATAAATAAAGATGATAAAAAGGAAGGATTAACTGACACGTCTTCCAAATCAGAAGAATGGAAAGAAAGTCACTCCTAATCAAGCTTTCTCCAACGGTCGACTCGCCACAAGAGGATAATAAGCCTCGACCGTTGGTCCTAAAGAATAAAGAAGAAGGGACAAGGACACCAGTGCGACTATTTATGCCACGTCCTTTCCCCTACGAGTCAAATAAAGCTGTACCATGGAGATATGGGGAATCTTCACCTATAAAGGAAGAAATCACAAATATAGCCGGCATTGGGGGCATGACTAGAAGTGGAAGAGTCTACTCCCCCAGGGACTCACAAGAAGATGTCCCCAAAAATAAAGGAAAAAATAAAAATACCGAAGAAAAAGAAAATAAAGAATCCAAGGAGGAGATAGAGGAATTACTCCAGTTTATAAGGCAAAGCGAGTATTCCATTATAGACCAGCTCAATCGCACACCTGCGAAGATAACATTGTTATCTCTGATAATGAGCTTGGAACCGCACAGAAATGCCCTGCTGAAGGTCTTGAGCGAAGCGCATGTACCTCACCATATCCCAAGAAAAGGTTGAGAGGATCGTCAGTCACATCATGGCAAGCGACCACCTCACCTTCACAGAGGAAGAGCTCCCCCTCGAGGGGTCAGATCATAACAAGCCCTTGCACATCTCAGTCAAGTGCAAGGGGTACCTCATCGCTAAAGTTCTTGTGGATAACGGGTCATCCTTGAACGTGATGCCCAAGTGCACACTAGACAAGTTGACTATCCAAGGAACCCGTCTGCGCACAAGCAACACTATCGTTCGAGCCTTCGACGGATCCAAACGAGAAGTAGTGGGAGAGGTTAACTTGCCAATTCAAGTTGGACCCACTATCTTCGACGTCGATTTCCATGTCATGGATATTACTCCAGCATATAGCTGTCTCCTCGGTAGGCCTTGGATTCACGACGCTAAGGCAGTACCTTCAACGCTCCACCAGAAAGTCAAGTTCATAGTGGATGACAAATTGGTCACGGTCCAAGCAGAAGATGATATCTTGATCAGTGGACCGTCCGCCCAACCTTATGTGGATGCGGCTGAAGAGGCCCTTGAAACATCTTTTCAAGCGCTCGAAATTGCCAACATAGAGCGACTTCCCAAAAACACAAAGGTAGCCCGCATGATGTTGAAGCATGGTTACCATCCTGGCCAAGGACTGGGGGCAAATTCCCAAGGCATGAGGGAACCCCCAGAATTCAAGGATAATCCTTTTAAGCATGGCCTAGGATATGACCCTACCAAGGGCCGAGCGGAAAAAGGAAAAGGGAAGTCTCCCCTCCGCACACTCAAGCAAATTTTCCGAAGTGGAGGGGTGCAAGCGTCAAGAGCTATCCTAGTCGTTAGGAAATCTTTTTCTTCATTTAAGGGATGTAAACCCCATGATTGTTAGAGATTATCCCCCAGGGCTAGCCCGACCCCCGGGCATTTTAGGGCACATATTTCCTTATTAATTAATAAAGAATACTTCTTACTATCTGCTTCTCTTCTTGCTATTTCATGACTAGACCTCACAATAACCTTGTCTAAGTAGACAAAAAAAGAAGAATAATAAGCGCATCCAAATAAATTTGCCATTGTCATTACGATCAAGCTAGTTGATTAGAAGCACCAAATAAGGCTTTACCTCACCATAAAGAAAGTCATGCTTCGCCAATATTGTGAACAAAATAATTACACCACAAAAAAAAGAGAGAAAAAGCCCACAGAAGTCAAAGGCCAAAGAAAAGGGCAAAATACCCGGTAGGAAACCCACCAAGGGGGCTACGCAAAAGATAGGGTCAACCCGGTAGGATACCCGAACAAAAATAAAGGGTAGCCTAGGCAAAATTTAGGGTTACAAAATAAGGTCCGCTAGGATTTCCCAAAAATACCAAAAAATGAACCTAGACAAAAGTTAGGTCCAGAACACAATATCCTAGTTCAAAAACCTGAAGGGCGATCTAGGGAGATCAACTAGCCATAAAAAGCAATGGAAATAAAACAAAGGCGCAAATACAAAAAGGGGAAGAACGTTTGCTTAGATAAAAGCTTAAACACCTAGGCCTAACCCTAGCCAACCATTCTTACAAAATCTGTTTTAAATAAAGATTAACCCTCTAAAACACAAGCCATTGAATTTACCTCTTTGCTTCTTTTCTCTTGACCCTCACAATAATATTCTAATAATTAATTTGGGAATATGGAGGCGTATAGTCAATAAGAGGATTGAAACCCCTAGAGTGAAGAAAAAGGGACACTATATGACAAAGAGTGCTCTAAAAGAGAGAAAGAAAAAAGAAAGAGTAAAATATTCTTCGGTCACAAGAAGTCCGGCATGGTACAACAAGTACGAAAGCACAAATCATATCAGAGGGCACTCGGCGCTACAAGACACGTCGGTTAAATCCTTCTAAAAAACTAATCAAAATAGGCATTATAGGACATCAAACATAAAAACATTGCATGCATAGAATGTTTTTGAACCAGGTCCTATTTCCTTATTAAAAAAAAAAACCCCGAAATTCGAGACGGCCGTCCGGCGTACCCAGACCGCTGTCTCGGTCCCCCAGCAAATCGGGACCGTCGTCTCGACCAACGAGACCACCGTCTCGATTTGGCCAAAAATGGGACCGCCGTCCCGCTTGGCGAGACGGCCGTCTCGCTTAAGGCCAAAGTCGAGACCGCCGTCTCGAGGTTCCAGACGGCCGTCTCGACTTGCACAAAATCGAGACCGCCGTCTCAACTTCCCAGACGGCGGTCCCGAATCCGAATTTTTTCCTATATATAGAGGGGCGCGTTTGAAGGTTCCTCACAACTCCCCTGCCCTCCAGAATCCTCATTCTCTCATACTCAAGCACCCTCTGACCAAAATGCACCGAGGAAGTCAGTCAAGGAAGAGGAGAGGAGCTGCTGGCGCTAGCAGTTCCTCAGCACCGGCCCCTCAGGACCCCACCCAGCTCTCGCCGCTGCATATGGCCTGCCTCGAACACATAAGGGGTTACACATGGCACCCCATGCTTCGGCTGGACTTCAGCATCCTCGCCGAATTTGGGTGGGAGGACGATGTCCGGGCCCACTTCGACAGCATCGGATGGGGCTTCCTGCTGGAGTTTTTGGCCACCATCTCCTACGCCGAGGCCCCTGCCATGGTCCCGGGCCTATCACCAACAAGGATGGTGTCCTACTTCATGGGTGGGACATACCGGACCACCACCCTCGACAAATTCAATGTCAGCATTGGATTCGTCCGGCCCGAGGACGTGCTAACTTGGGAGTACCAGGAGGCCATTTGCACGCGCCCTGCCAGCCTCACCCCCGGAGAAATGTGGGAGGAACTCACCAGGTCACCCACACTGCCCACGCTGATGAAGGGGTCAGCACTCCCCCCAGCCCTCCGCATTTGCCACAAGCTGCTGGTTGGGACTATCCACAGGAGGAAGGAGAGCCAGGGTAAGGTAACCCTCCCAGACCTCTTCGTACTTTACTGCATGAGCCAAAGACGGCGGTGCAACCCCGACTACTTCTTCCTGAAGGCCCTAAAGGACTTCGGGAGCCGGCCTGTGGGAGCCGTCCTCATGGCTCCTCTTATCACTCCCCTGGCAGAGAAATGGGGGTGCCCTGGCAGGGAGGAACTGGTCCCCAGCCTCCAACCCGAATCCATCAACGGGTCGGTACTTGTTAGCATGGGGATGCTGATGCGCCATGGGACCCAGCTGGTCCACCATCCCTCCCTCGACTTCGCGCTAGATCTCCAGGAAATCGTGACAATGCACGATCTCCCTACACCTCCCGATTTCCAACAGGCTCAGCAGCAACACCAACAACCCCCACAATACACAGACGACTTTGCTGGCATAAACCGTAACATCTATGATCTACGCCAGCAATTCGATCAAATGTCTGTGCGGTAGGAGCAACTGTCCCTAAGGCAGGAAGCCTTTGACACCCGACTGGAGACGATGTACTAGCACCAGCAGGGAATGCGGCAGGAATGGACAACATTCCAGCAAGAATACCGCGATGAAGCCCGGGAGCAAGTAGAATTCCGGGAACATATGTACTAGCAATTCCCTTACCACGGATCATCTCCAGAAGATAGCCCTTAGGGATAGTACTTGTAAAAATAAGATGTGGCTGTAATAAAATTTTCCTTATGAATAAAATTTTATTTCATGCATTCTTTGCCATCCTTTTCAAAAGTCAGCGTAATAAAAGAAGTTTAAAGAAAAAGACATACGCTCAAGAAAAAAGCCAAAATCCAAAATCACGAGAAAAAAGAGATAAAACCGCGAAAAAAGGCAGGATTAAGACAAAGCCAACCACCTTGACCAATAGAATTCGACAACCAAGCATAAGTCGAACAAACAAGCAAAGACTACCCGACCAACCAACAAGAGTCGGGCAACCACTACCGAAAGACCAAAACACAAAGAATCCCCAGCAACCAATGAAGCTGGATGAACACCAACAAAATCCCCGGCACAATCCGGATGACCATTCCAGAAAGGTCCAAACACATTTACCAACACAAAAATACTCCCCATGGAGCCGGCGCATGAGCTAGAGTAGTAAGCCGCCACCACAGCCAAAGGGTCAGCTACCGCATCAAAGGAGCATCCTGAGGCATCTAAACCAGATGAGGGTTCGTACTCATCAACCGAAGGGTCAGCTACCGCATCAAAGGAGCATCCTGAGGTTTCTCGCCCGACACATGATCTAAAGCAGTAAGCCGCCACCACAGCCAAAGGATCAGCTACCGCAAGAAGGAGCATCCAGAGGCACAACACTAGATGGGGGTGTATACTCATCAGGCCTTACAAAAGGGGGCTTACTGGACGGTGGTTCATACTCGTCAAACACCAGATGGGGGTGTATACTCATCAGGCCTTACAAAAGGGGGCATACCGGACGGGGGTTCATACTCGTCAAAACTGGATGGGGGTTCATGCCCATCAGCCGAAAGGATCAGCTACCGCCAGAAGGAGCATCCTAAAAGCGCACAACACAACCTTTTTTCCGGAAGATCAACTGCCACAAAGACGGGACATCCGAAGGGTAGCCGGGCAAGAGGGTCAACTCCTTTACCTGCCAGCCGATTCCGGTTGGCACAAAAGGCCAGTAGTCGACTAGTCAGGTAAAGGGGGGGCAGCTATAGACCCCAAATCTTGCCCGACCTCAAAATAAAGTCAGAAGACCTCCTTTTCGAAGATGGATGAAGCCTAAAAAGCCATTAGGAGAGACTATTAGGCCTCATACTAGGACAGGAGGGAGTTTTGGCACAAAAATAAGGATTTTCGCCTTTTTAGGTCGAGATCGCCGTCTCGAATTCGGGACCGCCGTCTCGCCTCGCGCAAATGGCGAGACTGCCGTCTCGTCCGTCTCGCCACCTGCGAAAGGCGAGACCGCCGTCTCGTTTGGTGAGACGGCCGTCTTGCCATTTTTGCAAGGCGAGACGGCCGTCTCGATTGGCGAGACGACCCTCTCGACCTGACAGGCGTGAATCCCTATAAATAGGAGTGCCATTCTGCTCATTCGACACACCTCTTCCATTCTCTCTCTAGGCACATCACTAGTTTCTCTCTCTAGAATCCCTCCGAAGCATTTCCGGAGTTTCTGAGTGTCTTTAGAGGTTTTTTAGAGCGTTTCCGAGAGATTTTCGGCGCTGTAAGAGTGAAGGGCTACCACAAAGCACCCTATTTTCAAAAAGATTAATAGAAAGCTAGCCTCGGAGGTTTCTACTTTCTCTCTCTATCTTTTACCGCTTTATTTAAATTACGCAATAGACATTAGGGCCATGTAGTCATAGTTTAAATTCCGCAAAATAAAAGGGTAAAAGCGTATTTTCATCGGTTTAAATATTTTGAAATAGTCGGCCTGTCATAGGGAACCCGAAAGGGGCGTCGTAAGGGAACTAACACTTCCCTTACACGTAACTAACTTGCTTACCCAACTCTGGTTCTAACGATCAAAGTTGGTTTTTCGAAGACCAACGCCTTTTAACTCCTTTTTCGATGTTTCCGATAAAAACATCGGTTGCGACTCCACATAACCCTTCAAAACTAGTTCTTGGGTTAGCCCGGTTATCGGACAACCCAAGAACGCCCTTTCGAAAACCTCGCCCCTAGGTTCAGCCCAGTTATCAGACAACCTAAAGGCGTTGTAACCACCAATAAAAAACACGAAAATCAAGAGAGTCGAAACCATCGCGTCGCTCCGACCGCCCTTGTTTTTTACGGCGGCGACAATAGTGATAAAGTATATGAGGAATTAAGGATAAGTAAAAGACAGAGGAAGGAAACCTCCTTTGGAGATTATTTCTACACTTATCTAGTTGAAAATGATCCAATGAGTTTTTACAATTGGGATAAGGTCATTACGATTGAAATTGATTCAAGTAAGAAAAATAATAGTTGGACTTTAGTAGATTTGCCTAAAGGAACAAATCCTATTGGTTATAAGTAGATTTTAAAAAAAAATTATCCTGATGATCCATAGATAAATATAAGATAAGATTAGTAGCAAAGAGTTTTACTCAAAAACACAACATTGATTATTTTGACACATTTGCCCTTGTGACTAGGATTTCCTCTATTTGAGTTTTGTTAGCTCTAGCAGCTATCCATAAGTTGGTTATACACCAAATGGATGTTAAGATAGCCTTTTTGAATGGTGAATTAGAGGAGAAAATTTATATGACTCAACCTGAAGGGTGTGTTATTCCTGGTCAAGAGAACAAAGTGTGCAAACTTTTAAAATCTTTGTATGGATTAAAATAAGCACAAAAAAAGTGGCATGAAAAACTTGATAGTGTTCTACTTTGTAATGACTTTTCAACTAATGATGCTGATAAATGTGTGTACTCTAAATTTGAGAGTGGTGAATATGTCATTATATGTTTATATGTAGATGACATGTTAATATTTGGTACATGCATTGACATTGTCTCCAGAACTAAGTTGTTTCTGGGATCTAAATTTGAAATGGAAGACATGGGTGAAGCCAATGTGATTTTGGGAGTTAAAGTTATAAGGAAGGGAAATAGTATTTTACTATCCCAAGAACAATACATTGAGAAACTTCTTAGGAAGTTTGGGCGTTATAATGTCAAATCAGTGAATACCCCTTATGACGCTAACTCTAAGTTAAAGAAAAATAGAGAAGACTCAATCTCTCAACCTCAATATGCCCAGGTAATTGGGAGCTTACTGCATTTAATGAGCTTTTCTTGATGTGAACATGACCTATGATAAGGGCTAGAGCAAGGGAAATAAAGGAAGCTCTTCAACAAATATTGTTGGTTGACCAAATAATGTTTTCAATTAATCAATTAATGGGCTTTAGTTTGATTTTTTTTTAAGTTGTAATAAGGGCCCAATTGAAAATTTAGTCATCAGCCTTTGGGAGACCAAGGGGTGCATAGCTGATTGACTTTTGGTTGCCACAGTTTAAGATACAATGAGTCATTAAGTAGTTTCAATTCCTAGATTAAAGGGTTATTATTAGTATTTATTTTCTTTTATTGAGTCTTTTGTAATTCTGATGGCAACACTTTTATATCAGCTGAACCATTCTTATCAAGAAATAACAAGTGGAATTTTATTCAGAAATATTAGAGTTTATCTCTTTTATCTTAGTGAGAGTGATTCTCCTAAATTTTTGAGTGATTCAAGAACCCTTGGCTGTATCAAAGGACTTTCACATCCTTTGTGTGTTGCCTCCCTTGGGAAGTGTGATTCTTTCCTTCCACCTTCTTTTTTAATTCCTAAATTTCTTACAAGGTTCTAACCCTAAAGATCCTAAATCACCCCTTGAAAAATAGAGAAGACTCAATCTCTCAACCTCAGTATGCCCAGGTAATTGGGAGCTTACTCATTTAATGAGCTTTTCTAGACCTGACATTGTTTATGTAGTAGGTAGATTGAGTAAGTACACTCAATGTCCTAATCAAAAACATTGGAATGCACTTGCAAGACTTATGAGATACTTAAGAGGTTCAATGGATTATGTCATTGAATATAGTGGATTTCCCACTGTACTAGAAGGGTATAGTGATGCTAATTGGATCTCTGATTCAGATGAGACAAAATACACTAGAGCCTATGTATTCACACTCAGAGGTGGTATGATTACATGGAAATTAGTCAGGCAAACAATTATTGCAAGATCAACAATTGAATCTAAATTTGTTACTCTCGAAATGGCTGGTAGTGAAATTGAGTGGTTGAAAAACTTCTTATCAAATATTCTATTAGGAATGAAACCAATCCCGTCAGTATTAATTCACTATGATTGCCAATCGGCAATAACTATAGCTAAAAATAAGAACTACAATGGACAAAAAAATAGACATATATAATTGAGACATAATTTAGTGAAGCAGCTGCTAAAGAATAGAACAATTTTCATTGACTATGCAAAGTCAGAACAGAATCTAGTAGATCCTCTAACAAAACCCTTAACTAGAAATATGATTTTAGAAATATCTAGGGGAATGGGACTTAAGCCACTTGCAAACAAACAAGTGATGGTAACCTAACCTTTGTGATTGGAGATCCCATGAATAAGGTTCATATGGGTAAAAACAAGTCACTTGTTAGTTCTGCTTGCACTAAAATTGATTAAAATCAATTAAGACCATTCCTATGGTGTATATGTGAAAGTGTTAGATACTGCATCATTGAGAGGTTAAAATTTGTAATTAAAATTCTATGCGGTGTACAAATTTTAGTATAAACAAAGTTTTTAACAATTTCATATCCCTTATGGGTGGTGTATGATTTGCAGCATACGTTTGATGAAGTCACCTATATGAGTGTCGAGTGGGGCCGCCTGTATGGGATCTTTGCAAGATTTCTAGAGCATTCATGAATATCGGGCACGCGCATGGCCTAGTAAGCGCAACACAGCGATAACAGTAAGAATTGTGGGGGTGTATTGTGATTGTTAAACCGCTAACACACACTAAGTGTTTTGGTTCATATAGCTTGTTACACTAACTACACTGTGTGTTAAGTTTTTCAGTCTAACACTAGTTCATATAGCTTGATATACCAACATTACATCTTATATGAGACCCAAGATTTTCTTCTTTTATTCTTTATCTCTTTTGTTTTGCAATATGTGGGGGACTGTTGTAAAATAAGGGGTATTGCAAAACTTAGAACGTTACAGAGAACTGAGAACGTTATAGGGAACTTTACTAAGAACGTTATAGAGAACGTAGGTAGTTAGGATTTTGGGTCCAATCTACACCTATAAATAGAGACCACTTCACACTCTTCGATACACATATCTCTCATCTTCTCTATTTTTTTCTTCCTATTCTACCATTATCCTCGGTTTATTTACACCTTTAAGAGTTTCTTGCTAGTTTCTGATATCCTCAGAAATTCTGAGAAGTTCCTGTTGTAGTGTGCAATACACCGCAGATAAGTCCTTAAGGGCAGTGATTATACATGCCTCAGGAATAAAGTTTTTTCTTGTCTCTGTCAGCTTTTACAACATTGAAGCTTTGCAAAACTATGACGAAATTTTTATTGGATAGAAGAAATATATCAGGGATATGTTACAAATTCCATATGCTTGACTTTAACTTAGTTAAGAATCCTATTGTACCAAATATTAAGTTGCTGAAAACATATAAAGGGGCAAAAGTTGATAGTACTTTATTCAAACGACTTATAGGAAGTCTTATGTATCTGAATGCTACTAGACCGGATATTGCACATTCAATTAATGTGATTAGTCGCTTCATGGAGCATCCTGAAGATAATCACTTCCTAGCAGCAAAACATATTTTGAGATATTTGCAGGGAACTCAAAATTAAGAATTTTTTATAAAATTGGAGGAAATATAGAATTACTTGCCTATACTGATAGTGATTATGCAGGGGATGTAGAAGATAGAAAGAACACATCAGGTTATATTTTCAAATTGGGAGATGGTGTAATATCTTGGTCATAAAAAAAAGCAACTAGTGGTTAGCTTATCCATAACAGAAGCAGAGTTCATAGCAGCTGCATTTTGTGCTTGCCAATGTGTTTGGCTGACAAGAATTTTGGAGCATCTAGATTACTGTCAAGAAGGAGCTACTATTATTTTGTTTGGTAATGCTTCTACGATAAAATTATCCAAAAATCAAGTCTTACATGGAAGAAATAAACATATTGATGTAAGATTTCATTTTTTGAGAGATTTGTGTAATAATGGTGTTATTGAGCTGAACTATTGTAGTAGCACAAAATAATTAGCAGACATAATGACTAAGCCACTTGAAGTTGATAGTTTCCAGTATCTACGAAGCAGTTTGAGCATACTTGAAGATCGAAAAATAAACTGTTGCAAGAGGCATACAATTTAAGGGAGGGTTTGTTCTTAGAAGATAAAGTTTTATTTGTTTGTTGCAATTTAAATTTTGTACATGGTTTAAATTTTGTACGTGGTTCACAAGCTGTTAGTAGGTGATAATTTTGTACATGGTTGAAAATTTTGCAATAGAGAATAATGATGTTATTGAGCTGAACTATTGCAGTAGTGGAAAACAATTAACAAAGCCACTTAGATTTGATAGTTTCCAGTATTTACAAAGCACTTTGGACATGCTTGATTAACAAAAAATAAACTATTGCAAGGAGCATACAGTTTAAGGGAGGGTTTGTTCACAGAGAATAAGGTTTTATTTGTTTGTTACAGTTTAAATTTTGTACGTGGTTGAAAATTTTGTAACAGAGAATAATGGTGTTATTGAGCTTAACTATTGCAGTAGTGGAAAATAATTAACAAAGTGTTTTTGGTGAAAATTTGATCGATTTCGATTTCTTAGGTTCTGACCAAATTTCGATCACGTAGATTTTTTTCACTTAGACTAGCGACGATTTTCAATCAAAACGTGTATGAGAATCGAAAATCCCAAAGTATCAAGAAACGCTAACGACGCAATCTAGTGTGCTGATTTACAATCGAAAGTACTATTTTTGATGTTTTGTATTAAGAAACTCAAAGTAAAGACAACAATAAAGAAGAAAATATTGAATCGAAGAAACAGTGCAGAATATCAAATTGCAGAAAAACTATAACAATGCGGAAACCTCAAATTGCTTTAAATGTAAATGGCAAGGAATTGAAATTGCAGAAATGTAAATAACAGGAAATCGAAATTGCAAAAACAGTAAATGCAGGAAAATTTAAGTACAAAATCTTATATTGCATCGAAGGTAAATGACAAAAATTTAAAGTACAGGAACTTAAATTGATGAATGTAAATAAGTTGCTAGGGAAAGTAAAGAAAGCGGTAAAACAATCAATGAGAATGGAAATCTAGATCGCCAGAAACTTCATGATTCGTCGTTCTCCGGTGGACTTTTCACTTGTGCTTCTGTTGTCTCTGCCAATTTCCTCTTTCTTCTTCAAGCTTCGTTCTATTTATAGGCATCCTTCAATGTAACCTCCCAAGAGCAGTTAAAAAACTGTCACCACGTTCCATGTGCACGTTCCTCGATTTTTACCTTAGCTTACAGTTTAGAAAACTGCTTCCACGTTCCATGTGCATTTTAACCGTTCCTCGATTTCTAACCTTAGCCACGATGTGAAAAGCCACTCCTCATGTTCCATATGCATGATAACAGTTTCCCTCGATCTCGATTCCAGTTATCAAGTACGATTTCCCTTAACCTTGACTTTACACTATACTTTACCATTACTTTCATCGATTTTCCTCTCTTTTCGGATTCTCGATTTCCATTCTCGATTTATGTGTTCATATTATCTCATGGTCACCGGGTATCTTCCAACCATCTTTCCGATTTATCAACTTTTTAACCAATCATATGATCTTCGATTTTCTCTCTTCTATTTTTCGATCCTTGTATCGATTTGTCACTAACAAAATGCCCCCTTGGAAGAATATAAATATTTGTGTTAATTTTATATTCTTTCAAAAATAACTCCCGCCCTTAAACGTTCTTGAAGCTCAAAATAACTTTTTAGGGTTTAGGGTTTCTGGGGTTTTTTAGGGTTTTTAGGGTTTTTCTGTTTTATGTCAAATATCAAATCACATCACCTCTACTGTCACAACGCGCATGCCACGTATTAATTACCATCTTTCACATTCGTCGTTCCAAATACCCTAGTCGGCCTCTTTAAATATTCTTATCAGTTTTTTACCCCTGTTTTTTACCAAGAACCTAACCCACTCCTTCTTCGTCGCACCTTCTCTTCGTCTTCATCCTTTCTACAAACTGTAATGGCGACCTCCAAGTCTTCCGACTTCTCCACCCCACCACTTTCCTCGGTGACTTCGACTCTAAATAGAGATAAATGGAAAGAAGTTTGCCCCAGTTCCTTTGATGGAAGAAGCTTCGCAGAAGATTGCCGAGACTCAGGTACTTATTCCTTACGTCGTTGATAATATAGACTATGCATTTGGTGGTCTCATCCGCTACTGTGGTGGATCGTTTTCTTCTTCCCTCAGCCTTCCTTCAGAAAGTAAAGCCCTTATTCACAAATATGAGGTCCGAATTGATTTCCTGAATGGTGTTTCAAAAGTATATCGAACGGGCCCTCCCCACAAAAAACATTTGTACATTAGATGGTTCGATCGAGTAAAGACCAAATTTGGGAATCACTGGAGAGATGTAGGGATCTTCGATTTTCTACATTTATCTCGATGTGATTTATCGTTCTTGGATATGTCCATGTTTCTATCCGCGGTCCATCTGTGGAATAAAGGCTTACATGCAATGGAGCTTCCTTGCGGTCCCCTTTCTCCCACTCTTTTTGAAGTTGCTGCAATCACCGGACTAAAGCCCACAGGGGAGAAATATTTTAAGAGTGCTTTCCCCTCAGACGACTCTCTAAGATAAAAAATCGATTGGGAATCGAAAACTTATGGACATTTCATCGAGAAACATTTTGTTGATGATCAATCGATAGCTGTTTCTGACGAGGAGCATGTGGCTTTTCTGGTGTATTGGCTCTATACCCACGTTTTTTGCCCCCGATCCATCCAAATCTCGTCACATTTCTATAATCTTGCCTATCTCCTCCATACTGGCCAACCCAGAGTTTGTTTGGCAATGCTTTTATTGGCCCATGTTTATACTACTTTCGATGAGGCCGTCGACATTTTGAATACCCCAAGACCCTCAGGGAATTTCTCGGGTCCCATCTGGTTCGTTCAATTATGGCTTACTTCTATTTTTGAAAGCATCCTTCCCCCAACATCCAAAATTTCCCCGAGTTTAAATTTAGAAGGCGCACGATTATCATCTCGACATCCTCACCACAAATCCTCCGATGAGGCTAGTTATCGAGCTTACCTGAAATTTTTGTTGACCCGATTTCATTTTGAGTCAAGTTTGGCCCATTTTACCGTATATCATGGGAAAGTTAGTGATAGACTTCGAGGGCCAACCTGGTTTAAATCGAAATTCCCCACTCTTACTCCAGGGTTGCAATCGGAATTAGTAGATGTGTGGAGTAATTACTTGACCCAGGATGTTCTTGTATCGGGTTTTCAATCGAAGGATATCCAGCTTGTCATCTATTATCCCCAACTTTTTTCGAGGCAGTTTGGTTTAAGTCAAGTCTTACCTTTTTTCACTCTCGATACTTCCCCAAGGTCTAAATTAAACGAATCAAATGTTGGATGGGAACTTGCCAAACTGTTACCACAAAGACTGATGCATTTTTATCCTTATGCTTTTGAATCAAATTATTTGTCTACTCTTGGTTTTTCTCAATGGTGGAACGATTGGTTTTCACGCATTCATTCTAATTTTGATATCGTCCAATCGAAATTGACTGTGCATCCTTCTCTCGTGTTACAGGATAATCAAAGGCAAAGAAAGGTACATACTCTCATTATCTCCAAATATCTCGATTCAAGAATTTTTATCGAGAATGCTACAACCCCCTTAAATTAGAAGAGACCTTTTACAATGTTGTTATCTCCCTAGTTAATAAAATAGACACCAATAGATCAAACCACAAAATAATCAATCCTCGAGGAAAAACTCCGTTTGAAATGTATTGTCCCAACCATCTTCCCACTTTCCCTACAGCCCCCTTTGGAATCGCCAAACCTTTAACTCATCCTAAATGGGTTCAAGAGTTGAGATCCTTGAAAGAAACTATTTCCCCCAAACCCAAGAACAAGGAAATTTCGATATCGAAACTGTCCTACTTCTCTTACCTAAACCTTCCTCAAAATCTTCTTCCTCCCTAGCTTGTCCATATCGACCGAGTCAAGATTTTAACTCCATCACCTTTTGGTGAGATTTTACTGCCTCTTTTAGGAATATTTTTAATTTTCTTCAAATTGCCATCTTAACTGTTTTCCTTTCTCGACAGTTTCAAAGCCTCACAAAGTCACCACCTCTGAGAAAGACTGGGAATCTTCGGATGAATCAGATCCCTCTGCCCCCACTCAAAAACGAAAACATTCTGCCACAATTTCCTCATCTTCGAGAAAATCGAGGGTTTCTTTTCGATTCCTTATCATCTTATTTATTCGACTTCTTTTCTATAGCTGATTCACTTCTCATTCAGAAACAAAAATCAAGAAAGAGTCCTCGAGTCACTCGACCTGTCATAAATCTGTTATCGACGGACTCTAATACGGTCAGCAAAGCAGGTCAAACGACACAAACCACTCATTCGAGTCACGTAAGAAATCTCCTTCTTTTCCTATATATTTTGTATATCTAGAATTCGACAAGGCTTATAACATGATTCCAAATTTCGATATTTTTAGGACCATCCATCAGCTACGGTATCGACAAATGTCGAGTCTTTGGTCCAATCAACAGTACCCATTTTTGAGGTACATTTTACAAATTTTATTTTTTCTCGACTCGTTTCACATATTTCCCTTCTCTAACCTATGTTTCGATCCACAGCAACCCGAGGCTGTACAAAATCCTTCTCCCGCACAAACGCACCTCAAGCCACCTTCCCCTGGTAATAATTTCTTTCTTTGCTGCCCAATTTTACTTCATTTCTATTAAGATTTTTCGATTCATTTCCTCGAATTCATTTCCTTTCCAGATAATGTTGTAAATATCCCCACAGTCCAAGTTCAAGATTCCCCTCCGCCATTTTTTGCAGAGCAACCAGCTTCCCCACCTTTTGAGGTTCCATCTGTCGAGTTGATTTCATCGACACTGCCTAAAATAAGCGATCCTACCCCAGAGGATTTGCCAGAATATTGAACTGCTATCGAAGAAGATCCTTTCTCAATTCTCGATATTCTATTATCGAAGGATGCCACTCCTTCAAGCCACTCATCCAAACCATCTGCGACATCGACTGAAGAAGCGCACCAACTGATACAACGATTTAGGTCCTTCTTCTATTCTTCTCCCCTCGAAGTATTGGTGGAATCGCGCGAAAAAAAAAAACAATTTTTCCAAGAAATTCTCACTTCTATAGAAGCATTCCCTGATGACGCTCTTCCGAAGAGTTTCGACCCTGAAGTCGCAATGGCCACCGATTTATTTAACAGAGCATATGCTGCAAGGAAGAAAAAACAGTCCATAGCGACCGAGTTAACTAGCATTTCTTCCTTCCAAACTGAAAAATCGAACTTGCTGAAAACTCAAAAGCTCAATCTTGAAGAGGCATTGAAGGGACAATCTTCGGTTAGAGGTGAGATCGAAGAATTGGAGAAAAGACTTCAGCAACTTAGATCGCAAGATGAGTTCCTCATAGCAGAAGTAAATTCGATCAAATCCTCTGAAAAAGAAGTGACACTTTCTTTGGGACAAAGCATGGAGCACAAACGAAAAGTGATCATCGAAGAAAATTCAACTTTCTCTTCTTGGATGCAATTGTTAATAGACTTCGATCAACTTAAATCTCAATGTTTAACTTTGTAGAACATATTATTTGAATTAATGTTGAATACTTATTTTCCTTATTCGAGAATTATAGTGTTTCAAGTATTTACCATTTATCGACAAGACTTTCTCTTTATTATACCAATCGACAATTGAATAAGCATTACTCGATAATACTTTAACAACTTCGAAAGGTCCTTCCCAATTTGGCGACTATTTACCATAACTTTTACATTTCTTATCCATCGGCAAAATCGTTTTCCAAATTAAGTCACCTTCACTAAATGTTTTCTGTCGAACTCTCTTATTATAGACTCGAGCGATTTGATTCTTTTGTAGAATAATATTATTCAACGCTTGCAATCTTATTTCATCGAGTTCATTTAATTCATCGTACATCAAGCTCCAATAATCACAGCTGGGTAAATCATTTTGTTTTTGTATTCGAGTAGACTCAAGATTTATTTTGATGGGTAAGACAGCGTCATGCCCATAGACTAACTTATATGGAGTATTCTGCAAGGAATCTTTCGGCGAATTTTGATAGGCCCACAGAATTTGTAATAACGTTTCATGCCAGGTTTTTGGTTTATTACCGATATGTTTCTTCATTAAACCAATAATTACTTTATTAATTGCTTCGACCTGCCCATTAGCCTGAGCATAATATGGGGTTGATGCTAATAACTGAATATTTCTTGATTCGGCATATCTAACCATCTTTTTACCAGTAAAAATTGTCCCTCTATCAGTGGTAATAGACTGTGGTATCCCGAATCGATAAACGATGTATTCTTCAATAAAATCAATTACATCTTGTTGATCGACATCTTTTAACGGAATTGCTTCTACCCATTTTGAAAAATAATCGACAGCTACGATTATATATCTATGTCCTTTCGATGACTGTGGAAAGATTTGTCCGATTAAATCGATGGCCCAACCTCTGAAAGGCCATGGTTTGATAATCGAATGTAGTTCGCTAGCAGGAACTTGTTGTATAGGACTAAACTTCTGACATTCTTCGCAGGACTTAGCATACTCGATACAATCTTTTAAAATCGAAGGCCAGTAATATCCTTGTCGAGTTAACATCCATCTCATCTTCTGGCCTACCATATGGGCACCACATATTCCATTATGTACTTCAGCCATTACTAAATAAGCATCGTCATTCCCTAAACACCTAAGCAATACACCATCAATACCTCTCTTGAAAGTGATGAAGATCTTATTGGAATATCTTGGCAAAGATCTCATTGATTTGATGAAGTCAAAGATGAAGTCAAAAGTCAACTTTGCAGCAGTCAACAAGTCACTTAGATAAAAGAGTAGAAGAATTAGTGTGTCTACAGAAGGCTTAGGTAAAATCATTTTATCTTTTCTGCTGCATGAGGTTTCTTTACTTAAAGATTTTGCGAAATGCCTCTAAAATCATTTCTAAACAAAGTATTTTCGCAAAAGCTTTCTTAAACATGTTTTTAACTGATACAGTTTTGAAAGAACCGATTAAAATCACTTAGAATGTTCAAAGAAGTGTTTTTACAGTATTTTAATCGATACAACTTGATTTTAATCGATTAAAACCATTTAGAACTCATTATGATCGATCAGAATACAAATATGACCGATCAGAATCAAATGTGATCGATCATATTTGAATTATGAGCGATCAGAATTTTTTCAATCAATTAAAACATGTTTCAATCGATTAAAATCAATTAAAGGGTCAGGATGATCGATCAGAATGCAATTATGACCGATCAGAATTAGTTATGATCGATCAGAATTGAGTTATGACCGATCAGATCTGTTTCAATCGATTAAAACGCGTTTCAACCGATTAAAACAACTTGGAAAAGTTTTGTACAGAGTTTTAATCGATTAAAACCTATGTTTTATCAGTTAAAATAACTTGAAAAGTTTTATAAGAAAGTTTTGCAGTATTTCAATCGATTGAATCGCGAAACAATCGATTAAATAAACTTAGAAGATTTTCTGCAAAGTGTTTTAGCTGATATAAACGTTGTCGTATCAATTAAAACAAATATGTTAAAGAAACAAGAACGTATTAATGGATTAAAAGGACTTTTAACAGATTGAAATGACTCTTTTAACAGATTAAAACAAACTTTTAACAGATTAATAAATGCAACAGTTTTGAAAATACTCTTTAAAATGAGAGTTGCTTGGAACTTTTTACATATCAGTTTTCATACATCCTTAAGCAATCAATCAAGCAACTTTAGCACTCTTTTCAAGAAAGATTCGCGGCTGTTTTTGAGAAGTTCTTTAAAAATCTTTCTTGAGGCATATTGTTTTTCTTTGAAGAAGAAACTCACTGCAGAATTGCATAAACTGGTTTGAGCTTTCTAGTTTCTTCTTTGTCAATTCTTTTTCATTCTTTTGTACTGTGTGGTGCCTGGAATTTGGGCACTAGTTTCTCTGCAGCTGGAAGTTGGTTGTAGAGGTTATCAAGAATTGGAATTTGGTTCTTGGTGAGAGGTTAAGAGCAGGAACTGGAATTTGGTTCTTGTGGTTGTATTGTGTGGTGCCTGGAATTTGGGCATTGGTTTCTCTGCAACTGGAAGTTGGTTGTAGAGGTTATCAAGAACTGGAATTTGGTTCTTGGTGAGAGGTTAAGTGCAGGAACTGGAATTTGGTTCTTGTGATAGATTAGGTGTAAGATTGTTGAATCTGTAAAACATTTAATCTAGTGGAACCCAGCTGGAATTTGGCTGGAGACTAGACGTAGCCCTGGTATTGGGTGAACCAGTATGAAATACCGGTGAAATCTTTCTTAACCTTTCTCTCCTTTAAATTCTGTTGCTGTGTTTATTTTGATTGATTGCTTTGAGATTCAAGAACAGATTTGCAAACTTAATTTTCGAATTAGATAATCTGTTATTTGCGAAAAACTTTCAAAGATCAATTCAGCCCCCCTCTTGATCTAAAACTACTTTTCTAACATCTCTTGTATAATTCATCATTCAACAAAACATATTTTACTGCTCGATATTTAATTTTCTTATCGACTCTCCCATTTGGATTCTTCAAATAGTCTATAATCGGTTTTCTCCAGTCTCGATCACCTAAGTCGCCAATCTGTAAAATTTCACTTGAGGTAATTTTTCTTTTATTTGAATCATTTTTTGTAAATTTTTCAGAGATATCTTATACTTAGATGCGATTTGCGCCAACTCATTGGCTTCCCGATTGAACTCTCGGGGAACATATTTGAATGTTATGTCATCGAACATTCTGCTTAAAGTCATTACTCTTTCTAGATATCTGAACAAATTGGTGTTGATACATTTATACTCTTTTCGTACTTGTTTGATCACTAATTGTGAATCACCTCTTACAATTACATGTCGAGCTTTTAACTTAATCAAAGTCTCGAGACCTGTAATCAAAACTTCGTACTCAGCTTCATTATTTGAACAAGTGGGCTTAATTTCAAATAATAACTTAGTCGGGATATTACTTGGAGAAATGATAAGAATTCCCACTCCAGATTTGTCTGATGTACTCGATCCATCGAAATACATTATCCATTTACTTATTTCAATAAATAAATTATCAATTGAGTTAACTGTATGATCTGCCATGAAATCGGCGATAATTTGGCCTTTTACTGATTTCAAAGATTCGAACGATAATGAAAATTCTGTCAAAGCTAGCACCCATTTTCCTATTCGATTATGCATAATAGGTTTCGACAAAAGAAATTTCAAAATATTATTTCTGGAATAAACCGTCACATCGTGAGGCTTCATTACATACTTGAGTTTTGTACAAGAGAAATACAAGCACAATCCTAACTTTTCGATATCATTGTATCGAGTTTCAGCATCATTCAAGATTCTACTTAGATAATAAACAACACATTCCACACCATTCTTATCCTCCTGTGCTAGTAGACTGGCTATAGTTCGATCTGATGTTGATACATATAGCTTTAATGGCTTGTTCCTCATTACTGGTATCAAAATCGGAGGATTTGTCAACATCAATTTGATTTGCTCAAAGGCTTCCTGATGTTCCTCCTTCCATTTGAAATCTGCTTCCTTTTTCAACTTTAACAAAGATGAAAAAACATAAGTCTTACCAGCCAAGTTAGAAATAAATCGTCTTAGATAATTTATTTTTCCCAAAAATGATTGCAACTATTTTTTAGTCTTTGGAGCAGAAGTATCTAATATAGCTCTTGCTTTATTCTTATCGATCTCGATCCCTTTTTCGTGTACTATGAATCCTAAAAATTCACCAGCAGACACACCAAAAGCACATTTCAAGGGATTCATTTTTAATCCATATTTCCTCATTCTTTCAAAAGATTTTCTCAAATTACCTAAATGTTTATGCTTTTCTTTCGATACAACAACAATATCATCTATGTAAACTTGCATAAAATCATTGATCAAATCATGAAAAATTAAATTCATTGCTCTTTGATATGTTGCCCTAGAATTTTTCAATCCAAATGGCATCACTATCCATTCATAAGTGGCCAATGCCCCCGGGCATTGAAAAGCTGTTTTAGCTATATCATTCTGGGAAACAAAAATTTGATTATATCCTGAATAACCATATAAAAGACTTAACATTTCATTACCAGCTACTGCATCTATTAGCATATCGGCTATTGGCATACGATATTCATCTTTAGGAGTTTCTAAATTTAAATCTCGATAATCAATGCATACTCTCATTTTACCATTCTTTTTAATAACTGGAACAATATTAGAAATCCAATCGACATACTTGGCAGTCCTGATGAACTTTGCTTTCAAAAGTCTCTCGATCTCTTCTTTAATCTTACCCATCACCTCAGGTGCAAATCTCCTCGGGGCTTGTTTTACTGGCTTCCTGCCTTCTATGATAGGTAATCTATGTTCAACTAGACTTCGATCCAACCCAGGCATTTCTTCATAATCCCAAGCGAAGCAGTTTTTATACTCTTCTAATAATGAAATCATATCTTTTTTCATTTCTTTCTCGAGATACCTGCTAACATAAGTAGGTTTTCAGTCCTCTATACTTCCCAAGTTGATCTCTTCTAATGGATCTTGGGCCTCGACTTTTTTGTGATTCGATGTGATGGATCTTTCAAAACCTAAAGGAGAATTATCATAAATGCAATCAAGTATGACTTGATCACTATTATTTGCTACTATTGTCGAGTGAATCGACTTATTTATTTCTATCTTAGTACTACTACTTTCTTGGCCCTCCTTCTTTTCATCTTCATATCTTCTTAATCGAGCCAAGAATTCATCGTAATCTTTATTCATTTTCACCGGCCACTTCGAGGCTGGCCCCCTCTTTAACCATGACAAACCCTCTTTTCTCATTCATTTCCAAGAAATGCTCCTCGTGCAATTTTGAATTAAAGTCTTCAACAGTCTCGAAGGTGAATGGTTGAGTGAGCGCCAAATTCTGCAATGACCGACCAGCTTGAGATACAAATGTCACAAACTCATGCTGGTCCCCTGGAATTATTTCGAGATGTCCATCTCGATTCCACATAAAAAACTTCTGATGAGCCGTAGAAGGTACGACTCCAACTCCATGAATCCACTCCCTGCCAAGCAACGCATTAAAGTTGGCATGTGATTGGACAACTACAAACACAATGGGCCTCGAATAAGTACCCACTTTCACATCTAAGGCAATCATGCCTTCTGAGCTCAATGATTTCCCATTGAAATCAGAAATCATGATATTATGCCTGACTAAGTCTTTCAATTCGATACCAAACCTCTTCAGCATAGTGATTGGCAATATGTTCACCGCTGCACCACCATCAACCAGGACCTTATTCACCTTCTATCCTTGAATTTCGATGTTCAGTAATAAGGGTTTCAGATGAAACATCATCTCCTCGGATGGGGGATCGATAAAAGCAGCATCTCTATGGGGTACTTCACATGATGCTTGTGTTACCCATGTCACTTTGCCCTTGATACTCCTCACACTCGCTAACATATTCCGCGGGCAGTATCGATTTTCTCCAATTTGATGTCCATCCCAACTACCTTCATTTTTGTCATCAATAAAGTCTCTTACATATTGACCCCCAATTGGTATATTACTTTCTTCAAAGTTCCTATAATTATTGATCCTTCCCCAGTAAGGGATCCTTCCTCCTCTCCTCCAAGGCCTGCCTTGAAATCTCCTTTGGAATGTAGGGAATCCAGTATTTGATCCTTCATCATATGAAAGTCTGTCGAAAACATCATTATTTTGAAGTCTGCCCCTTCCTTCCCGAGGAGAATACATTTCCTTCCTAACCCATTGTTTCTGATTTCTACTAGCGCCAGAACCAACAGATTTCTGCTGACTCTCCCCTACCATGGCTTGGACTGTTTGATCTACTTTATCATTGCAACTTTTATGTTGATCCTCTATTTTCTTGATCTGTCCTGCCCTGAAGGCTTTAGCAGCTAATCTGTCGAACACCGCACTGCATCGTGGACATAATGTCACACCTTCGTCCTTCTCTTTCTTTCTGTTTAAAAATTCGACGAGGGAATCTTCTGATCGAGGATAGATCTCTCTCTCGAATTCTTTCTCGAACTCGCTTAGGTCGAACTCTATGTCTTCTTCTGACATGTCCATTCTGACATGTCTGGGATCAATGTCTTTAGTAACATCGACCATACCTATAAAGGTCAAATTTATCAATCGGACATCTTTAGTCATGCCCGTTTGGGATTCGACATACCCTACTTGAACTTCAAATGGACTCGTATCCACTTTCATTGACATCTCCTCAAACTTCAATCTTCCTTGGTCGATCGCATCTTGGATCGTGTTCCTGAAATGTATACAATTATTAGTCCAATGTCCATAGATATTATGAAATTTGCAATATTTTCGACCATTTCTTTGTTCTGCAGAAGGTAATTTATGATCATCACTCAACTTAATCTGTTTATCTTTCAATAAAATATCGAAGATTTTATCTGCCTTTGTTACATCAAAAGTATATGTGCGATTTGCCATTTTGTCTTTTACTTCATTTTTCTGTAGCAATTTACAAATATATGGAGCTCCTACTTTGAGCTCTGCTATATTTACTTTCTCATCGACAGATTCTTTAATATCTACTTCTATCCTGGGATTTTCCTCATATATGTCATTTATATATGCTACCCTTTCTTTCTTCATAGGTTTCTCAAATTTCTTGTACCTTTGTTTCTCATATTCGATTTGTTCCACTCTTCTCACTTTATCAGCTAGCTGAGCCATGTCATTCAACGGTAAATTAACTAACTTTTTCCTAATTGAGAATTCTAAGCCTGCAGAGGCCATTCTGACTAATTCAAATTCAGGAATTTGAGTAAAACATCTTGACTTCATTTGTCTAAATCTATTGAAATAATCATCTACGCTTTCATGATTATATCTCTTTATATTCATTAAGTCGATAAGACTTACCTGAGTCTCCCCCCTAAAGAATTGCTCATGAAAATTTCTTTCCAGCTGCAACCAATTATATATCGAATTAGGTGGCAACGAAGTAAACCAAGTGAAAGCATTCTTTGTTAATGAACTAGGAAAGTATTTCATTTTTAATTCCTCACTCATCGCTAGGTCCCCACATTCAATTTGATATCGTGCCACATGTTCGATAGTGGATTCACCAATTTCTCCAGCAAATTTAGTGAATTTGGGTATTTTGTATCCTCGAGGTAATTCTGTCTCGAGAATCGTATTTGTAAAAGGAGAAACAAAGTACGGTTGATTGGGTAGTCTTAATTCCACTCCTTGGGGATTCATCCTTTGTCCCAACATGTGATTGTACTGCATGTTATTTTGATTATACATATTTTGAAATCCTTCGTTTAAATTTCCGTAAGTATCATTCCTCACATGCTGATATTCATTCCCCACATGCTGATGTTGATCATTGTTTCGATTTCTCCTTAATAAATAAAGGGGATTGATATTAGCGTTTTGGTTAATATTCTGATTTGCATTATTTTCGACCCTCGTTTGTCAAGGTATTGCCAATGCATCCCCGATACGTGCCATTTGGTCTGCTAATTTCTCAAAACTAGTAGTAGTGTTTTGAACCAATGGGTTTAGTACTATAGTCAACTGTTGTGATAACATGTTAACCATCTCGAAATTGTTTTCATTCATTTGTTGTCGAAGTACTCCTAATGAATTACTGGAAATTCCAGTGCTAGCATTTTCGATAGTCTCAAAATTGGATCGATGATAATCTCTATCCAATGTATATCTCCCATGATCCATATTTGCTCTGTGATCTAGGTTTGATATTGGAGGCGTCTGTTGTGTTCCTAAATTCTGCGCATTCCCTAAATTCTGGGGCGTTACTAAATTTTGAGACACCCCTAAATTTGGGGATACTCCAAAATTTTGAGGCATACCTAAGGTTTGAAATGTTCCTAAGTTTTGGGGCATTCCTAGGTTAAATCTTGTACTTTGTTGTATTGAGGAAGTACCAGCCTCATTCATATTATTAAACGAAAAACCAGGCGACCTTACGCTCATATGCGGACCTGCATATGTTGTTACGGGGTTTCCCGAAGTTTGCATATTGTTTGACATTACAGTACTAGACCCTAATTGGGTGTTTGCTAATGTGCCTGGGCTTTGTTCATTACTCACAGGCATCGACGTACTAACCGTTGTCGATATTACAGGCATATTCCCATTGTGAACTTGCCCCCCAGTGTTTGGTGGATGTGAACTATTTAGAATCTCATTGTTACTCTGATTATTTGGTGGATTTTGACTCATTCTTATTACTCGCCCACTCCCTAATCTCATACACTTTCGAACTAGCCAATTTTTGTGTTTTTCGACACAACTACCCCTACCTGGCGCGCCAATTTGTTTCTGGTGAAAATTTGATCGATTTCGATTTCTTAGGTTCTGACCAAATTTCGACCACGTAGATTCTTTTCACTTAGACTAGCGATGATTTTCAATCAAAACGTGTATGAGAATCGAAAATCCCATAGTATCAAGAAACACTAACGATGCAATCTAGTGTGCTGATTTACAATCAAAAGTACTATTTTTGATATTTTGTATTAAGAAACTCAAAGTAAAGACAACAACAAAGAAGAAAATATCAAATCGAAGAAACAGTGCAGAATATCAAATTGCAGAAAAACTATAACAATGCGGAAACCTCAAATTGCTTTAAATGTAAATGGCAAGGAATTGAAATTGCAGAAATGTAAATAACAGGAAATCGAAAATGCAAAAACAGTAAATGCAGGAAAATTTAAGTACAGAATCTTATATTGCATCGAAGGTAAATGACAAAAATTTAAAGTACATGAACTTAAATTGATGAATGTAAATAAGTTACCAGGGAAAGTTAAGAAAGCGGTAAAAACAATCAATGAGAATGGAAATCCAGATGGCCAAAAACTTCATGATTCGTCGTTCTACGGTGGACTTTTCACTTGTGCTTTTGTTGTCTCTGCCAATTTCCTCTTTCTTCTTCAAGCTTCGTTCTATTTATAGGCATCCTTCAATGTAACCTCCCAAGAGCAGTTAAAAAACTGTCACCACGTTCCATGTGCACGTTCCTCGATTTTTACCTTAGCTTACGGTTTAGAAAACTGCTTCCACGTTCCATGTGCATTTTAACCGTTCCTCGATTTCTAACCTTAGCCACGATGTGAAAAGCTACTCCTCATGTTCCATATGCATGATAACCGTTTCCCTCGATCTCGATTCCAGTTATCAAGTACGATTTCCCTTAACCTTGACTTTACACTATACTTTACCATTACTTTCATCGATTTTCCTCTCTTTTCTGATTCTCGATTTATGTGTTCATATTATCTCGTGGTCACCAGGTATCTTCCAACCATCTTTCCGATTTATCAACTTTTTAACCAATCATATGATCTTCGATTTTCTCTCTTATGTTTTTCGATCCTTGTATCGATTTTTCACTAACACAAAGCCATTTAAAGTTGATAGTTTCTAGTATTTACGAAGCACTTTGCACATGTTTGATTACTAAAAAGTAAACTATTGCAAGGAACATACAGTTTAATGGAGGGTTTGTTCACAGAGAATAATGTTTTATTTATTTGTTGTAGTTTAAAATTTCTACGTGGTTCAAATTTTGTTTGTAGTTCACAAGCTGTTAGTACGTGACAGTTTATTAGTACATGGAAATTATCTTTCATATTTTCTAGTTCATCAGAGTTAAAGTTAAGTCTATATATTTAGCTTCTTTATTTTAACAAGATAATAGAACCAAGTTTTCTGAGATAACAACATTTGTTGAAAAAGAATAAGATTTTATTTATTTGTTGCAGTTTAAATTTTGTACATCATTTAAATTTTGTTCGTAGTTAACAAGTTGTTAGTACGTGGGGGTTATCTTTGTTATCTTTGTTAGTACGTGTGAGTTTGATAATATGTGGAGGTATCTTTCCTATTATATAGTTCATTAGTTATAAAACTAAATATATATATTTAGCTTCTTTATTTACCAAGATAATAGAACCAAGTTTTTTGAGGAAAAAAAAATGAAATCTTACATAAATATGTTTACTTCTTCCCTGTAAGACTGGATTTTTTTATCACAAAAATGATAGCAGCTCCCTCTTGATAGTGATCTAAATGCTAAAAAATTATTCTCAGACAAACACATTTGCAACCACAAAATGCAGCTGCTATGAATTCTTGCTTGTGGATAAGCTAACCATCGATTTTTTTTTTTAGTGACCAAGATATTACATCATCTCCCAATTTGCAAACATAACCAGATGTGCTCTTTCTATCTTTCTATTAGTATAGGCAAATAATTCTACATTTCCTCCAGCTTTATAAAAAATTCCTAAATTTTGAATTTCGTGCAAATATCTCAAAATGCGTTTTGCTGCTAGGAGGTGACTGTCTTTAGGATGCTCATGAAGTGACTAATCACGCTAACTGAATGTGCAATATTCAAGCTAGTAGCATTCAGATACATAAGACTTCCTATAAGTCATTTGAATAAAGTACTATCAGCATCTGTCCCTTTTATCTATTTTCAACAACTTAATACCTAATGTTCACGTCCCTTGGAGATATAGTCTTGTGGTTGTTCGACGTATACATCATCTTGCCCCATGTAAGAAGGCTGACCTGATATTAAGATAAATGTTCCACCTTTTGGTGGCTGCTAATGCAACAACAACTCTAATGGTTTCTGAATGAGCTACTATGCAAAAATCTCACTATAATCGATGTCCTCTCCTTTTCCTACTAGTCTAGCTTTAAATTTGTCAATCCCCTGTCTCTTTCAATTTTTTGTTGTAAATCCACTTGACACCTATAATTTTACAATGTTTGCAGGTGAAGATCTAGTAAAGTACAACCAAGAGTCACAAAGTTAACATTGGAGAGATGCCATGGATGCTGAATTTCAAGTCATTCAAAGAAATGATACATTTAAAGAAAGGATACACCCAAGAACAGGGCATCGATTATAGCAAGATTTTTGCACTAGTAGCTCATTTGAAAACCATTAGAACTGTTGTTGCATTAGCCTTCACAAAAAGGTGGAATATTTATCAGCTTGATATCAAGTCAACCTTCTTATATAGGACAATCAATGAAAATTTATACTTAGAACAACCATAGGGTTATGTCTCTAAGGGAAGTGAACATCAGGTATACGAACTTAGAAAAACCCTATATAGTCTCTTAAAGCCTGGTACATTAGGTTGGAGTCTTATCTTGCAGCTAATGATTTTTTAAAATGCCCACATGAACACACTCTAATTGTGAAAGAAGGAGAAAGGTGCACTCTTAATTGTTTGTGTTTATGTAGATGATTTGATATACACAAATAATCATGAATCAATGTTTCTATAGTTTAAAAGTATGATGATGATGATGAATGAGTTTGTTATGACTGACTTAGGCAAGATGAGATACTTGCTGGGAATCAAAGCTTTGCAAAGTTGTGATGAAATTTTTATTGGACAGAAGAATTATATCAGGGATATGTTACAGATTCCATTTGTTTGACTGTAACTTAGTTAAGAATCCTATTGTTCCAGGTATTAAGTTGCTGAAAATAGATAAAGGGACAGAAGTTGATAGTACTTTATTCAAACGAATTATAAGAAGTATTATGTATCTTAATGCTACTAGACCAGATATTGCACATTCAATTAGTGTGATTAGTCACTTCATGGAGTATCCTAAAGACAATCACTTCCTAACAACAAAACATATTTTGAGATATTTGCAGGGAACTCAAAATTTAAGAAATTTGTATAAAGCGAGAGGAAACGTAGAATTACTTGTCTATACTAATAGTGATTATGTATGCGATGTAGAAGATAAAAAGAGCACATATGGTTATGTTTTAAAATGGGGAGATGGTGTAATATCTTGGTCATAAAAACAACAACCAGTGGTTAGCTTATCTACAACAAAAGCAGAGTTCATAGCAACTGCATTTTGTGCTTGCCAATGTATTTAGATTATAAGAGTTTTGGAGCATCTAGATCACTGTTAAGAGGGAGCTACTGTTATTTTGTTGTGATAATGCTTCTACAATAAAATTATACAAAAATCCAATCTTACGTGGAAGAAGTAAACATATTGATGTAAGATTTCTTTTTTTGAGAGATTTGTGTAATAATGGTGTTATTGAGTTGAACTATTGTAGTAGAGGAAAACAATTAGCAGACATAATGACAAAACCATTTAAAGTTAATAGTTTCCAGTATCCACGAAACACTTTGGGCATACTTGAAAAAAAAATAAACTATTGCAAAATGGAGGGTTTGTTCATTAATAAGGTTTTATTTGTTTATTGCAGTTTAAATTTTGTATGTACTTTAAATCTTGTACGTGGTTTAAATTTTGTACGTGGTTCACACAAAAATTAGAGAAAGAGTTTAAAGAGAAGGAGAAACACCAAGAATTATACTGGTTCACCCAAACTACTAGGTTATGTCTAGTTCTTAACCAAATTCCAATTGAGTTCCACTAGATTAAAATTGTTTTGAGTACAAAACAGATTTACAAAACAATCAATTCACTCCAAGAACCAAATCCAGTTCTTAAATCAAACCTGCAATTAAATTCTAGTACCCAAACTTCCAGGCAATAAGACAATACATAATTGAAAAAGAATGAAAGAAGAAACAAGAACAATCAAATCCAATTATGCAGATGCAAAGATTCCACTGCAAATTGAATTTCTTGTCTAGAAAGAACACAAGAAAGCCTCAAGAGAGAACTTTGAAAATCCTCACTAAAAGTTGTGCACTTCTCTCTTTGAAATGATCTCTATGATTGCTTGAATGATTTCTCAAATGGTTTTTAAAAAGTTCAATTAAAACTGTTTATGTAGAGACTTTTGCAGCTAACTAACATAATTAATGGGTTAAATCTTCTTTTAACCGATTAAACAATCTTGATTCTAACTGTTTTAACTGATGAAAACATCATTTAACCGATTAAAATGTTCTATCTCATTTTTCAGAATTATTTTAACTAATAAAAAAGTTTTAATCGATTAAAATAATTATCCAAAAATTTCTTAAGTGATTTTAATCAATTAATTCGTGTTTTAATCGATTAAAATACTGGTAGAAAATCTTCAAAAAATCTGTAAGTGATTTTAATCGATTAATTCGAGTTTTAATTGATTAAAATACTAGCAGAATATTTTCTAAAACTTCTCAAGTGATTTTAATTGATTATTTCGAGTTTTAATCGATTAAAATACTACCAGAATATTTTCTAAAACATCTCAAGTGATTTTAATAGATTAATTCGAGTTTGAATTGATTAAAATAGTGCCAGAACATTTTCCAAAACTTTCTTAAGTGTTTTTAATCGATTAATTCGAAAATATATCAACTAAAATGGTGACAGTACACACTGTAAGTGGTTTTAATCGATTATTTCAAAAATATATCAGTTAAAATGATGACAAAATTGATTTTAACAGCTGTTAATCGATTAATATGGAAATTTATCAGTTAATTTCGAGTCTCAAGAACATATTAACCGATTAATAAGACCTTTAACAGATTAAAAGGTTTATAGGCATTTTTTATTCTTCCAATGATGAAACCCAATATAGTAGGAATTAAGAAATGATTATACCTATAAAGATAGGATGCAGAAACACTACACTACATCCCATAACCCAAATATTCTCTGACTATGATTCAAAAGAACTCGTTGACTTCATCAAATCTTCTGGTTCGTTAATCATCATCAATCTCCCCCTATTTGATGAAGACAATTACTTTTTGAATTCTGTAGAGAAGACACTAGGTTTTTCTGTGTTAGTGATAAAATTTTAATTCAAATAATTTCTCCCCCTTTGACTTCACCAAAATAGTATAATCAAAACATGCATAATCTATTTAGAGGTTTAATTGTCTACTGGTTAAAAGAGATTGGACCCATTGTCTAGATTTAATCATCCCAGTCTCCTTGATTCAGCTGCATGTCCTCCAATTTTGTGTAAAGGTCAGTGATTTGGTGTCTAAGGTTGGAGAATTGAGAGTTGGTGTGTTGATAATGCTGGTATGTCATTTGCATATATTTTCTCTGATTTTCTTGTAGAGTTGCCATTTGAGATACCATTGTACGCTCAAATTCAAAGAGAGGTGTTCCACGATCAGGTTGGGCAAAGTATGGAGTGATTTTCATGTTGTTATAGTCAGCTGTTGGTTGATCTTTAGTGGATTGAGGGACTTCTGCAGCTGGAGAAGATGGAATTTTAGTATTTTCATAATCTTCTCAATCATCTTCATCTTCTGACATCCCAATTTTAGTTTTAGAAATCCAATTTCCATCCATTTTGATGAAACTCATTTTTTGAAGAGTTGAATCATCAATTTCATTTGTGGATTTGGGATTTTCCACATACTCTCTTGCTAAGTCAACTGCAAAATACTGAAAGAATTTGTTAATTAACAAAGCATATGGTAATTTAAAATCACCAAGACGTTTTGCCTTGATCATATGATCCTTAATCACAAACACCCAATTAACCCGTATATTGCTCTGGATGATGTACATGAGAGCAAGATCCTCCTCATTTAACAGAGCATGATTGCTCCCCCTAGGTGTAAGCACCCATGCTATAATGAAAGCCAGTAGTCTCTGTTCCAGCTTCATTTTTCTAACATTCAAAAGTGTGACTGAGTCATTGATATTCTTGAGACATGAGTGAAAGAATTGGATTTTGTTGAATTCAGGTAGCTCAGAGACATTTCCTCTATATAGCTTGACTCTAGTATCTTTAAGACCAACTACCTCATTCGATACAACAGGAGTAATAACCATGTCAACTCCTTTAACCTGTGATTTGATGGTTCAACCACTAACCAAGAGGTTTTAGTAGAAAACCCGCACAAGATCAGGTTGGATATTCCTAGTGAATTCCATAAAGACTTTCAGTTTTTTATTCTTTAAATGCCTTCTTAAAGATGTGAAACCTTCATCATCCAGCCATGCAAATCTTATGTACTTGGGAATTACAAGTTATTTCTGGCTTAATTCTAAAATGAAAGAATTCATCCGGTTTAAATCACCATTGAATCATGCTTCAAGGTGCCCACCAAGGTTGGCTGCAGCAGAGGAGGATTCTTCTTTGTTTTTCCTCCTTCCAGACTTTGATCGTTTGAACATTTTGGAGGGAAGAATTTGTGAAAAATGGAGTAGAAAGATGAACAAATGAGGAGAATTATAAAAGAAGAAGGAAGATGTAAAATTAAAGAAAGGAACCTAGTTTTTGTAGAAAAACAAAGTCTCGAATTTCAAATAGAAATTGTAAAATCCGAAAGTCAGTTAATGAATTCTGTTGATTCTCCTGCTTTCCAAGAAATCAGATGTTCCCTTGACCAGCTACAATGGCTTCGTAATTGAACGAGTGTGGGTGCAAAATACATAAGCTAATTTGTTCTTTTTAGAAGGTAAAGTTGATCGGTCAATTTAAGTTGAAACTTGCAGCAATTGAATCTTGATAACATGTTCTTGTTTTTCTAATTGATTCTCAGAATCCTGCAATGAAAAGCATCTAAAATGTTTTCCAAGAACAAACTAATCAATTATTTCACCAATTAATCAATTAATTTGATCTGGAAATGGTTTAGAGATATGATAACAGACAATTAATCGATTAAACCAAGAGAGAATCAATTAAATTTTGAACCAATTAATGATTTTAACTGATGTAAATCATTTTTAATTGATTAAAACCATATATGAGAAATGTATACTGGAAACTCGAGAGGTTTTAATCAATTGATTCGACGAATAATCAATTAAAACAGTATGGACAATTTTTCAGAAATTCTTTATAAGTGAAATTAATCGATTATTTTGTGAATTTAATCTATTAAAAGAATTTAATTCTTCTGATTCCAGTAACTTAATTGATTAAAACGATTTTGTATAGTTAAAATAGATTGAATGTATGAAATTATGTAATGTTTGATGCATCAAGAATTCCTAATTCAATTCTTATTTTATAGAAATGATCACGAGCAAGAGGTTTTGTAAAAATGTCTGCTAGTTGTTTTTCAATTTCAATGAAAACGATTTCACCTTTTGAAACATGATCCATAATGAAATGATGTCTAATTTCAATGTGTTTTATTATGAAATGCTGAATTGGATTTTTTGTTAATATGATGGCACTAGTATTATCACATAGAAGAGGGATCTTATCTAGACTCAAGCCATAATCTTCCAGTTGTTGTTTGAGCCATAAAGACTGGGCACAACAACTCCCAACATCAATGTATTATGCTTCTGGCTTGGAAAGAGAAACACATGCTTGCTTTTTCCTATGCCAAGAAATCAAGCTGCTTCCAAGAAGATGGCATGTTCCACTTGTACTTTTTCTGTAAAGTTTACAACCCGCAAAATCTTAGTCAGAATAATCAATCAAATTTAATTTTGCTTAATTTTGATGTAGAAGCATTATCACAAAAATGACAGTAGCTCCTCTTGACAGTGATCTAGATGCTCCAAAATTCTTCTCAGCCAAAAACATTGGCAAGCACAAAATGCAGCTGCTATGAATTCTGCTTCAGTTGTGGATAAGCTAACCACTGGTTGTTGTTTTTTGTTTTTTTTATGACCAAGATATTACATCATCTCCCAATTTGAAAACATAACCAGACATGCTCTTTCTATCTTCTGGATCCCCTTCATAATCACTATCAGTATAGGCAAGTAATTCTACATTTTCTCTAGCTTTATAAAAAAATCCTAAATTTTGAGTTCCGTACAAATATCTCAAAATACATTTTTCTACTAAGAGGTGACTGTCTTTAGGATGTTCCATGAAGTAACTAATCATGCTCATTGAATGTGCAATATCCGGTCTAGTAGTATTCTAGTAGCATTCAGATACATAAGGCTTCCTATAAGTCATTTGAATAAAGTACTATGAACGTCTGCCCTTTATCTGTTTTCAGTAACTGAATACCTAATGTTCACGTCCCTTAGAGACATAGTCCTGTGGTTGTTCTAAGTATGCATCATCTTGTCCCATGTAAGAAGGCTGACTTGATATCAAGATAAATATTCTATCTTTTTGTGCCTGTTAATGCAACAACAATTCTAATGGTTTCCAAATGAGCTACTGTGCAAATATCTCAAAATACATTTTGCTACTAAGAGGTGACTGTCTTTAGGATGCTCCATGAAGTGACTAATCACGCTCATTGAATGT
>OY731400.1:21871711-21955935 GCA_963425845.1 Sphenostylis stenocarpa | reverse complement strand
ACAATCTAGGTTTGGGCATAACTGGTCCACAACATACATCATAAGTTGGCTTCAGTGCAGGTCCGCGAACTTCAAACACGTGCAGTATTTTCAATACTTATCCAAATTAGACAATTCCAATCTCCTTTGAAATCCTTTTGAGTTAGCTTTAAAATGCCACTGTTTCTACTATTTTTGGAGGTCTAATAAATTCAGGAGACTTAAACTACTAAAGCATGTCTATTAGGTCGGCCTGTTGCGCTTAGTACCCGTATAGAATAAAATATGGAATTTGACCTAATCTTCCAAGCTTAAAATTGCTTTAAATTGTCCTGAAAATAATAATGAGCAAAAATTAGATCAAATAGACTCAAATTAAATAAAATCTAAATTATTAGCCCAATGAAGCCCAATTAATAAAAATTCACTAATAAGAAAAAGTTAAGCCCAAAACACTAATTAAAATAAATATAGAAATGTAAGAAAATATGGGAATATAATGACTCATTAGTGCCCAAATCATGGATTTGAAAATATTGCCCAGTTGAACATTTTCTGCACTGGCCTGAGACCTGATACAAAGATGCTCTTAGATGTTGCAGCAGGAGGAACCATGATGTTTGTGGATGCTGAACATGCCACAAGAATTATTGATACACTAACCTCTACAGACCAACAGGCCCATCATGATAGACATTCAGTTCAGAGGAAAAGCATGCTTGATCTTAGCACCACAGATGCGATCCTAGCTCGGAATAAAATTCTGACTCAACAGATTGAAGCATTGACCAAGCAAATGGCAAAACTGCCTCAACAATTACATGTTGTCCAATCCACTTCCAACCAACAAATGAGTTGTGACTTTTCTGGAGGTGATCATTCAAATGGACATTGCTCTTATCAAGGCAACCTACAAGAAGAAGAAGTTCATTATATGGGTGCTCAAGGTGGTAGTGGTCAAGGAAGACAAGCAAATTTCCCTAATTCCAACAACTATGAGAACAATTTTTCACAAGGATGGAGAGGGAATCAGAATCAGAACTTCGGGTGGAAAAGAGGTGTTGGTCCATCTAATAGACATCCTCCAAATCAACAACAGTCATATCAACAACCTCCATATTAGCAACAACAACAATATTACCCTCCAGTGCATGAAAGAACATCAGGTATTAAGTTATTGAAAACAGATAAATGGGCAAACGTTCATAGTACTTTATTCAAACGACTTATAGGAAGCCTTATGTATCTGAATGCTACTAGAATACTACTAAAGCGGATATTGCACATTCAATGAGCGTAAAATAAAGGAGCTAAATATATAGATTTAGCTTTACAACTGATGAATTAGAAAATAGGAAAGATACCTCCACATATTAACAAACTTATACGTACTAAAAAAAATAACAAAGGTAACACCCACGTACTAACACCTTGTGAACTACGTACAAAATTTAAAATGCAACAAACAAATAAAACCTTATTTTCTGTAAACAAATGTTGTTATCTCAGAAAACTTGGTTCTATTATCTTACTAAAATAAAGAAGCTAAATATATGAACTAGATAATAGGAAAGATAACTCCCACGTACTAACAAAGATAACACCCACCCACATACTAATAGCTTGTGAACCACGTACAAAATTTAAACCACGTACAAAATTTAAACCACGTACAAAATTTAAACTGCAATAAACAAATAAAACCTTATTCTTTGTGAACAAACCCTCCCTTAAACTGTATGCTCCTTGCAATAGTTTATTTTTTGTTCTTCAAGCATGTCCAAAGTGCTTCGTAAATACTGAAAAGTATAAACTTTAAGTGACTTTGTCATTATGTCTGTTAATTATTTTCCGCTTCTGAAATAGTTCAGCTCAATAGCACAATTATTACACAAATCTCTCAAAAAATGAAATCTTACATCAATATGTTTACTTTTTCAATGTAAATTTTTGGATAATTTTATTATAGAAGCATTATCACAAAAAATGATAGTAGTTCCCTCTTCACAGTGATCTAGATGTTCCAAAATTCTTCTAAGCCAAACACATTGGTAAACATAAACACTGCTACTATGAACTCTGCTTCTGTTGTGGATAAACTAATTACACCATCTCCCAATTTGAAAACATAGTCAAATGTGCTCTTTCTATCTTCTAGATCCCCTACATAATCAATATTGTTATCTCATAAAACTTGCTCCTCTTTTCTTCGTAAAATAAAGAAGCTAAATATATAGGTTTAGCTTTAAAACTTAAAAACTATAAAATATGAAAGATAACACGTACTAAAAAATTCTCATGTACTAACAAAGATAACACAAATCTCTCAAAAAGTAAAATCTGACATCAATATGTTTACTTCTTCCATGTAAGACTAAATTTTTGTATAATTTTATTGTAGAAGCATTATCACAAAAAAAAACAGTAGCTCCCTCTTGATAGTGATCTAGATGCTCTGAAATTCTTGTCAGTCAAACACATTGGCAAACACAAAATGAAGTTGTTATTAACTCTTCTTTTATTATGGATAAGCTAACCACTGGTTATTTTTTTATGACCATGATATTACACCATCTCCCAATTTGAAAACATAACCAGATGTGCTCTTTTTATCTTGTACATCCCCTGTATAATCACTATCAGTATAAGCAAGTAATTTTACATTTCCTCCAACTTTATAAAAATTTCTTAAATTTTGAGTTTCATGCAAATATTTCAGGTTAGGAAGTGTTTGTCTTTAAGATACTTCATGAAGCAACTAATCACACTAATTGAATGTGCAATATCCGGTCTAGTAGCATTCAGATACATAAGGCTTCCTATGAGGTGTTTGAATAAAGTACTATCAACTTCTGCCACTTTATCTCTTTTCAGCAACTTAATACCTAGATCAATACAATTCTTAACTATGTTACAGTCAAGCATATGGAATCTGTAACATATCCATGATATATTTCTTCTGTCCAAAAAAAATTTCGTTACAACTTTGCAAAACTTCAATGCCCAGCAAGTATCTCATCTTGCCTAAGTCAGTCATAGTTCATCATCATACTTTTAAACTCTAGAAACATTGATTCATGATTATCTGTGTATATCAAATCATCTCTATAAACAAAAACAATTAAGAGTGCACCTTTCTCCTTCTTTCACAAATAGAGTGTGTTCATGTCGGCATTTTAAAAAATTATTAACTGCAACATAAGACTCCAACCTATTGTACAAGGCTTTAGGAGTTTGTTTAAGACTATATAGGTCTTGTCTAAGTTTGTATATCTAATGTTCACGTCCCTTAGAGACATAACCCTGTGGTTGTTCTAAGTATACATCTTCATTGATTGGCCCATGTAAGAAGGCTGACTTGATATCAAGATAAATGTTCTACCTTTTTGTAGCAAATAATGTAACAATAGTTCTAATGGTTTCCAAACGAGCTACTGCAAAAATCTCGCTATAATCGATGCCCTCTTTTTGTGTGTATCCTTTTTCTACTAGTCTAGCTTTAAATTTGTCAATCATTCCTGTCTCCTTCAATTTTGTCTAGTAAATCCACTTGACACCTGTAATTTTGCAATTTGGTGGTGGATCAACTAGCTCGCATGTATGATTTCTTTGAATGACTTGAAGCATCCATGACATCTCTCTAATGTTGATCCTATGATGCTTGGTTGTATGTTACTAGATCTGCACCTGCAAACATTGCAAAATTATAGGTGTCAAATGGATTTACAAGACAAAATTGAAGGAGATAGGGGATTGACAAATTTAAAGCCAGATCAATAGGAAAAGGAGAGGACATCGATTATAGCGAGATTTTTGCATAGTAGCTCGTTCAGAAACCATTAGAACTGTTGGTGCATTAGTAGCCAAAAAAAGGAGCAACATTTATCTTGATATCAAGTCAGTCTTCTTGCATGGGGCAAGATGATGTATACTTAGAACAACCACAGGGCTATGTCTTTAAGGGGCGTGAACATCAAGTATTAAGTTGCTGAAAATAGATAAAAGGGCAGACATTGATAGTACTTTATTCAAACGACTTATAGGAAGCCTTATGTATCTGAATGCTACTAGACCAGATATTGCACATTCAATTAGCGTGATTAGTCGCTTCATGGAACATCCTAAAGACAGTCACCTCCTAGCAGCAAAACATATTTTTAGATATTTGCAATGAACTCAAAATTTAGGAATTTTTTATAAAGGTTAAGGAAATGTAGAATTACTTTCCTATACTGATAGTGATTATGCAGGGGATCAAGAAGATAGAAAAGAGCACATCTGGTTATGTTTTCAAATTGTGAGATGGTGTAATATCTTGGTCATAAAAAAAAATAGTGGTTAGCTTATCCACAAAAGAAGTTGAATTCATAGTAGTTGCATTTTGTGCTTGCCAATGTGTTTGGCTGAGAAGAGAGCATCTAAATCACTGTCAAGAGGGAGCTCGTGTCATTTTTGTGATAATTCTTCTACAATAAAATTATCCAAAAATCTAGTCTTACATGGAAGAAGTAAACATATTGATTGATGTGAGATTTCATTTTTTTTTAGAAAACTTGGTTCTATTATCTTCGTAAAATAAAGGAGCTAAATATATAGATTTAGGCTTTACAACTGATGAACTAGAAAATAGGAAAGATACCTCCACATATTAATAAACTCACACGTACTAACAAAGATAACACCCATGTACTAACACCATGTGAACTACGTACAAAATTTAAACGATGTACACAATTTTATCTTCCTAAAATAAAGAAACTAATTATATGAACTAGAAAATAGGAAAGATAACTCTCACATACTAACAAACTCTCACGTACTAACAAAGATAATACGTACCCACGTACTAACAGCTTGTGAACCACGTACAAAATTTAAACCACGTATAAAATTTAAACTGCAACAAACAAATAAAACCTTATTCTCTGTGAACAAACCCTCCCTTAAACTGTATGCTCCTTGCAACAGTTTATTTTTTATTCCTCAAGCATGTCCAAAGTGCTTCGTAAATAATGGAAATTACCAACTTTAAGTAACTTTGTCATTATGTCTGTTAATTGTTTTTCACTACTATAATAGTTAAGCTCAATAGCACCATTATTACACAAATATCTCAAAAAATGAAATCTTACATCACTATGTTTACTTCTTCCATGTAAATTTTTGGATAATTTTATTATAGAAGCATTATCACAAAAAATGATAGTAGCTCCCTCTTGACAGTGATCTAGATGCTCCAAAATTCTTCTTAGCGATACACATTGCTAAACATAAATGCAGCTGCTATGAACTCTGCTTCTGTTGTGATAAACTAACTACTAGTTGTTTTTTTTATGACGAAGATATTACATCATCTCCCAATTTGAAAACATAGTCATGTGCTCTCTCTATCTTGTGGATCCCTTAGGTAATCACTATTGTTATATCAGAAAACTTGGTTCTCTTTACTTCATAGAATAAAGAAGCTAAATATATAGATTTAGCTTTACAATTGACGAATTAGAAAATAGGAAAGATAACTCGCACGTACTAACAAATTCCCACGTACTAACAGCTTATGAACCACGTACAATATTTAAACCACGTACAAAATTTAAACTGCAACAAACAATTAAAACCTTATTATCTATGAACAAACCCTCCCTAACACTATATGCTCCTTGTAACAATTTATTTTTGGTTCTTCAAAAAATGCCCAAATTTTGTTCTCAATAACTCCCACATAGGATACACACAATAAGAGGGCATCGATTATTGTGTGTATCCTTTTGCTACTAGTCTAGTTTTAAATTTGTCAATCTTTCCTGTCTCCTTCAATTTTGTCTTGTAAATCCACTTGACACCTATAATTTTGTAATTTGGTGGTGGATCAACTAACTTGCATGTATAATTTCTTTGAATGACTTAAAATTCAGCATCCATGACATCTCTCCAATGTTTGTTAAACATACAAGGATATGAAGCTTGAAGATTTTGATGATGATTCAAGAACAAAGGACTTAGAGATTTGAAGACTTGTAATCTTATGTAAAACTCTGTTTTATGTTTTTGAGTTTGTAAAATTCAAGTCCAAGATAGCCAACACATAGTCCATCCTCTAAAACCTCTAAAAGCTCAATTTTATCAAAAATACACTGTGATAATCGATTATCACTCTGGATAATCGATTTTCACAGAATGAAAATTGTTTTCAGGAATAGCTTACAGTGATAATCGATTATCACTCACGATAATCGATTATCACAGGCAAATAATCGATTATTTGGCCAGATAATCGATTATCCTGGTCCTGTTTTGCTCCTCTGCGAAAGTGGCTCTGAAATAATCGATTGTCACTCAAGATAATCGATTATTTACGTCTGTTATGAGTTTTGAAATTCAAATTTGGACCAATTTACGAAAACCCTATTTCCAATTCTTCTGTTTTCGAAAATCACCATTTCCCAGACCCTATTCTCTCTACTTAAGGTTCTCTAAGGCTCTGCAAATTAACAAACCTTTTTCATACAAAAGTTAAGAGTTGTGACTGCGATAACTTTCTGTAGGGAAGAAAAAGGGGCTTTTGAAAACCTAGTGTGGGCTAGAAGCGATAAGAATCACTGAGTGTGTTTCTTGGTGGATTGTGTGTTGTGCCGTCTCTAGGAAAAACTGTTGTTCATCCTTTGTGGATTCAAAGGAGGTGTTCATCTCTTGTGTGACTCAAGAGAGGTGTTTTCTATTCCTTATCTTTTCAATTTGTAATCTGTTTGTAAACTGTGATTATAGTGACAACATTAATCCTTTTTTTTGAGTGATTAGCAATTGGACGTAGGGTCTTTTGATTCGAACCAGTATAAATCAACTGTGTAATCTTCTTTCCCTTATATATTTACTTTACAACACATTTTTATCGGTGAAATTTTGGAAAAAATTTTAAAACCCTAATTTTTGTTTAAGAAACCAATTCAGCCCCCCCTTTTGGTTTTTGTCCGTAAACGCAAACATTCCGTTGCGCGATTCTAACAAGTGGTATCAGAGCTTGCTTTGATAGTCATTCAAATTTCGAAAATGGTCGGACAAAACCAAACATTTGCCGAGGGTGCTTCTATCAATAGACCCCCACTTTTTGCGGGGCAAAATTATCCTTTTTGGAAAGTTAGAATGCAAATATTTTTGGAGTCTATTGATTGGGGTGTATGGGATGCAATTTTAAATGGTCCTTTTATTCCTAAAGTTACTAAAAATGGAGAAGAGGTACGAAAACCATTTTCTAGATGGTCGGCTGAAGAAAATAGGAAAGCCCAATATGATGTTTGGGCTAGAAATATAATTTCATCTGCTTTAATCCCTGATGAGTTTTACAGGATATCTATTTGTAAGAGTGCTCAAGAAATGTGGGAAATGTTAAGAGTAACCCATGAAGGTACCGATGATGTTAAAAGAGCACGAAAGAATTCATTGATTCAAGAATATGAGATGTTCCGGATGCAACAAGGAGAAACAGTTTTTGACGTTCAAAAGCGTTTCACACATATTGTGAATCATCTCACTGGGTTAGGTAAGATTTTTGATATTGATGAGTTAAATGTAAAAATTCTTAAATCTTTGGATAGGAAATGGCAACCAAAAGTGAGGGCCATCACGAAGTCACAAAATCTTGCTACCATGTCTATGGCAGCTCTCTTTGAAAGGTTAAGAGAGCATGAACTTAAACTCGGAAGGCTAAATGATGAAGAAGGCCAACACCAAAAGAGAAACCTTGCCTTCAAAACTGAAGTTTCTAAGAGCAAGAACAAGAAGGAGGAAGAAGACTCAGAAAATGAAGAAGATGAAAACTTGAGTCTTATGATCAAGAAATTTACAAAGTTCATGAAAGCCAAAGGGAAGCAACCTTTCAAAGGTAAGGGAAAGGTAAAAGAAAGTACTTCCTTAAATTTTAAATGTTACGATTGTGGTGAAATAGGATATGTAAAGTCCGATTGTCCAAACAAGAAAAATGAAGATCATAAAGGCAAGAAATTCTTCAAAAAGAAAGCCTATATTGCTTGGGATGATAGTAACTCAAGTTCGGAGTCAAGTGATTCGGAAGTTGAAGCAAACATTTGTTTGATGACAAATGACAACATTTCTTCCGATTGTGAGGTAAGTGATTCCGACTGTTCTTCAAGTGATGATGAAAATGATTGTGATGTTTTCCAAAATGAATATCAAGAATTATTTACTGCTTTTAAGGATTTGAAAAATGAATATAAATCTGTGAAAAAGTGTTTGAATAAATAAAAAAAATAAGTGGAATCCTTGAAAACGAAAATTGCATGTTTAGAGGAAAAAGATAATAAAGAAATAGCATGTGCATCATGTAAAGAGTATGAATATGATATTGACATACTTAGCCACTTACTTGATAAAGCTAAGAAAGAATTAAGTGATAGTTATAAGGATAAGGTTATTGACGACACTCGAATAGAAGGGAAACAATTTAGGGTTAGGTTTTAAGAGTTGATTTGATTGGAAATAGAAAATAGAAAAAAAATAAAGGATACCGTAGGCGCCACAAATAAGAATATTTGATAAGCCAAGAAGGATCGTCACAAGAATCGAATAATTCTTGATAAGATCAAGTGATGCAAGGAAGAACCCTAGCAGAGCAACAACTCACAAAGTGATTCTGAATATTACGTACGTTCATTCTAAATTTCCAAATGTTTAATACAACTTAAGTTTATGAGTTTGTCTCATTGCAGGAAATAAAGATAAATTAAAATCCTAATATCCCAAGCAAAGTTAAGTTGCTCAGATGGTTCACTGAAGGAATTATAAGCTTTGGGTCTTGGGTTCAAATCCCCACTGTAGCAAATAAAATAATAATAATAATAAAAACTAAATCTTTTAGTTGGGCCTCCTAGCTTTCCAAACATTCTATGCATGTGATAGGTCTAGACTCCTCCATGTTTGGATCTTTTAATAGTTGGGCCTTTAGCAAATTGGTCACTTTATATTGCAATGCCTCTTGTGTTTTTCTGAGCCTGCCTCTTGTCATAGGTCTACCTAAGTCTTGGATTGGATCTTGGTTTTGATCCTTCTTATTATGGGCTTGGGCCTTTTAGGTCCTCATCATTCCGTCCTTCTTGGGCAACATTTGTCCTCAAATCTATGAATTCATCTCCCTTGTTAGCTTGCCTCGCGTAGCTCTCATTCTTCTTTTCAATTTGAGCTTTTACTTGCTCATGCAGCTTCTTCACATATTATGCTTTAGCCTGTGCTTCCTTATGCTTAAACATAGAAATGTTAGGCAAAGGCAACAAATCAAGAGGAGTCAAAGGATTAAATCCATACACAATCTCAAATGGTGAACAATTAGTGGTGCTATGGATAACCCGATTATAAGCAAACTCAACATGCGGTAAACATGCTTCCCAAGTCTTAAGATTTTTCTTTAAAATAGTCCTAAGCAATGTGCCTAAAGTCCTGTTGACTACCTCGGTTTGACCATTAGTTTGTGGGTGACTGTAGACACCAAATCTTGCCCAGCCTCATAATAAAGCCAGAAGACCTCCTTTTTCAAGATGGATGAAGCCTAAGAAGCCATTAGGAGAGACTATTAGGCCTCATATTAGAATAGGAGGGATTTTCGACATGTAAATAAGGATTCTAGCCTTTTAAGGTCGAGACCGCTATCTCGCCACCTGCAAATGGCGAGACCGCCGTCTCGACCTGACAGGCGCGAATCCCTATAAATAGTCGCGCCATTCCCCTCATTTCACACACCTCTTCCATTCTCTCTCTAGTCACATCACTAAATTCTCTCTCTAGAATCCCTCCGAAGCATTTCCGGAGTTTCTGAGTGTCTTTAGAGATTTGTTTAGAGCATTTTTGAGAGATTTCCGGCGCTGTAAGAGTGAAGGGCTGCCGCAAAGCACCCTATTTTCAAAAAGATTAATAGAAAGCTAGCCTCGAAGGTTTCTACTTTCTCTCTCTCTATCTTTTACCGCTTTATTTTAAATTACGCAATAGACATTAGGGCCATGTAGTCATAATTTAAATTCCGCAAATAAAAGGGTAAAAGCGTATTTCCACCGATTTAATTATTTAAGTAGCTGGTCTGTCATAGGGAACCCGAATGGGGCGTCGTAAGGGAACTAACACTTCCCTTACACGTAACCAACTCCCTTACCCAACTCTGGTTCTAATGACCAAAGTTGGTTTTTCTAAAACCAACGCCTTTTGACTCCTTTTCCGATGTTTCCGGTAAAAACATCGGTGGCGACTCCACAGAACCCTTCAAAACTAGTTCTTGGGTTAGCCCGGTTATCGAACAACCCAAGAACGCCTTTTTGAAAATCTCGCCCTTAGGTTCAGCCCGGTTATCGGACAACCTAAAGGCGTTGTAACCACACTAATAAAAATGCGAAAATCAAGAGAGTCAAAATCATCGCGTCGCTCCGACCACCCTCGTATTGACGGCGGCGACAGATGGCGACTCCACTGGGGAAGCCTAGAGAGTTAATCCCATTTAGTGATGGGCCGGCTTAAAATAAATAAACCAAGAAAATTACGTTTTTACCCTACCTTGTATTATAACATGTTTTACTGTTTGGCTTTAATAACTGTTGCTTGTTTATACTTACGCAATTGTTTGAAATACAAACTGTATACAAACCCTTGCACACTACAGTTCCCTCTATACCCGGGGGCAAGTGAGAAATCCATAGGGAGTGGGTGGCAGGCACGGTTCGTTGTAGTGATGGCCTTGTGCCCACCAGTGTGATCGGAAACCACCACTCAAGGTGATAACCTTCCTCTTTTGGCACAAAGACTGACTATGGCCCTAGTGCTAAGCATGGTCGGAAGGCTGGAGAGTGGGGACCCTATAATGGGGGCACCTTGGGGGCCTTAGCCTTGGTGAGAACAGTTAGAACCTACCTTCGCCAATGCACTTTTCTGCAGGAAAACCCTACCTCATGATTAAAACGACTTCTCGCCTGTTCGTGGATGATCGAATTGTGAGTGCATATTTTGTTGCATTTGTCTGTTGCATAGCATAACCAAACAACAGAAAAATTACAAAAAATATTTTTGCAATAAACACCCTTATCTCGGACAGTCTGCCTTTTAGCTAGCCTGGTTTCAGGTTCTTTGTAAGCTAAGTAGCCACACAGTTCCGACAGAAGAGATAAGGGACGCTAAATATTCTTCCGCATAAAGCCATTTTTTATCTCGGACAGTCTGCCTTTTAGCTAGCCTGGTTTCAGGTTCTTTGTAAGCTAAGTAGCCACGCAGTTCCGACAGAAGAGATAAAAGGCTATAAAATAAAAAAAAAACAATAAAAATAAAAATCTGTTTCCAAAATAAATAGGACCTTGTCCAAAAATATTACACTCATAAATCATTCATATAGGTAGTTTATTTTTCAAAAAAAATACGCAAATACCATACATCATGTAGAAATAAAACATGATAAATAGGAAAATAAACACTCACATTCAATAAGCATCATTTTCATAAAACATGCATTTTGGTTTTAGAAAATGGAGGGGACTAGTAGACAATTGAAGAAGGTGGATATTCCCCGATACCATACTGAGAAATTGGAACGGTTTTGTGCGATAATGCCACCAGAGGTCCGCACCGACTTTGAAAAATCCTATGGACGGATTCTCGACCTGTTGAAGATCTGTGTCGATCAAGTGTTCCTCAGGGTATTAATCCACTTCTGGAACTCCAGTCTGCGCTGCTTCGAATTTTCGCAGTTCGATATGGTGCCTACCTTGGAGGAGTACGAAACTATGCTGAAATGGCCCAAATCAGCCGGGGTCCATATCCGCCACGGGGCATATACTCCTGCAGCACAAGTCGCTGCCATCATCCAACTACCTTTCCGGCAGACTACCCTGATAGGAAAAGGGAACATCCAGGGTTGGAAAGTCTCAATGTTAGAAGACAACCTGTCCGACTTGGCTGAAAGGGCAGAGTGGGTCGCTTTTAACAAAACCCTGGCCTTAATCATATTTGGAACGATCTTGTTTCCCTTCCACCTCGACACAGTGGATCAAGCTGTCATGGACGCCTTCTTTGCCTGGGACGTGAACTCGAAGAGTCCCTTGCCTGCAATTCTTGCCGACACCTTGCTCTCGGTGGAATTCTACCGCCAGAAGCAAGGAAAAACATTTCGCTGCTGCTCTTTACTACTATTTGTATGGGGCATTACACATTTTTACGCCTCTAGCCACATGGGGATATTCCCCGACCCTTTGAGGAGCTTCTCCAAAATCCCTCTCCAACGACACTTAACTTCAGAGTGGAGGGACAAGTTGGAACAATGGGACGCCAACAATTTATCCTAGGTCTGCCCTTGGTTCCGACCCGGTCCAGTCCTCATCAGATGTGGAGACTATTCGAACGTACCCTTAATAGGACTCAGGGGTTGCATAGCCTACTCACCTAGAGTAGCTATGAGGCAGCTCATGAGGACTCAAACTACGATTTCTCGAGGGGAACTCGGAGGACTGTGTTTCTTCGGAGACCCATGCACAATCGCCAACTCACTAGCTGTGAGAAAAGCATGGGAGAAACTAGTCTTTATGGGAGATAGAGAGCTAGGAAAAACTTGAGTGGCTGTCTCCTGTGACTACGAGGTGTGGAGAAAAAGAAGAGGGATGTCTCAACCATCCACCACACTCATCGCAAACGCCAATAGTGAAAGTTGCAGGCTCAAGTCGACGCCTTGACCCAGAGGATAGAAATCATGGGAGCCTAGATGAGGGTCCTTGAGGAGAGAGAACAAGAATCTATCCTCACCATTGATGGTCTACAAAGGCAATGCAAGAAAAAGGATCATGAAATAGAGCGCCTCAAGGATCAGTGTGCTGATTCTAACGAGCAAGCTATCCGAGCATCCAAAACTGTCAGAACCAGCTCGGATAGCCAACTTCAAGAAATAACCGCCAAATCAGCACGCCTTGAGGCCGAATCAGCAAAACAGGCTCAAACGATCAAGGAGTTGTTGCAAGAACTCACCAAGACTCGGTCAGAAATACGCCAAGAGCGAGAGGCCAACCGGAGACTCAACAAAAGTCTCGCTGAGCTACGCTGCAAAGAAAGAGACGAGCTAGCTTAGTAGGCCAAGTACTACAAGAAAAGGACCGAGCCCTTGTAAAGCTCGATGAACTGCAAGCCTTGGTTGTCCATCAAGAGGCGAAGATCAAAGAGGCTCAAAATTATAGCGAAGATATGAGCCAGGCGGTCCAGAAGCAAAGCGAAGCACTTGCTCGTCACGTCCGAGAAGCCGAAAGAGAATTACATAGAGATCAAGACCCGCCTGTGGGTTTCTTTAGGCTTTTCCGTTTTTGCCAAAAGTTGCTTCGTAGTATGGAATAGGGGAATGTACACCTTCTAACGGATAAATGAAATCTTTTCTTTATTCAACAATTGTCTACTTGCATGCATATCATTCATTTGCATATTTAATTTCCCCTCCTTCACTCTTAATAAATAAGATAATAAAAGGGACGGATTAACTGACACGTCTTCCAAATCAGAAGAATGGAGAGAAAGCCACTCCTAATCAAGCTTTCCCCAACGGTCGACTCGCCGCAAGAGGATAATAAGCCTCGACCGTTGGTCCTCAAAAATAAGGAAGAAGGGGCAAGGACACTAATGCGACTATTTATGCCACGTCCTTTCCCCTACGAATCAAATAAAGCTGTACCGTGGAGATATGGGGAATCTTCACCAATAAAAGAGGAAATCACAAATATAGCCGGCATTGGGGGCATGACTAGAAGTGGAAGAGTCTACTCCCCTAGGGACTCACAAGAAGATGTCCCCAAAAATAAAGGAAAAAATAAAGATACCGAAGAGAAAGAAAATAAAGAATCCAAGGAGGAGACAAAGGAATTACTCCAGTTCATAAGGCAAAGCGAGTATTCCATCATAGATCAGCTCAATCGCACACCTGCAAAGATAACGTTGTTATCTCTAATAATGAGCTCGGAACCGCACAGAAACGCCCTGCTGAAGGTCTCGAGCGAAGCGCATGTACCTCACACCATATCCCAAGAAAAGGTCGAGAGGATCATCGGTCATATCATGGCAAGCGATCATCTCACCTTCACAGAGGAAGAGCTCCCACTCGAGGGGTCAAACCATAACAAGCCCTTGTACATCTCAGTCAAGTGCAAGGAGTACCTCATCGCCAAAGTTCTTGTGGATAACGGGTCATCCTTGAACGTGATGCCCAAGTGCACACTAGACAAGTTGACTATCCAAGGAACCCGTCTGCGCCCAAGCAGCACTATCGTTCGAGCCTTCGACGGATCCAAACGAGAAGTAGTGGGGGAAGTTAATTTGCCAATTCAAGTTGGACCCACTATCTTCAACATCGATTTCCATGTCATGGACATTACTCCAGCATACAGTTGTCTCCTCGGCAGGCCTTGGATTCATGACGCTAAGGTAGTACCTTCAACGCTCCACCAGAAAGTCAAGTTCATAGTGGATGACAAATTGGTCACGGTCCAAGCAGAAGATGATATTCTGATTAGTGGACCGTCCACCCAGCCTTATGTGGATGCGGCTGAAGAGGCCCTTGAAACATCTTTTCAAGCGCTCGAAATTGCCAGTATAGAGCGACTTACCAAAAACGCAAAGGTAGCCCGCATGATGTTGAAGCATGGTTACCATCCTGGCCAAGGATTGGGGGCAGATTCCCAAGGCATGAGGGAACCCCCAGAATTCAAAGACAATCCTTTCAAGCATGGCCTAGGATATGACCCTACTAAGGGCCGAACGGAAAAAGGAAAAGGGAAGTCTCCCCTCCGCACACTCAAGCAAATTTTTCGAAGTGGAGGGGTGCAAGTGTCAAGGGCTACCCTAGTCATTAGGAGATCTTTTTCTTCATTTAAGGGATGTAAACCCCATGATTGTTAGAGATTATCCCCCGGGGCTAGCCCGACCCCCAGGCATTTTAGGGCACATATTCCCTTATTAATTAATAAAGAATACTTCTTACAATCTGCTTCTCTTCTTACTACTTCATGACTAGACCTCACAATAACCTTGTCTAAGTAAACAAAAAAAGAAGAAGAATAAAAAGTGCATCCAAATAAATTCAACATTGCCATTACAATCAAGCTAGCTGATTAGAAGCACCAAATAAGGCTTTACCTCACTATAAAAAAAAAGGTCATGCTTCGCCAATATTGTGAACACAAAATAATTACACAAAAAAGAAAAAGCCCATAGAAGCCAAAGGCCAAAGAAAAGGGCAAAACACCCAGTAGGAAACCCACTAAGGGGGCTACGCAAAAGATAGGGTCAACCCGGTATGATACCCGAACAAAAATAAAGGGTAGCCTAGGCAAAAGTTAGGGTTACAAAATAAGGTCCGCTAGGATCTCCTAAAAATACAAAAAGAAGGAACCTAGAAAAAAGTTAGGGCCAAAACACAATATCCTAGTTTGAAAACCCAAAGGCGATCTAGGGAGATCAACTAGCCATAAAAAGCAATGGAAATAAAACTAAGGCGCAAATACAAAAAGGGGAAAATGTTTGCTTAGACAAAAGCTTAAACACCTAAGCCTAACCCTAAAACCAACCATTCTTACAAAATCCTTTCTAAATAAAAATTAACCCTCTAAAACACAAGCCATTGAATTTGCCTCTTTGCTTCTTTTCTCTTGACCCTCACAACAATATTCTAATAATTAATTTGGGAATATGGAGGCGTATAGTCAACAAGAGGATTGAAACCCCTAGAGTGAAGAAAAAGGGACACTACACGACAAAGAATTCTCCACAAAAAGAAAAAAAGAAAGAAAAAGAAAGAGCAAAGTATTCTTCGGTCACAATAAGTTCGGCATGGTACAGTAAGTACAAAAACACAGATCAGAGGGCATCCGTTGCTATAAGACACGTCGGTTAAATCCTTCTAAAAAACTAATTAAAGTAGGCATTATAGGACATCAAACATAAAAACATTGCATGCATAAAATGTTTTTGAACCAGGTCCTATTTTCTTCTAAAAAAAAAAAAAACCCCAAAATTCGAGACGTCAGTCCAGAATTCCCAGACTCGGCCGAAAACGAGACCGCCGTCCCGCTTGGCGAGACGGCCGTCTCGCTTAAGACCAAAGTCAAGACCGTCGTCTCAAGATCCTGGACGGCCATCTCGACTCGCGAAAATTTGAGACCGCCGTCTCGACTTCCTAGACGGCGGTCCCAAAATTGATTTTTCCCCTATATATAGGGGATGCGCTTTGGGGATCCTCACAACTCCCCTGCACTCCATAATCTCCATTCTCTCATACTCAAGCACTCTCTTATCAAAATGCACCGAGGAAGTCAATCAAGGAAGAGGAGAGGAGTTGCTGGCCCTAGCAGTTCCTCAGCACCGGTCCCCCAGGACCCCACTCAACTCTCGCCGCTGCACGTGTCCCACTTGGAACACATCAGGGGTTACACGTGGCACCCCATGCTCCAGCTGGACTTCGGCATCCTCGCCGAATTTGGGTGGGAGGACGATGTTCGAGCCCACTTCGACAGCATCGGATGGGGCTTCCTGCTGCAGTCTCCACCCACTCATGTGTACCCGCAGGCGGTACTGGAGTTTTTGGCCTCCGTCTCCTGCGCCGAGGTTCCCTCCATGGTCCCGGGCCTGTCACCAATGAAGATGGTGACATACTTTATGGGTGGGACATACCGGACTACCACCCTTGACGAATTCAATGTCAACATTGGGTTCGTCCGGCCCGAGGACGTGCTAACTCGGTACTTGTCAGCATGGGGATGTTGATGCGCCATGAGACCCAACTGGTCCTCCATCCCTCCCTGGACTTCACGCTGGATCTCCAGGAAATCGTGGCAATGCACGATCTCCCAACACCTCCTGAGTTCCAGCAGCAGCCACATCAGCACCAACAACCGCAACAATACACAGACGACTTTGCTTGCGTAAACCGCAACATCTACAATCTACGCCAGCAATTCGATCAAATGTTTGTGCCGCAAGAGCAACTGTCCCTAAGGTAGGAGGCCTTCGACACCCGACTGGAGACGATGTACCAGCATCAGCAGGGAATGCGGCAAGACTGGACAACATTCCAGCAAGAATACCGCAACGAAGCCCGAGAGCTTTTATTAAACAATTTTAATCGATTGAACAATTTACTCAACAATTTTATTTACTGTTTTAATATTAAAAGTCGAATTAATCGATTAAATGCACTAATGTTTCATATTTTTGAAATTCTTAAATGTTTTAATCGATTAAAACTTTATTTCAATCGATAAAAATCATTAACAAAAACATTTTAATCGATTCTGTCCTGTTTTTAATCGATTTTTATTCTGGAAAGAAAAATTAAAGGCTTTAGTTAATGACTGTTCTTGTAACATGCTACTAAAGCGTGATTCCCTTATCTTTACACGTGTTAATTGTATTCATTACAAACGTGTTAATGAAGATAAGTTTGAATCAACTTTAATTGATCTTTACATGAGTAAAGTATCAAATTTTTCAATGTTTTTTTCTATTTTCAAAATCTTTTAAAACATACCTATGTATTATTTCTCTTCTGTTCCCTATTTTTGATGAAGTCAAAAGGGGGAGAAATAGTTGTTTGACTTTTAGAAATAACTCTTAAGTTTAGGGGGAGCAACAATTTAGGGGGAGAAATAGGAAAATAATACATTTTTTATTTCTTACTAATCTGTATTATCAAGTGACTTCTCTGGCAGAGTTTTTTCTTCAAAATGGTATTTGTCTTCATCAAATAGGGGGAGACTGAAAGTAATGAAGATCTTATTGAAATACATTGGCAAAGATCTCATTGATTTGATGAAGTCAAAGATGAAGTCAAAAGTCAACTTTGCAGCCGTCAACAAGTCACTTAGATAAAAGAGTAGAAGAATTTAGTGTGTCTACAGAATGCTTAGGTAAAATCATTTTATCTCTTCTGCTGCATGAGGTTTCTTCACTTAAATGATTTTGCAAAATGCCTCTAAAATCATTTTAAACAATTAAAAACAAAGTATTTTGACAAAAGCTTTCTTAAACATGTTTTTAACTGATATAGTTTTGAACTAACCGATTAAAATCACTTAGAATGTTCAAAGAAGTATTTTTACAGTATTTTAATCGATACAACTTGATTTTAATCGATTAAAACCATTTAGAACTCATTATGATCGATCAGAATACAAATATGACTGATCCGAATCAGATGTGATCGATCATATTTGAATTATGAGCGATCAGAATTTTTTCAATAGATTAAAACACGCTTCAATCGATTAAAACACGTTTTAACCGATTAAAACAACTTGGAAAAATTATGTACATAGTTTTAATCGATTAAAACCTATCTTTATCAGTTAAAATAACTTTAAAAGTTTTACAAGAAAGTTTTGTAGTATTTAAATCGATTGAATCGCGAAACAATCGATTAAATAAACTTAGAAGATTTTTTGCAAAGTGTTTTAACTGATATAAACGTTGTCGTATCAGTTAAAACAAATCTGTTAAAGAATCAAGTTGTATTAATGGATTAAAAGAAGTTTTAACGGATTAAAACTGCACTTTTAACAGATTAAAACAAACTTTTAACAGATTAATTAATGCAGCAGTTTTGAAAATCTTCTTTAAAAACAGAGTTGCTTGGAACTTTTTATATATCAGTTTTTACACATCCTTAAGCAATCATTCAAGCAAACTTAAGCACTCTTTTCACGAAAGATTCGCGTCAGTTTTTTAGAAGTTCTTTGAAAATCTTTCTTGAGGCAAATTCCTTTTCTTTGAAAAAGAAACTCACTGCAGAATAGCATAAACTGGTTTGACCTTTCTAGTTTCTTCTTTTTCATTCTTTTGTACTATGTGGTGCCTGGAATTTGGGTACTAGTTTCTCTGCAGCTGGAATTTGGTTGCAGAGGTTATCAAGAACTGGAATTTGGTTCTTGGTGATAGGTTGAGTGCAGGAACTGGAATTTGGTTCTTGTGGTAGATTAAGTGTAAGATTGTATATCTGTAAAACATTTGATCTAGTGGAACCCAGCTGGAATTTGGCTGGAGACTGGACGTAGCCCTGGTATTGGGTGAACCAGTATAAAACACCGGTGATATCTTTCTTAACCTTTCTCTCCTTTAAATTCTGTTATTGCACTTATTTTGATTGATTGCTTTGTAATTCAAGAATAGATCCGTAAACTTAATTTTCGAATTAGATAATCTCTTATTTGCGAAGAACTTTCAAAGATCAATTCACCCCCCCTCTTGATCTAAAACTACTTTTCTAACAATTGGCATCAGAGCGAGGTGCTTGAAAGTTATTCAAGTTCTTCGATCCATGGTTGGAAACAAAATTTCTGAGGGTGCGTGTATTGATAGACCTCCACTGTTTTGTGGAACAGATTATCCTTTTTGGAAAATCAGGATGAAGATCTTTATTGAATCTGTTAGTATAAATGTTTGGAATATCATTGAACAAGAAACTGATATTGTTAACAGAGATTGGTCTAGCTTAAATGACTATGAAAAGAAATTAATCCAAGATGATTGTATTTCCAAAAATATTATCTTATCTGCACTCAACAGAAACGATTTTTTCAGGATAGCACATTGTCAAACTGCTGCACAAATGTGGAAGATCCTTGAAATGATCTATGAAGAAGCAACAGAAATATGCTTAATGGTCAACTCAGATTCACCAAATACCAGTGTAAGTTCTGACTCTATGAATTATAGTTCATTACAAGATGCTTTCTTCGAAATACGTGTCGTAGCAAAAAAATTAGAAACTGAAAACAAAAAATTGAAAAGCATGAATAGGTTATTAGAAAATAAGATCACTATTCTTGAAAAGAAAATAGTTGATGAAGAAACCAAGGATGAAAATTTGGAATTAGATAATAAGTCTGATTGCATGTGTAATGTTAAAGATTGCAAAAACTGTCCTCAGTTACAAAAACAAGTATCATACTTTGTAAAAACTGCATCTAAACTAGCACAAGGAAAGACTAGTCTTGATATGATACTTAATTCTCAGAAATTAGTTATTGACCGTGGTGGCATAGGTTTTACACCGTGTATTGGAAAGAAAACCAGAGCATTTAAGAATTACTTTGCATATAGTAAATCTGTTTCGTCTCCGTTTGTTAAATGTTTTTACTGTATGAAAAAGGGCACTCTGTTAAATATTGTAGAATTGAGAAATATGTCGTACCTAAAGGTAGAATGAAGTGGGTTCCAAAAATTAATTCATTTCAAATAACCTAATTGGACCCAGTAACTATAAAGGGTACCAGAAAAATGCTAAATTTGTTTTGCAGGAACAAAATCTGGGAATCCCTTGGAGTTCAAAGCAGCGAATCAGGTTCTATTTTTCCTAAACTGATTGTTTTAATTGATATAAAACAGTATTAATCAATTAAAATGTTCTCTGGATTTGAGTTCAGCTGTTTTAATCGATTAAAATGAATTTATATCAACTAAAAACACTAAGATGTAAAATTTAATCGATTCATTTTCATTTTAATCGATTTAAATTCTGTTATCATTTTATTAATTTCACGTTGTACAAAACTAATCGATTCCTTTATGAATTAATCGATTATTTCACTGTAACATTTTCAAACCTAGTTTTAAAGATCAAATTAATAGGTTAATTAGTTGGTTAATCGATTAATTAGTTTCTGAAAATTAGTTTTATAACGTTCAATTGAATATTGGTAAGCTAATTCAAGTCAAAATCCCAGGTTCTTGTGAAAATCAAAATCTGCATAATACTTTCACCCATTGTCCTGTAACTTGTGCCTCTGTACTTGGTCTCATGAATAGCGGTCAGATAATCATAAATAATGCCGTATGAGTTTCAAACATGTTTGATTCAAGTAGTCTGTTATGGAACATCCAATTTCCTTTCAATGGCACAAATTTTCATGATTGAAAAGTGGAGGCTGAACAAATCTTTAAATTAGGAACTAGAGTAGTGGAATAATGTGGGAAAGTTATTGCTGTTATCCATGGATGGAAAAGTTTTTTATTTTGAAAAACAACATAGACATGATTCAAGCTGTAGATGTCTACATTTCTCTTAATACTTTACATGGAATGCTGGGTGGTAATACGTTGCAAATCAAAGGAATTATCAAGAAGTAGACTGTCCCTTTTCTTATGTACACTAGTGACAAATGGGTCAAGTTGGTGGGACTGAAAACATAGTTTATCAAGGATTTTTCAGTGATGGTTGCTTCTGATAATAAGTTGTTGATTACTAGGAAATGTGAACAGATAACTTGGAGATTCAATGAACACACGTCAACATTAGATTTCTTGATATTACCTAGCAATATATTTGGAATAATTTTGGGCATGCATAGGTGCAATGGTGAAATTCATTGGAATTGTGCAACTTTGATAATTTGTTTTAATCATCAAAGTCACGAAGGTAACCAATCTGTGTCAGCAATTCAAGAATTGAATGGAAAGCTAAAATTGGCACACGGTATGTGTGTTTTGCTGGCTGTACAAGGATAAATGATCTGGCATCCTTAACAACAAACCAAAAGGAGGATCTTTTCAGTGATTCTAAAGGAATTTCAGATGTTATTGTGGAACCAACATAACTGTCTTCCCTCAATAAAGGCAAATTTCATGACGAATACGATGCTTTTTGATGCCCATGATAATAGTGATGTATGAAATATGTATGGATATGGTTATTGACCAGGGGGTTCTGGATTGCTGTCATCACTAGTTCTGTTTTGTATGCATGTGTTCCAGTATATGATACCACTGGAAACAACAAAGTTGAAGAAAATTCATTCCTCAGAGATGATGATGACTGATCCATTTGAAGGGAAGAATAACATGCTATCATTTCCTTCATACTACATTAAGAATGCAGTTATTTGCTTGAATGGTGATGACTGCAAGGTTTGAAATGGGTTGGCTACTATTAAAGGAGAGTATGATCTCGGTACATCAATAACCTGTGATTCATGCAATTTATGGTATCGTGCATTCTGTGTGGGATTTGATACTGAAAGTACGTCAGTCAGTACATGGTTTTGCCTCTGATGTGTAGTAGATGATAATTCCATTGTGAGGTCAACCGTGGACTGTAATACGATACAATAGTAACAAGTAAATGCCATGCTAAAGATTCTTTTTCGGGAATAGTTTCGTGATGCATTCGTCGATACAGGAGAGTCAACTCGTTGTTGTATAAATGGTTGATAGAGCAAAATCCGTTCCAGCAAAAAGTGAAGTCTATTGTCTTTTGAAGATTGGTTGGGGATCAGATGACTGAGTCATGTATTTTGACATCTGACACAAATAATCAGGGAAGTGAGGACAAATTTATCTACACCAAGTTGGAAGATATGGGGTTGAACCAAGGAAATTGGAATAATTGAATATTGGTGGATAAAAAGGGTCCCTTCTTATCTTTCTTTACTGCTTATTTCTTTTTTATGCTTATTTTTAATTTCTTGGATCTGTAATATTACTGGTTATATACCAGGCACATTATCTTTAGTTTTGATTAATATAATGTAGGTTTAATTCAAACTAGCATAGATAGAATTCAATATAGATCCCTGAGAGTTTTTAGCTGATACAAGATCGAATTAATCGATTAAATAGATTAAAGGGAACACTTTTCATAACAAAATAATCGATTATAACTTCGTATCAATCGATTAAAATCTTTAAAAACTAGCTTACATCAGTAAAATTAGCTAAATAAGATTTTATTATGATTTTGATAGATCTATTAGTGAAAATTTAATCAATGTAGTTGATATTGTTGTTAAACATCCTTCTAGATGATCAATTTTACAAAGTATCCACTAGATTAATGATGATAAATTCGCATCAAACCTTTCTTAGTTTTCAAAACTGAGTGTTTTAATCAATAAAAAATCCTTTAAATCGATTAAAAGAATTTACTCAACAATTTTATTTACTGTTTTAATCGATTAAAAGTCGAATTAATCGATTAAATGCACTAATGTTTCATATTTTTGAAATTCTTAAATGTTTTAATCGATTAAAACTTTATTTCAATCGATTAAAATCATTAACAAAAACATTTTAATCGATTCTGTCCTGTTTTTAATCGATTTTTATTCTGGAAAGAAAAATTAAAGGCTTTAGTTAATGGCTGTTCTTGTAACATGCTACTAAAGCGTGATTCCCTTATCTTTACACGTGTTAATTGTATTCATTACAAACGTGTTAATGAAGATAAGTTTGAATCAACTTTAATTGATCTTTACATGAGTAAAGTATCGAATTTTTCAATGTTTTTTTCTATTTTCAAAATCTTTTAAAACATACCTATGTATTATTTCTCTTCTGTTCCCTATTTTTTATAAAGTCAAAAGGGGGAGAAATAGTTGCTTGACTTTTAGAAATAACTCTTAAGTTTAGGGGGAACAACAATTTAGGGGAGAAATAGGAAAATAATACATTTTTTATTTCTTACTAATCTGTATTATCAAGTGACTTCTCGGCAGAGTTTTTTCTTCAAAATGGTGTTTGTCTTCATCAAATAGGGGAGACTGAAAGTAATGAAGATCTTATTGAAATACATTGGCAAAGATCTCATTGATTTGATGAAGTCAAAGATGAAGTCAAAAGTCAACTTTGCGTACCGTCAACAAGTCACTTAGATAAAAGACTAGAAGAATTTAGTGTGTCTACGAATGCTTAGGTAAAATCATTTTATCTCTTCTGCTGCATGAGGTTTCTTCACTTAAATGATTTTGCAAAATGCCTCTAAAATCATTTTAAACAATTAAAAACAAAGTATTTTGACAAAAGCTTTCTTAAACATGTTTTTAACTGATATAGTTTTGAACTAACCGATTAAAATCACTTAGAATGTTCAAAGAAGTATTTTTACAGTATTTTAATCGATACAACTTGATTTTAATCGATTAAAACCATTTAGAACTCATTATGATCGATCAGAATACAAATATGACCGATCCGAATCAGATGTGATCGATCAGATTTGAATTATGAGCGATCAGAATTTTTTCAATCGATTAAAACACGTTTCAATCGATTAAAACACGTTTTAACCGATTAAAACAACTTGGAAAAATTATGTACAGAGTTTTAATCAATTAAAACCTATCTTTATCAGTTAAAATAACTTGAAAAGTTTTACAAGAAAGTTTTGTAGTATTTAAATCGATTGAATCGCGAAACAATCGATTAAATAAACTTAGAAGATTTTTTGCAAAGTGTTTTAACTGATATAAACGTTGTCGTATCAGTTAAAACAAATCTGTTAAATAATCAAGAACGTATTAAGGGATTAAAAGAAGTTTTAACGGATTAAAACTGCACTTTTAACAGATTAAAACAAACTTTTAATAGATTAATTAATGCAGCAGTTTTGAAAATCTTCTTTAAAAACAGAGTTGCTTGGAACTTTTTATATATCAGTTTTTACACATCCTTAAGCAATCATTCAAGCAAACTTAAGCACTCTTTTCAAGAAAGATTCGCGTCAGTTTTTTAGAAGTTCTTTGAAAATCTTTCTTGAGGCAAATTGCTTTTCTTTGAAGAAGAAACTCACTGCAGAATAGCATAAACTGGTTTGACCTTTCTAGTTTCTTCTTTTTCATTCTTTTGTACTATGTGGTGCCTGGAATTTGGGTACTAGTTTCTCTGCAGCTAGAATTTGGTTGCAGAGGTTATCAAGAACTGGAATTTGGTTCTTGGTTATAGGTTGAGTGCAGGAACTGGAATTTGGTTCTTGTGGTAGATTAAGTGTAAGATTGTATATCTGTAAAACATTTGATCTAGTGGAACCCAGCTGGAATTTGGCTGGAGACTGGACGTAGCCCTGGTATTGGGTGAACCAGTATAAAACACCGGTGATATCTTTCTTAACCTTTCTCTCCTTTAAATTTTGTTACTGCGCTTATTTTGATTGATTGCTTTGTAATTCAAGAACAGATCCGTAAACTTAATTTTCGAATTAGATAATCTGTTATTTGCGAAAAACTTTCAAAGATCAATTCACCCCCCCTCTTGATCTAAAACTACTTTTCTAACAATTGGCATCAGAGCGAGGTGCTTGAAAGTTCTTCAAGTTCTTCGATCAATGGCTGGAAACAAATTTTTTGAGGGTGCGTGTATTGATAGACCTCCACTGTTTTGTGGAAAAGATTATCCTTTTTGGAAAATCAGGATGAAGATCTTTATTGAATCTCTTAGTATAAATGTTTGGATTATCATTGAACAAGAAACTGATATTGTTAACAGAGATTGGTCTAGCTTAAATGACTATGAAAAGAAATTAATCCAAGATGATTGTATTGCCAAAAATATTATCTTATCTGCACTCAACAGAAACGAATTTTTCAGGATAGCACATTGTCAAACTGCTGCACAAATGTGGAAGATCCTTGAAATGACCTATGAAGAAGCAACAGAAATATGCTTAATGGTCAACTCAGATTCACCAAATACCAGTGTAAGTTCTGACTCTATGAATTATAGTTCATTACAAGATGCTTTCTTCAAAATACGTGCCGTAGCAAAAAAATTAGAAACTGAAAACAAAAAATTGAAAAGCATGAATAGGTTATTAGAAAATAAGATCACTATTCTTGAAAAGAAAATAGTTGATGAAGAAACCAAGGATGAAAATTTGGAATTAGATAATAAGTCTGATTGCATGTGTAATGTTAAAGATTGCAAAAACTGTCCTCAGTTACAAAAAAAAGTATCATACTTAGTAAAAACTGCATCTAAACTAGCACAAGGAAAGACTAGTCTTGATATGATACTTAATTCTCGAAATTAGTTATTGACCGTGGTGGCATAGGTTTTACATCGTCTATTGGAAAGAAAACCGGAGCATTTAAGAATTACTTTGCATATAGTAAATCTGTTTCGTCTCCGTTTGTTAAATGTTTTTACTTGTATGAAAAAAGGGCACTCGTTAAATATTGTAGAATTAAGAAATATGTCGTACCTAAAGGTAGAATGAAGTGGGTTGCCAAAATTAATTCATTTCAAATAACCTAATTAGACCCAGTAACTATAAAGGGTACCAGAAAAATGCTAAATTTGTTTTGCAGGAACAAAATCTGGGAATCCCTTGGAGTTCAAAGCAGCGAATTAGGTTCTATTTTTCCTAAACTGATTGTTTTAATTGATATAAAACAATATTAATCGATTAAAATGTTCTCTGGATTTGAGTTCAGCTGTTTTAATCGATTAAAATGAATTTATATCAACTAAAAACACTAAGATGTAAAATTTAATCGATTCATTTTCGTTTTAATCGATTTAAATTCTGTTATCATTTTATTAATTTCATGTTGTACAAAACTAATCGATTCCTTTATGAATTAATCGATTATTTCGCTGTAACATTTTCAAACCTAGTTTTAAAGATCAAATTAATAGGTTAATTAGTTGGTTAATCGATTAATTAGTTTCTGAAAATTAGTTTTATAACATTCAATTAAATATTGGTAAGCAAATTAAAGTCAAAATCCCAGGTTCTTGTGAAAATCAAAATCTGCATAATACTTTCACCCACTGTCTTGTAACTTGTGCCTCTGTACTTGTTCTCATGAATAGCGGTCAGATAATCATAAATAATGCCGTATGAGTTTCGGACATGTCTGATTCAAGTAGTCTGTTATGGAACATCCAATTTCCTTTCAATGGCACAAATTTTCATGATTGAAAAGTGAAGGCTGAACAAATCTTTAAATTAGAAACTAGACTAGTGGAATAATGTGGGAAAGTTATTGCTGTTATCCATGGATGGAAAAGTTTTTTATTTTGAAAAACAACATAGACATGATTCAAGCTGTAGATGTCTACATTTCTCTTAATACTTTACATGGAATGCTGGGTGGTAATACGTTGCAAATCAAAGGAATTATCAAGAAGTAGATTGTCCCTTTTCTTATGTACACTAGTGACAAATGGGTCAAGTTGGTGGGACTGAAAACATAGTTTATCAAGGATTTTTCAGTGATGGTTGCTTCTGATAATAAGTTGTTGATTACTAGGAAATGTGAACAGATAACTTGGAGATTCAATGAACACACGTCAACATTAGATTTCTTGATATTACCTAGCAATATATTTGGAATAATTTTGGGCATGCATAGGTGCAATGGTGAAATTCATTGGAATTGTGCAACTTTGATAATTAGTTTTAATCATCAAAGTCACGAAGGTAACCAATTCAGTGTCGACAATTCAAGAATTGAATGGAAAGCTAAAATTGGCACACGGTATGTGTGTGTTTTTTGGCCGTACAAGGATAAATGATCTGGCATCCTTAACAACAAACCAACAAGAGGATCTTTTCAGGTGATTCTAAAGGAATTTCGAGATGTTATTGTGGAACCAACATAACTGTCTTCCCTCAATAAAGGCAAATTTCGTGACGAATACGATGCTTTTTGATGCCCATGATAATAGTGATGTATGAAATATGTATGGATATGGTTATTGACCAGGGGTTCTGGATTGTCTGTCATCACTAGTTCTGTTTTGTATGCATGTGTTCCGAGTATATGATACCACTTGGAAACAACAAAGTTGAAGAAAATTCATTCCTCAGAGATGATGATGACTGATCCATTTGAAGGGAAGAATAACATGCTATCATTTCCTTCATACTACATTAAGAATGCAGTTATTTGCTTGAATGGTGATGACTGCAAGGTTTGAAATGGGTTGGCTACTATTAAAGGAGGGTATGATCTTGGTACATCAATAACCTGTGATTCATGCGATTTATGGTATCGTGCATTCTGTGTGGGATTTGATAATGAAAGTACGTCAGTCAGTACATGGTTTTGCCTCTGATGTGTAGTAGATGATAATTCCATTGTGAGGTGAACCGTGGACTGTAATACGAACAATAGTAACAAGTAAATGCCATGCTAAAGATTCTTTTTCGAGAATAGTTTACGTGTTTGTTGTCGATACAGGAGAGTCACTGTTGTTGTATAAATGGTTGATAGAGCAAAATCCGTTCCAGCAAAAAGTGAAGTCTATTGTCTTTTGAAGATTGGTTGGGGATCAAATGACTAAGTCATGTATTTTGACATCCGACACAAATAATCGGGGAAGTGAGGACAAATTTATCTACACCAAGCTCGGAAGATATGGGGTTGAACCAAGGAAATTGGAATAATTGAATATTGGTGGATAAAAAGGGTCCCTTCTCATCTTTCTTTACTCGCTTATTTCTTTTATATGCTTATTTTTAATTTCTTGGATCTCGTAATATTACTGGTTATATACCAGGCACATTATCTTTAGTTTTGATTAATATAATGTAGGTTTAATTCAAACTAGCATAGATAGAATTCAATATAGATCCCCGAGAGTTTTTAGTCGATACAAGATCGAATTAATCGATTAAATAGATTAAAGGGAACACTTTTCATAACAAAAGAATCGATTATAACTTCAGTATCAATCGATTAAAATCTTTAAAAACTAGCTTACATCGAGTAAAATTAGCTAAATAAGATTTTATTATGATTTTGATAAATCTATTAGTGAAAATTTAATCAATGTAGTTGATATTGTTGTTAAACATCCTTCTAGATGATCAATTTTACAAAGTATCCACTAGATTAATGATGATAAATTCGCATCAAACCTTTCTTAGTTTTCAAAACTGAGTGTTTTAATCAATAAAAAATCCTTTAAATCGATTAAAAGAATTTACTCAACAATTTTATTTACTGTTTTAATCGATTAAAAGTCGAATTAATCGATTAAATGCACTAATGTTTCATATTTTCGAAATTCTTAAATGTTTTAATCGATTAAAACTTTATTTCAATCGATTAAAATCATTAACAAAAACATTTTAATCGATTCTGTCCTGTTTTTAATCGATTTTTATTCGGAAAGAAAAATTAAAGGCTTTAGTTAATGGTTGTTCTTGTAACATGCTACTAAAGCGTGATTCCCTTATCTTTACACGTGTTAATTGTATTCATTACAAACGTGTTAATGAAGATAAGTTTGAATCAACTTTAATTGATCTTTACATGAGTAAAGTATCGAATTTGTCAATGTTTTTTTCTATTTTCAAAATCTTTTAAAACATACCTATGTATTATTTCTCTTATGTTCCCTATTTTTGATGAAGTCAAAAGAGGGAGAAATAGTTGCTTGACTTTTAGAAATAACTCTTAAGTTTAGGGGAGCAACAATTTAGGGGGAGAAATAGGAAAATAATACATTTTTTATTTCTTACTAATCTTTATTATCAAGTGACTTCTCTTGCAGAGTTTTTTCTTCAAAATGGTGTTTGTCTTCATCAAATAGGGGGAGACTGAAAGTAATGAAGATCTTATTGAAATACATTGGCAAAGATCTCATTGATTTGATGAAGTCAAAGATGAAGTCAAAAGTCAACTTTGCAGTCGTCAACAAGTCACTTAGATAAAAGAGTAGAAGAATTTAGTGTGTCTACAGAATGCTTAGGTAAAATCATTTTATCTCTTCTGCTGCATGAGGTTTCTTCACTTAAATGATTTTGCAAAATGCATCTAAAATCATTTTAAACAATTAAAAACAAAGTATTTTGACAAAAGCTTTCTTAAACATGTTTTTAACTGATATAGTTTTGAACTAACCGATTAAAATCACTTAGAATGTTCAAAGAAGTATTTTTACAGTATTTTAATCGATACAACTTGATTTTAATCGATTAAAACCATTTAGAACTCATTATGATCGATCAGAATACAAATATGACCGAACCGAATCAGATGTGATCAATCAGATTTGAATTATGAGCGATCAAAATTTTTTCAATCGATTAAAACACGTTTTAACCGATTAAAACAACTTGGAAAAATTATGTACAGAGTTTTAATCGATTAAAACCTATCTTTATCAGTTAAAATAACTTGAAAAGTTTTACAAGAAAGTTTTGCAGTATTTAAATCGATTGAATCGCGAAAGAATCGATTAAATAAACTTAGAAGATTTTTTGCAAAGTGTTTTAACTGATATAAACGTTGTCGTATCAGTTAAAACAACTCTGTTAAAGAATCAAGAACGTATTAATGGATTAAAAGAAGTTTTAATGGATTAAAACTGCACTTTTAACAGATTAAAACAAACTTTTAACAGATTAATTAATGCAGCAGTTTTGAAAATCTTCTTTAAAAACAGAGTTGCTTGGAACTTTTTATATATCAGTTTTTACACATCCTTAAGCAATCATTCAAGCAAACTTAAGCACTCTTTTAAGAAAGATTCGCGTCAGTTTTTTAGAAGTTCTTTGAAAATATTTCTTGAGGCAAATTGCTTTTCTTTGAAGAAGAAACTCACTGCAGAATAGCATAAACTGGTTTGACCTTTCTAGTTTCTTCTTTTTCAATTCTTTTTCATTCTTTTGTACTATGTGGTGCCTGGAATTTGGGTACTAGTTTCTCTGCAGCTGGAATTTGGTTGCAGAGGTTATCAAGAACTGCAATTTGGTTCTTGGTGATAGGTTGAGTGCAGGAACTGGAATTTGGTTCTTGTGGTAGATTAAGTGTAAGATTGTATATTTGTAAAACATTTGATCTAGTGGAACCCAACTGGAATTTGGCTGGAGACTGGACGTAGCCCTGGTATTGGGTGAACCAGTATAAAACACCAGTGATATCTTTCTTAACCTTTCTCTCCTTTAAATTCTGTTACTACGCTTATTTTGATTGATTGCTTTGTAATTCAAGAACAAATCCGTAAACTTAATTTTCGAATTAAATAATCTGTTATTTGCGAAAAACTTTCAAAGATCAATTCACCCCCCTCTTGATCTAAAACTACTTTTCTAACAAGAAGCATGCAGCATACAACCGCATCAAGAAGAGACAGAAACTGTTAATTTAGGAGAAGGGGATGATGAGAAAAAGGTGAACATCGGCACCCAAATAGAAAGTAGCATAAAAAGGGGATTGATACAACTTCTAAAGGAATATATAGATGTATTCGCTTGGTCTTATCATGGCATGCCTGGGCTCGACACGAGTATAGTGGAACATAGATTGCCGTTGAAAGAGGGGTTCCGACCTGTAAAGCAAAAACTCAGAAGAATTAAACCCGATTGGTCCTTAATGATAAAGGAGGAAGTGCAAAGGCAACTAGACGCCAATTTCCTAATAGTCTCCAAATACCCGGAGTGGTTAGCCAACATAGTACCCGTCATCAAGAAGACCGGAAAGGTTAGGGTATGCGTGGATTACAGGGACCTCAATCGAGCAAGTCCAAAAGATGACTTTCCCCTGCCACATATAGATACGCTGGTAGACCATACCGCTACCAACACACTCTACTCCTTCATGGACGGGTACGCAGGGTACAATCAGATTAAACTGGCTATCGAGGATAGAGAAAAAACCTCCTTCATTACACCATGGGGCACCTTTTGCTACCGTGTAATGCCTTTTGGACTCAAGAATGCAGGGGCTACCTATCAAAGGGCTATGGTCACACTGTTCCATGACATGATCCACAAGGAAATAGAGGTGTATGTGGATGACATGATTGCCAAGTCCAGAAATGAGATGGACCACATTCAATATCTCAAAAAGCTTTTTGACCGACTTTGAAAGTATCAACTTAAACTGAACCCAGCAAAATGTACTTTCGGAGTACGCTCAGGAAAACTATTAGGTTTCATTGTCAGCAAAAAAGGAATCGAAGTGGACCCTGACAAAACCAAGGCAATTTTGGAAATGCCTCCACCATGCACGGAAAAGGAGGTCAGAGGTTTTCTAGGCTGGATTAACTACATTGCCCGTTTCATCGCACAATTGACGGACAAATGTATACCCATCTTTAAACTGTTGCGCAAAAACCAACCAACGGTGTGGAATGAAGAATGGCAACAAGCGTTCGATAAAATCAAAACATGTTTAACCAATCCGCCAGTATTGGTACCACCCATTGAAGGGAGACCCCTGATTCTATATTTATCAATACTCGAAGAGTCCATGGGATGTGTGCTCGGTCAACAAGATGAAACTGGGAAGAAAGAACGAGCCATTTATTATCTTAGTAAGAAATTCCTAGACTATGAAACCCGTTATACACCATTCGAAAAAACCTGTTGCGCATTGGTGTGGGTCACTCAGCATCTCCGTCAATATATGGCTTGGCATACAACGTGGTTAGTCTCCAAAATGGACCCAATCAAATATCTCTTCGAGAAGCCCATTCTGACCGGAAGAATAGCCAGGTGGCAAGTGTCCTCTCAGAGTTCGACATCATTCATGTCACCCAGAAATCCATTAAAGGTAGCCCTCTAGCAGACTATCTGGCCCATGGATCAATGGACGAATATCAATCCCTACAAGATGACTTTCCCGATGAGCATATTATGCACATCGAACACGAAGAGACCAAAGAGGAAGCATGGACCATGTTCTTCGATGGTGCGTCAAACATGCTCGGACATGGGATAGGATCTATTTTGATATCCCCCAAAAAGAAACACATCCCTATAACAACCAGGCTCAATTTTGACTGCACCAACAATATGGCCGAGTACGAAGCATGCGCGCTAGGGATCCGAGCAGCTCTAGATCATGGGGTTACTAAACTCAAAGTCTTCGGTGATTCACCCCTTGTCATCTACCAACTTAAAGGTGAATGGGAAACCCGTAACTCTAAATTAATCCCATATCTAGAGCACATCCGAGAATTAGTCTCAAGAATGGAAAGTGTCACCTTCTAGTATATTCATCGGGAAGATAACCAATTTGTTGACGCCCTCGCCACCCTATCATCCATGTTTTCTTTGGGACAAGAACATGAGATGCCAATCATCCAAATTAAGTTGCATGACAAACAAGCTTTTTGCATGGCAGTTGTCGCCGCCGTCAAAACGAGGGCAGTCAGAGCGACGTGATGGTTTGGACTCTCTTGATTTTCGCATTTTTATTGGTGGTTACAACGCCTTTAGGTTGTCCGATAACCGGGATGAACCTAGGGGTGAGGTTTTCGAAAGAGCGTTCTTGGGTTGTCCGATAACCGGGCTAACCCAAGAACTAGTTTTGAAGGGTCCTGTGGAGTCGCCACCGATGTTTTTACCGGAAACATCGGAAAAGGAATTAAAAGGCGTTGGTTTTCGAAAAACCAACTTTGGTCGTTAGAACCAGAGTTGGGTAAGGGAGTTAGTTACGTGTAAGGAAAGTGTTAGTTCCCTATGACGCCCCTTTCGGGTTCCCTATGACAGGCCAGCTATTAAAAAAATCTAAACCGGTGAAAAATACGCTTTTACCCTTTTATTTTGCGGAATTTAAAATTATGACTACATGGCCCTAGTATCTATTGCATAATTTAAATAAAGCGGTAAAACGTAAAGAGAGAGAGTGAAAACCTTCAGAGCAAGCTTTCTATTAATTCTTTTAAAAAAAGGGTGCTTTGTGGCAACCCTTCACTCTACACAGCGTCGGAAACCTCTCGAAACGCCAAAAAAAAACACTCGCAGAAACACTCAAAAGCTCTGGAATGCATCGGAGGGATTCTAGAGAGAGAATCTAGTGATGTGACTAGAGAGAGAGTGAGAAAACTGTGTGGAATGAGGGGAATGGAGCCCCTATTTATAGGGATTCGCGCCTGTCAGGTCGAGACTGGCCGTCTCATCTAACAAGGTCGGGACCGCCGTCTCGACATTCGAGACCGCCGTCCCGACATTCGGGACCACCGTCTCGCCTGGTAGAAATGGCGAGACCGCCGTCTGGGAAGTCGAGACGGCGGTCTCGCCGTTCACAGGTGGCGAGACCGCCGTCTCGCCAAACAAGACGGCGGTCTCGCCATTTGTGTGAGGCGAGACGGAGGTCTCGAATCTGAGACGGCGGTCTCGACCCAAAAAGGCGAGAATCCTTATTTTCGTGCCAAAAATCCCTCCTATCCTAGTATGGGGCCTAATAGTCTATCCTAGTGGCTTCTTAGGCTTCGTCCATCTTCTAATAGAAGGTCTTCTAGTCATTATTAGGAGGTCGAGCAAGATTTGGGGTCTACAGCTGCCCCCCCTTTACCTGACTAGTCGGTTGTTGGCCTGTTGTGCCAGACAGATTGACAGGAAGGTAAAGGAGTTGGCCCTCTTGCCCGGTTACCCTTCGGATGTCCCGTCTTGCGACGACTGATCTGCCGGGGAAAATTTGTGTTTGTGCACCTCTAGGATACTCCTTCTGACGGTAGCCGATCCCTTTGGTTGACACATGGTAGAACCTCAGGATGCTCCTTCTGACGGTAGTCGATCCTTCAGTTGATGGGTATAAACCCCCCATCAGGCTGGTAGTTGCAGTCCGTTGTGCCGGACTGGATGGGTATGAACCCCCCATCAGGCTGGTAGTTGCAGTCCACTGTGTTGGACTAGATGGGTATGAACCCCCCATCGGGCTGGTGGTTGCGACTTACTGATCCGACTCGAGCGCGGATCAGGCGCACTTGCGTGCGCAGGTTGATAGGTATGAACCCCCTATCAGGCTGGTACAGTCCACTGCGTAGGACTGGTGGTGGTGGCAGCTTACTGCTCAGGTGGCTCATGCGCCGGTGTTTGAAATTTGCTTTCTTGGTCTTTGTTTGTCTTTTTCTTTGGTATGGTCATTCGGTCTGTGTCGGGGATTCTGTTGGTGTTCATCCAGCTTCGTTGGTTGCTGGGGATTCTTTGTTTTTTATCTTTTGTGGTGATCATCTGACTCTTGCTGGCTGGTCGGACAATCTTTGTTTTTTGTTCGACTCTTGCTTGGTAGTCGAAATTTTGTTGATTGAGGTGATGGCTTGTCTTAATCCTGCCTTTTCTTTCGCGGTTTCATCTCTTTTTTCTCGCGATTTTGGATCTTGGCTTTTTTATTGAGCGTATGCCTTTTTTCTTTTAAGCTTCTTTTGTTACGCTGGCTTTTGCAAAGGATGGCGAAGAATGCGTGAAATAAAATTTTTATTCATAAGAAAATTTTATTACAACCACTTTTTATTCTACAAGTACTATCCCTAAGGGCTATCTTCTGGAGACGATCCGTGGTAGGGGAATTGTTGGTACATGTGCTCCCGAAATTTTGCTTGCTCCCGGGCTTCATCGCGGTATTCTTGCTGGAATGTTGTCCATTCCTGTCGCATTCCCTGTTGATACTGATACATCGCCTCCAGCCGAGTGTCAAAGGCTTCCTGCCTTTGGCATAGTTGCCCTTGCCGCACAGACATCTGGTCGAATTGCTGGCGCAGATCGTTCATGTTGCGGTTTAGGCCAGCGAAGTCGTCTGTGTACGGTGGTGGTTGTTGCTGTTGCTGCTGGAAATCGGGAGGTGTGGGGAGATCGTGCATCGCCACGAGGTCCTGGAGGTCTAGCGCAAAATCCAGTGAGGGATGAAGGACCAACTGGGTCCTGCGGCGCATCAGCATCCCCATGCTGACCAGTATCGACCCATTGATGGATTCGGGTCGTAAGCTGGAGGCCAGTTCTTCCCGGCCAGGGCACCCCCATCTTTCTGCTAGGGGAGTGATAAGAGGAGCATGAGGACGACTCCCGTTGGTCTGCTCCCAAAGTCCTTAAGGGCCCTCAGGAAGAAGTAGTCAGGGTTGCAGCGCCTCCTCTGGCTCATGCAATAAAGTATAAAGAGGTCTGGGAGGGTTACCTTACCCTGACTCTCCTTCCTCCTGTGGACAGTCCCAGCCAGCAGCTTGTGGCAAATGCGGAGTGCTGGGGGAAGTGCGGAGCCCCTCATCAGCGTAGGCAGCATGGGCGACCTGGTGAGCTCCTGCCACATTTCAGCAGCGGTGAGGTTGGCGGGACGTGAGCAGATGGCCTCACGGTATCGCCGAGTTAGCACATCCTTGGGTCGGACGAACCCAATGCTCACATTGAATTCATCGAGGGTGCTAGTCCGGTACTCCCCACCCATAAAGTAGGACACCATCCTTGTTGGTGCCAGGCCTGGGATCATGGAGGGGACCTCAGCGCAGGAGATGGAGGCCAAGAACTCCAGTACCGCCTGTGGGTACACATGGGTGGGTGGAGGCTGTAGCAGGAATCCCCATCCAATGCTATCTATGTGGGCCCGGACATCATCCTCCCACCCAAACTCGACGAGGATGCTGAAGTCGAGCCTAAGCATGGGGTGCCAAGTATAACCCCGGATGTTCTCGAGGCGGGCCTGATGCTGTGGCGACAGCTGAGTAGGATCTTGGGGGTTGGTGCCGAGGAACTGCTACCACCGGCAGTGCCTCTTCTCTTCCTTGAGGAGCTTCCACGGAACATATTGGCCCAGAAGTGCTTGGAAGTGAAAGATCTGAAGTTTGGAGGTTTTGGAGGCAAGGGGAGTTGTGAGGAACCCCCCAAGGCGCGCCCCCTATATATAGGGGAAAAATTCAACTCGAGACCGCCGTCTGGGAAGTCGAGACGGTGGTCTCGATTTTCTGCAGGTCGCGACGGCGGTCCGGGACCTCGAGACGGCGGTCTTGACTTTGGGTTCAAACGAGACGGCGGTCTCGTCAAGCGAGATGGCGGTCTCGTTTTCGCCTAAGTCGAGACGGCAGTCTCGTTGGTCGAGACGGCGTTCTCGACCTGCCGAGGGGCCGAGACGGCGGTCTGGAAAGTCCAGACGGCGGTCTCGATTTTTGGTTTTTTTTTTTTTTAAAGGAAATAGGACCTGGTTCAAAAACATTTTATGCATGCAATGTTTTTATGTTTGATGTCCTATAGTGCCTATTTTGATTAGTTTTTCAGAAGGATTTAACCGACGTGTCTTGAAGCGCCGAGTGCCCTCTGATTTGTGCTTTCGTATTTGTTGTACCATGCCGGACTTCTTATGACCGAAGAATAATTTGTTTTTCCTTTTTTCTTTCTTTTTTCTTTTTGTAGAGCACTCTTTGTCATGTAGTGCACCTTTTTCTTCACTCTAGGGGTTTCAATCCTCTTGTTGAATATACGCCTCCATATTCCCAAATTAATTATTAGAATATTGTTGTGAGGGTCAAGAGAAAAGAAGCAAATAGGTAAATTCAATGGCTTGTGTTTTAGAGGGTTAATCTTTATTTAAACAGATTTTGTAAGAATGGTTGGCTAGGGTTAGGCCTAGGTGTTTAAGCTTTTATTTAAGCAAACGTCCTTCCCCTTTTTGTATTTGCGCCTTTGTTTTATTTCCGTTGCTTTTTATGGCTAGTTGATCTCCCTAGATCGCCCTTCGGGTTTTCGAACTAGGATATTGTGTTCTGGTCCTAACTTTTGTCTAGGTTCCTTTTTTGTAATTTGTTTTAGAGAATCCTAGCGGACCTTATTTTGTAATCCTAACTTTTGCCTAGGCTACCCTTTATTTTTGTTCGGGTATCCTACCGGGTTGACCCTATCTTTTGCGTAGCCCCCTTGGTGGGTTTCCTACCGGGTATTTTGCCCTTTTCTTTGGCCTTTGGCTTCTATGGGCTTTTTTTTCTGTTTGTTTTTGTTCACAATATTGACGAAGCATGACTTTTCTTTATGGTGAGGTAAAGCCTTATTTGGTGCTTCTAATCAACTAGCTTGATTGTAATGGTAATGGTAAACTTTGGTTATTTGGATGCGCTTTTTATTCTTCTTTTTTTGTTTACTTAGACAAGGTTATTGTGAGGTCTAGTTATATAATAGCAAGAAGAGAAGCAGATAGTAAGAAGTATTCTTTATTAATTAATAAGGGAATATGTGCCCTAAAATGCCCGGGGGTCGGGCTAGCCCCGGGGGATAATCTCTAACAATCATGGGGTTTACATCCCTTAAATGAAGAAAAATATTTCCTAATGACTAGGGTAGCTCTTGACGCTTGCACCCCTCCACTTCGGAACATTTGCTTGAGTGTGCGGAGGGGAGACTTCCCTTTTCCTCTTTCCGCTCGACCCTTAGTAGGGTCATATCCTAGGCCATACTTGCGAGGATTATCTTTGAATTCTGGGGGTTCCCTCATGCCTTGGGAATCTGCCCCCAGTCCTTGGCCAGGATAGTAACCATGCTTCAACATCATGCGGGCTACCTTTGTGTTTTTGGGAAGTCGCTTTATGCTGGCAATTTCGAGCGCTTGAAAAGATGTTTCAAGGGCCTCTTCAGTCGCATCCACATAAGGTTGGGTGGACGGTCCACTGATCAGGATATCATCTTCTGCTTGGACCGTGACCAATTTGTCATCCACTATGAACTTGATTTTTTGGTGGAGCGTTGCAGGTACTGCCTTAGCGTCGTGAATCCAAGGTCTGCCGAGGAGACAGCTATATGCTGGAGTGATATCCATGACATGGAAATCGACGTTGAAGATAGTGGGTCCAACTTGAATTGGCAAGTTAATCTCTCCCACTACTTCTCGTTTGGATCCGTCGAAGGCTCGAACGATAGTGCTGCTTGGGTGCAGACGGGTTCCTTGAATGGTCAACTTGTCTAGTGTGCACTTGGGCATTACGTTCAAGGATGACCCGTTATCCACAAGAACTTTAGCGATGAGGTATTCCTTGCACTTAACCGAGATGTGCAAGGGCTTGTTATGGTTTGACCCCTCGAAGGGGAGTTCTTCCTCTGTGAAGGTGAGGTGATTGCCTGTTGTGATGTGACTGACGATCCTCTCGACCTTTTCTTGGGATATGGTATGAGGTACATGCGCTTTGCTCAATACCTTCAGCAGGGCGTTTCTGTGCGGTTCCGAGCTCATTATCAGAGATAACAACGTTATCTTCGCAGGTGTGCGATTGAGCTGGTCTATGATGGAATACTCGCTTTGCCTTATAAACTGGAGTAATTCCTCTGTCTCCTCCTTGGATTCTTTATTTTCTCCTTCTTCGGTATTTTTGTTTTTTCCTTTATTTTTGGGGACATCTTCTTGTGAGTCCCTGGGGGAGTAGACTCTTCCACTTCTAGTCATGCCCCCAATGCCGGCTATATTTGTGATTTCTTCCTTTATAGGTGAAGATTCCCCATATCTCCACGGTACAGCTTTATTTGTCTCGTGGCATAAATAGTCACACTGGTGTCCTTGCCCCTTCTTCTTTATTATTGAGGACCAACGGTCGAGGCTTATTTTCCTCTTGTGGCGAGTCGACCGTTGGGGAAAACTTTATTAGGAGTGACTTTCTCTCCATTCTTCTGATTTGGAAGACGTGTCAGTTAATCCTTCCTTTTTATTATCTTATTTATTAAGAGTGAAGGAGGGGAAATCAAATATGCAAATGAATGTTATGCATGCAAGTAAACAATCGTTGAATAAAGAAAAATATTTCATTCATTCGTTAGAAGGTGTACATTCCCCTACTCCATACTACGAAGCAACTTTTGGCAAAAACGAAAAAGCCTAAAGAAACCCACAGGCGGGTCTTGATCTCTATGCAATTCTCTCTCGACTTCCCAGACGTGACGAGCAAGCGCTTTGCTTTGCTTTTGGACCGCCTGGCTCATATTTTCACTATATTTTTGGGCCTTTTTGATCTTTGCCTCTTGATGAACGACCAAGGCTTGTAGTTCATCGAGCTTTGCAACGGCTCGGTCTTTCTCTTGTAGTACTTGGCCGTACTGAGCTAGCCCGTCTCTTTCTTTGCAGCGTAGCTCAGTGAGACTTTTGTTGAGTCTCCGGTTGGCCTCTCACTCTTGGCGTATTTCTGACTGAGTCTTGGTGAGTTCTTGCAATAACTCCTTGATCGTCTGAGCCTGTTTTGCTGATTCGGCCTCAAGACGTGCTGATTTGGCGGTTATTTCTTGAAGTTGGCTATCCGAACTAGTTCTGGCAGTTTTGGATGCTCGGATAGCTTGCTCATTAGAGTCAGCACACTGATCCTTGAGGCGCTCTATTTCATGATCCTTTTTCTTGCCTTGCCTTTGCAGACCATCGATTGTGAGGATAGATTCTTGCTCTCTTTCTTCAAGGGCCCTTATCTGGGCTCCCATGATTTCTATCCTCTAGGTCAAGGCATCGACTTGTGTCTGGTTGCAACATCCCTCTTCTTTTTCTCCATGCCTCGTAGTCACTAGCGATAGTCACTCGAGCTTTTCCTAGCTCTCTATCTCCCATATAGACTGGTCTCTCCCATGCTTTTCTCACAACTAGTGAGTTGGCGATTGTGCATGGGTATCCGAAGAAACACAGTCCTCCGAGTTCCCCCCGAGAAATGGTAGTTTGAGTCCTCATGAGCTGTCTCATAGCTACTCTAGGTGAATAGGCTATGCAACCCCTGAGTCCTATTAAGGGTACGTTCGGATAGTCTCCACATCTGATGAGAACTGGGCCAGGTCGGAACCAAGGGCAGACCCAGGATAAACTGTTGGCGTCCTTTTGTTCCAACTCGTCCCTTCATTCTGAGGTTAAGCGTCGTTGGAGAGGGATTTTTGAGAAGCTCCTTAAAGGATCGGGGAACATCCCCATGTGACTGGAGGCGTAAAGGTGCGTAATGCTCCACACAAACAGTAATGAAGAGCAGCAACGAAGTGTTTTTCCTTGCTTCTAGCGGCAGAATTCCACCGAGAGCAAGGTGTCGGCAAGAATTGCAGGCAGGGGACTCTTCGAGTTCATGACGGCTTGATCCACTGTGTCGAGATGGAAGGGGAACAAGATCGTTCCAAAAATGATTAATGTCAGGGTTTTGTTAAAGGCGACCCACTCTGCCCTTTCAACCAAGTCGGACAGGTGGTCTTCTAACATCGAGACTTTTCAACCCTGGATGTTCCCTTTTCCTATCAGGGTAGTCTGCCGGAAAGGTAGTTGAATGATGGTAGCGACTTGTGCTGCAGGAGTATATGCCCCGTGGCGGATATGGACCCCGGCTGATTTAGGCCATTTCAACATAATTTCATACTCCTCCAAGGTAGGCACCATATCAAACTGCGGAAATTCGAAGCATCGCAGACTGGAGTTCCAGAAATGAATTAATACCCTGAGGAATACTTGATCGACACATATCTTCAGCAGGTCGAGAATCCGTCCATAGGATTTTTCAAAATCGGCGCGGACCTCTGGTGGCATTATCGCGCAAAGCCGTTCCAATTTCTCAGTATGGAATTGGGGAATATCCACCTTCTTCAATTGTCTACTAGTCCCCTCCATTTTTTAAAACCAAAATGCATGCTTTATGAAAATGATGTTTATTGAATGAATGTGAGTGTTTATTTTCCTATTTATCATGTTTTTCTACATGATGTATGGTATGTGCGGTATTTTTTGAAAATAAACTACCTATATGAATGTTTTATGAGTGTAATATTTTTGGACCAGGTCTCATTTATTGTTTTGGAATCGGATTTTTATTGTTATTTTTATTGCTTTTATCTTATAGCCTTTTATCTCTTCTGTTGGAACTGCATGGCTACTTAGCTTACAAAGAACCTGAAACCAGGCTAGCTACAAGGCAGACTGTCCGAGATAAAAAATGGCTTTATGCGAAAGAATTATTTAGCGTCCCTTATCTCTTTTGTCGGAACTGCGTGACTACTTAGCTTACAAAGAACCTGAAACCAGGCTAGCTAAAAGGCAGACTGTCCGAGATAAGGGTGTTTATTGTGAAAATTTTTTTTTTTGTGATTTTTGTTATTTGTTTATGCTATGCAACAGACAAATGCAACAAACAAATGCGCACACAATTCGATCATCCACGAACAGGCGAGAAGTCGTTTTAATCACGAGGTAGGGTTTTCCTGCAGAAAAGTGCATCGGCGAAGGTAGGTTCTAACTGTTCTCACCAAGGCTAAGGCCCCCAAGGTGCCCCCATTATAGGGTCCCCACTCTCCAGCCTTCCGACCATGCTTAGCACTAAGGCCATAATCAGTCTTGTTGCCAAAAGAGGAAGGTTATCACCTTGAGTGGTGGTTTCCGATCACACCGGTGGGCACAAGGCCATCACTACAGCGAACCGTACCTGCCACCCACTCCCTATGGATTTCTCACTTGCCCCCAGGTATAGAGGGAATTGTAGTGTGCAAGGGTTTGTGTACAGTTTGTATTTCAAACAATTGCGTAAGTATAAACAAGCAACAGTTATTAAAGCCAAACAGTAAAACATGTTATAATACAAGGTAGGGTAAAAGCATAATTTTCTTGGTTTATTTATTTTTAAGCCGGCCCATCACTAAATGGGATCAATTCTCTAGGCTTCCCCAGTGGAGTCGCCATCTGTCGCCGCCGTCAAAACAAGGGCGGTCAGAGCGACGCGATGGTTTCGACTCTCTGATTTTCGCATTTTTTTATTGGTGGTTACAACGCCTTTAGGTTGTCCGATAACCGGGCTGAACCTAGGGGCGAGGTTTTCAAAAGGGCGTTCTTGGGTTGTCCGATAACCGGGCTAACCCAAGAACTAGTTTTGAAGGGTTTTGTGGAGTCGCCACCGATGTTTTTACCGGAAACATCGGAAAAGGAGTTCAAAAGGCGTTGGTTTTCGAAAAACCAACTTTGGTCGTTAGAACCAGAGTTGGGTAAGGGAGTTAGTTACGTGTAAAGGAAGTGTTAGTTCCTTTACAATGCCCCTTTCGGGTTCCCTTTGACAGGCCAGCTATTAAAAAATATCTAAACCGGTGAAAATTACGCTTTTACCCTTTTATTCTGCGGAATTTAAAATTACGACTACATGGCCCTAATATCTATTGCATAATTTAAAATTAAAGCGGTAAAAGTAGAGAGGGAGAGTATAAACCTCCGAAGCAAGCTTTCGTATTAACTCTTTAAAAATTAGGGTGCTTTGTGGCAGCCCTTCACTCTACAGCGTCGGAAGACCTCTCGAAACGCTAAAAAACACTCTTAGAAACGCTCAGAAACTCCGAAAATGCTTCGGAGGGATTCTAGAGAGAGAAACTTTAGTGATTTCTAGAGAGAAGGAGGAGAAACCGTGTGGAAATGAGAGAATGGAGCCCCCTATTTATAGTTTTTCGTGCCTGACAGGTCGAGACCGTCGTCTCATCTGACAGGGTCGAGACCGCCATCTCGACAATCGGGACCGCCGTCTCGCCTTGCCAAAGTGGCGAGACCGCCATCTCGCCCTTCGTAGGTGGCGAGACCGCCGTCTCGGAAAGTAAGACCGTCGTCTCGCCGTTTGCAGGTGGCGAGACGGCGGTCTCGATTTTGAGACGGCGGTCTCGTCCCCAAAAAGGCGAGAAACCTTATTTTTGTGCCGAAAAACCTTCCTATCCTTGTATGGGGGCCTAATAGTCTCTCCTAGTGGCTTTTTAGGCTTCATCCATCTTCGAAAAGGAGGTCTTCTGACTTTATTTGGAGGCGGGGCAAGATTTGGGGTCTACATGGAAAAATGAAGTTGGAACAAAGACTGACTTTCATTATAGCATGGGTGCTTACACCTAGTGGGAGAAATCATGCTCTGTTAAATGAGGGGGATCTTGCTCTCATGTACTACATCCAGAACAATATACGGGTTAATTGGGTATCTGTGATTAAAGATCATATGATCAAGGAAAAACGTCTTGGTGATTTTAAATTACCATATGCTTTGTTAATTAACAAATTCTTTCAGTATTTTGCAGTTGACTTAGCAGGAGAGTATGTGGAAACTCTCAAATCCACAAATGAAATTGATGATTCAACTCTTTGGAAAATGGGCTTCATCAAAGTGGATGGAGATTGGATTTCTAAAACTGAAATTGGGATGTCAGAAGATGAAGATGATGGAGAAGATTATGAAAATACTGAAATTCCATATGAAAATACTAAAAATACAGAAAATTGTGTGGAATGAGGGGAATGGAGCCCCTATTTATAGGGATTCGCGCCTGTCAGGTCGAGACCGGCCGTCTCGTCTGACAAGGTCGGGACCGCCGTCCCGACATTCGGGACCGCCGTCTCGCCTGGTAGAAATGGCGAGACCGCCGTCTGGGAAGTCGAGACGGCGGTCTCGCCCCTTGCGTGGGGCGAGACGGCGGTCTCGAATCTGAGACGACGGTCTCGAATCTGAGACGGCGGTCTCGACCCAAAAAGGCGAGAATCCTTATTTTCGTGCCAAAAATCTCTCCTATCCTAGTATGGGGCCTAATAGTCTCTCCTAGTGGCTTCTTAGGCTTCGTCCATCTTCGAATAGAAGGTCTTCTAGTCTTTATTAGGAGGTCGGGCAAGATTTGGGGTCTACAGCAGTAAATGGCGAGCACGACCAAAATCCCTGGTACCATGACATCAAACAATACCTCATGAAGGGCGAATATCCCAAAGGAATCAGTGATAATGATAAACGAACCATTCGCAAAAGGGCTGTAAGGTTCACATTGATTGAAGGAACCCTCTACAAAAAGAGTCTTGATTCCATTCTCTTAAGGTGTGTGGACCATGAAGAAGCTCAAACCTTGATAAGAGAAATCCACAAAGGAACTTTTAGGACCCACGCACCTGGGCATGTCATGGTGAAGAAAATCTTAAGAGCAGGATATTTTTGGTCCACAATGGAGGCTGATTGTCACCAGTATGCTAAAAGGTGTCACAAGTGCCAAATTTACGCCGACAACATTCACGTACCGCCCGCACCTCTCAGTACCCTGGCTACACCGTGGCCATTCTCTATGTGGGGCATGGACATCATAGGGCCCATAGAGCCTAAAGCATCTAATGGTCATCGCTTTATCTTGGTAGCCATTGACTATTTCACCAAGTGGGTTGAGGCAGCGTCATATGCGCATGTGACTCAAAAAGTCGTGACCACCTTCATCAAGAAAAATATTATATGTCGGTACGGCATCCCTCATAGGCTCATTACTGATAATGGGACCAATCTCAACAATAAAATGATGGAGGAGTTATGTCAGGACTTCAAAATTCAACACCACAATTCTTCTCCGTATCGAGCAAAGATGAATGGTGCAGTAGAGGCAGCCAATAAAAATATTAAGAAAATCATCTAGAAAATGGTGGTAACCTACAAAGATTGGCACGAAATGTTGCCCTTTGCCCTACACGGCTACCGAACGTCAGTACGAACCTCCACAGGGGCTACTCCGTTTTCCCTCGTATACGGAATGGAGGCCGTATTGCCAGTAGAGGTTGAAATACCCTCCCTACGAGTTGTTATGGAAGCAAAGTTGACAGAAGCCGAATGGGTCCAAAGTCGGTACGACCAGTTGAACCTAATCGAAGAAAAATGGTTGGACGCCATATGTAGGGGGCAAGTTTACTAAAAGAAGATTAAGAAAGCCTATGACAATAAAATCAATCCCCGCACCTTCCGAGAAGGGGATCTAGTAGTAAAGAAACTGCTTCCAGCCCAGAAAGACAAAATCGGGAAATGGACAGCAAACTATGAAGGACCCCTCGTGGTCAAACGAGCCTTCTCAGGAGGAGCCCTTATCCTCACCAACATGGACGGAGAAGAACTCGGACATCCCGTCAACTCAGATGCGGTAAAGAAATACTACACCTAAAGATGTTGCTCACAACCTGTCAGGATGAAAACTCGCAAAGAGCGTCCTGGGCAAAAAATAGGGTCTACATTCCTCGCTAGGATACGTCCTAGGCAAAAATTAGAGGTTTCAAAAAAAAAAAAAGAGCAATGATTACCTTAGCCGAAAACCGCAAAGGCGACTAAGGTAATACCTCCACAAAAGCAAACAGAATTTGCATAGTCTTCACTCCGAGTTCGAGCATCTCAATTGAGGTGACCGGGAAAAACAGAGAAACGGAAATCACGGACATGATTGATGTACCCTATACAACTTAGCCAACCTTGGCCAGCCTTGCTTACAAATTCCTTTGTAAATCCTCATGTAAAAATATACCATTTGCTTATATAAAAAAAAATTATCTTTTCTTCTCTGTTACCTATTTATGAGAATGTCTTTGTATTAACGAATCATGAGCATGCATAAAACAAGCCATACGAGAAAGCATAAGAAAGAAAAAGAAAAACAAGACTAAGCAAAACAACGCCTGCTAGGACAGTCTCAGGCAAAAATAGGGTAGCCTGCTAGATCGAAAACCCGCAAAGGGTGGTCTAGGAAAAAGTTAAGGCCTTCATAAAAAAGGAAAGATCCCGCTGAGACATCCTAGGCAAAAATTAAGGCAAGCCCGCTAGATTGAAAACCCGCAAAGGGCGGTCTAGGCAAAAGATAGGGCTAAAATAAAATTCTAAAAGAACAATTGCGGGAAAATAGAAAGGAAAGTACCAGTCACTTTCCAGATGCCCCCAACTAAAATAGATTGCATCAAAAGCATTCATGCACAAATAGTTGCACAAAAAGGACTTTTGTCAGAATCAAAACAAATAAATATACTTCAGATAAATAAAAGACAAAAAACACATTCATATAAAAAGGTCAATTCTTTTGTTTGCATTCAAAAATAAAAAGCACTCAAAAGTATCCTGGCAAGACTTTATCAAAAGTATGCATCGACCAAAGGTTTCTTCGACGACCAAGCAAGAATCGAACAACAAACAAAGATTGCCCGACCAATCAGCAAGAGTCGGATGATCACCACAAAAAGATCAAAAACAAAGAATCCCCAGCAACCAACAAGCTGGATGAACACCGACAAAATCCCCGACATGACCCGGATGACCATTCCAGAAAGGTCCAAGCACATTTACCAACACAGAAATCACTCCCCAGGGAGCCGGCGCATGAGCTAGAGCAGTAAGCCGCCACCATGGCCAAAGGATCAGCTACCGCAAGAAGGAGCATCCAGAGGCACCTAACCAGACGAGGGTTCGTACTCGCCAACCAAGGGGTCAGCTACCACATCAAAGGGGCATCCCAGGGTTTCACACCGGTGCATGAGCTAGAGTAGTAAGCCGCCACCACAGCCAAAGGGTCAGCTACCGCAAGATGGGGCATCCGGAGGCTTAACACCAGATGGGGGTGTATACTCATCAAGCCTTACAAAAGGGGGCTTACCGGACGGGGGTTCATACTCGTCAAACACCAGATGGGGGTGTATACTCATCAGACCTTACAAAAGGGGGCTTACCGGACGGGGGTTCATACTCGTCCAACCAGATGGGGGTTCATACTCATCAGCCGAAAGGATCAGCTACCGCCAGAAGGAGCATCCTGAAAGCACACTTTTCCTAGAGGATCAACCGCCACAAAGATGGAACATCTGAAGGACAACCGGGCAAGAGGGTCAACTCCTTTACCCTCCAATCGATCTCCTTGGCACAAAAGGCCAGCAGTCGACTAGTCGGGTAAAGGGGGGGCAGCTGTAGACCCCAAATCTTGCCCGACCTCATAATAAAGCCAGAAGACCTCCTTTTGGAAGATGGATGAAGCCTAAGAAGCTATTAGGAGAGACTATTAGGCCCCATTTTAGAATAGGAAGGATTTCTGGCATGAAAATAAGGATTCTCGCCTTTTTGGGTTGAGACCGCGGTCTCGAATGGCGAGACGGAGGTCTCGACCTGATAGGCGCGAATTCCTATAAATAGGGGCTCCATTCCCCCTCATTCCACACAGTTTTCTCACTCTCTCTCTAGTCACATCACTAGATTCTCTCTCTAGAATCCCTCCGACGCATTTCCGGAGCTTCTGAGTGTTTCTACGAGTGTTTTTTGGCATTTCGACAAGTTTCCGACGCTATGTAGAGTGAAGGGCTGCCACAAAGCACCCTATTTTTAAAATAATTAATAGAAAGCTTGCTCCGAAGGTTTCTACTCTCTCTCTCTATCTTTTACCGCTTTATTTAAATTACGCAGTAGACATTAGGGTCATGTAGTCATAGTTTAAATTCCGCAAAATAAAAGGGTAAAAGCATATTTTTCACCGGTTTAAATATTTTTTAATAGCTGGCCTGTCATAGGGAACCCGAAAGGGGCGTCGTAAAGGAACTAACACTTCCTTTACACGTAACTAACTCCCTTACCCAACTCTGGTTCTAACGACCAAAGTTGTTTTTTCGAAAACCAACGCCTTTTAAACTCCTTTTCCGATGTTTCCGGTAAAAACATCGGTGGCGACTCCACAGAACCCTTCAAAACTAGTTCTTGGGTCAGCCCGGTTATCGGAAAACCTAAAGGCGTTGTAACCACCAATAAAAACGCAAAAATCAAGAGAGTCGAAACGATCGCGTCGCTCCGACCGCCCTCATTTTTTACGGCGGCGACACAGGTGTGCACTTTTTATCTTCTACATCCCCTACATAATCACTATCAGTATAGACAAGTAATTCTACGTTTCCTCTAGCTTTATAAAAGTTTCTTAAATTTTGAGTTCCCTGCAAATATTTCAAAATATGTTATGCTATTAGAAAGTGATTGTCTTTAGGATGCTCCATGAAACGACTAATCACACTAATTGAATGTGCAATATTTGGTCTAAAAGCATTCAGATACATAAGACTTCTTATAAGTTGTTTGAATAAAGTACTATCAACTTCTGCCCCTTTATCTATTTTCAGCAACTTAATACCTGGAACAATAGGATTCTTAACTAAGTTACAGTCAAACATATGGAATTTGTAACATATCCTTGATATATTTCTTCTGTCCAATAAAAATTTTGTCACAGCTTTGCAAAGCTTCAATGCCTAGCAAATATCTCATTTTGCCTAAGTCAGTCATAACAAACTCATTCATCATCATAGTTTTAAACTCTAGAAACATTGATTCATGATTATCTGTGTATATAAAATCATCTACATAAACACAAACAATTAAACAATTAAGAGTGCACCTTTTACCTTCTTTCACAAATAGTGTGTTCATGTGGGCATTTAAAAAAATCATTAGCTGCAAGATAAGATTCCAACCTACTGTACTAGGCTTTAGGAGACTGTTTAAGACTATATAGGGCTTTTCTAAGTTTGTATTCCTGATGTTCACTTCCCTTAGAGACATAACCCTGTGGTTGTTCTAAGTATACATTTTCATTTATTGCCCTATGTAAGACGGCTGACTTCATATCAAGCTGATAAATGTTCCACCTTTTTGTGATGGCTAATGCAACAACAATTCTAATGGTTTCAAAACGAGGTATTGGTGCAAAAATCTTGATATAATCAATGCCTTATTCTTGGGTGTATCCTTTCTTTAAATGTATCATTTCTTTGAATGACTTGAAATCAGCATCCATGGCATCTCTCCAATGTTGACTCTGTGATGCTTGGTTGTATGTTACTTGATCTGCACCTGCAAACATTGCAAAATTATAGGTGTCAAGTGGATTTACAAGACAAAATTGAAGGAGAAAGGGATTGACAAGTTTAAAGCCAGACTAGTAGGAAAAGGAGAGGACATCGATTATAGCGAGATTTTTGCACAGTAGCTCATTCAGAAACCATTATAATAGTTATTGCATTAACAACCACAAAAAGGTGGAACATTTATCTTGATATCAAGTCAGCCTTCTTACATGGGGCAAGATGATGTATACTTTGAACAACCACAAGACTATGTCTCCAAGGGACGTGAACATCAGGTATTAAGTTGCTGGAAACAGATAAAGGTGGCAGACACTGATAGTACTTTATTCAAACGACTTATAAGAAGTCTTATGTATCTGAATGCTACTAGTTCGAATATTGCACATTCAATTAGCATGATTAGTCACTTCATGAACACCCTAAATACAGTCACCTCCTAGCAAAACGTATTTTGAGATATTTGCACGGAATTCAAAATTTAGGAATTTTTTATAAAGATAGAAAGAGCGCGCCTGGTTATATTTTCAAATTGGGAAACAACGTAATATCTTGGTCATTAAAAAAACAAAAAAAAAAACAATTAGTGGTTAGCTTATCCACAACAAGAATTCATAGCACCTGCATTTTGTGCTTGCAAATGTGTTTGGCTGAGAAGAATTTTTAAGCATCTAGATCAAAGTCAAGAGGGAATTACTGTCATTTTTGTGATAAAAAATTCAGTCTTACAGGGAAGAAGTAAACATATTCATGTAAGATTTCATTTTTTTCCTCAGAAAACTTGGTTCTATTATCTTGGTAAAATAAAGAAGCTAAATATATAGATTAAGTTTTATAACTAATGAACTATATAATAGGAAAGATACCTCCACATATTATCAAACTCACACGTACTAACAAAGATAACAAAGATAATACCCACTACTAACAACTTGTGAACTACGAACAAAATTTAAACGACGTATAAAATTTAACCTGCAACAAAGAAATAAAATCTTATATTCTGTCAACAAATGTTGTTATCTCAGAAAACTTGGTTCTATTATCTTCCTAAAATAAAGAAGCTAAATATATAGACTTAACTTTAACTCTGATGAACTAGAAAATATGAAAGATAACTCTCATGTACTAACAAATTGGCACGTACTAACAGCTTGTGAACTACGTACAAAATTTGAACCACGTACAAAATTTAAACTACAACAAACAAATAAAACCTTATTCTCTTCGAACAAACCCTCCCTTAAATTGTATGCTCCTTGCAATAGTTTATTTTTTGTTAATCAAGCATGTTCAAAGTGTTTTGTAAATACTGGAAACTATGAACTTTAAGTGACTTTGTTAATTGTTTTCCACTACTACAATAGTTCAGCTCAATAACACCATTATTCTCTTTTGCAAAATTTTCAACCACGTACAAAATTTAAACAACGTACAAAATTTAAACTGCAACAAACAAATAAAACCTTATTCTTTGTGAACAAACCCTCCCTTAAACTGTATGCTCCTTGTAACAATTTATTTTTTGTTCTTCAAGCATGTCCAAAATGCTTTGCAAATACTAGAAACTATCTACTTTAAGTGATTTGTCATTATGTCTGATAATTATTTTCTGCTATTGCAATAGTTCAGCTCAATAACACCATTATTACACCAAATTTCTCAAAAAATTAAACCTTACATCAATATGTTTACTTCTTCTATGTAAATTTTTGGATAATTTTATTACAAAAGCATTATCACAAAAAATTACTCTTGACAATGATCTAGATGCTCCAAAATTCTTCTTAGCCAACACATTGGTAAGTATCAATGCAGCTATTATGATCTCTACTTCTGTTATGGATAAACTAACTAATGCTTGTTTTTTTATGACCAAGATTTAAACCATGTACAAAATTTAAATTGCAACAAACAAATAAAACCTTATTTTCTAAGAAAAAACCCTCCCTTAAACTATATGCCTCTTGCAACAATTTATTTTTCGTTCTTCAAGTATGCCCAAACTGCTTCATAGATACTGGAAACTATCAACTTTAAGTGGCTTAGTCATTATGTCTGCTAATTATTTTCTGCTACTACAATAGTTCAGCTCAATAACACCATTATTACACAAATCTCTCAAAAAATGAAATCTTACATCAATATGTTTATTTCTTCCATGTAAGGCTGGATTTTTGGATAATTTTATCGTAGAAGCATTATCACACAAAATAATAGTAGCTCCTTCTTGATAGTGATCTAGATGCTCCAAAATTCTTGTCAGCCAAACACATTGGCAAGCATAAAATGCAGCTGCTATGAACTTTGCTTCTGTTGTGGATAAGCTAACCACTGGTTGCTTTTTTTTATGACCAAGATATTACACCATCTCCCAGTTTGAAAATATAACCTGATGTCCTCTTTCTATCTTCTACATCCCCTGCATAATCACTATCATTATAGGCAAGTAATTCTATATTTCCTCCAATTTTATAAAAAATTCTTAAGTTTGAGTTCCCTACAAATATCTCAAAATATGTTTTGCTGCTAGGAAGTGATTATCTTTAGGATGCTCCATGAAGCGACTAATCACATTAATTGAATGTGCAATATTCGGTCTAGTAGCATTCAAATGCATAAGGCTTCCTATAAGTCGTTTGAATAAAGTACTATCAACTTCTGTCCCTTTATATGTTTTCAGCAACTTAATATCTGGAACAATAGGATTCTTAACTATGTTACAGTCAAGCATATGGAATTTGTAACATATCCCTGATATATTTATTCTATCCAATAAAAATTTGGTCACAATTTTGCAAATCTTCAATGTTGTAAAAGCTGACAGAGACAAGAACAAACTTTATTCCTGAGGCATGTATAATCACTGCCCTTAAGGACTTATCTGTGGTGTATTGTGCAAGTCACCCAAGATACAACAGGAACTTCTCAGAATTTTCAAGGATATCAGAAACTAGCAAGAAACTCTTAAAGGAGTAAATAAACCCAGCATAATAGTAGAACAGGAAGAAAAAAATAGAGAAGAGAAGATGAGAGAGGTGTGTATGGAAGAGTGTGAAGTGGTCTCTATTTATAGGTGTAGATTGGACCCAAAATCCTAACTACCAACGTTCTCTATAACGTTCTCAGTAAAGTTCCCTATAACGTTCTCAGTTCTCTATAACGTTCTAATTTTTGCAATACACCTAATTTTACAACAGTCCCTTACATATTGCAAAACAAAAGAGATAAAGAATAAAAGAAGAAAATCTTGGGTCTCATATAAGATGTAATGCATCAGAGCTGGTACACCAAAATATATGAATTAGTGTTAGACTGAAAACTTAACACACAGAGTAGTTGGTGTAACAAGCTATATGAACCAAAACACTTAGTGTGTGTTAGCGGTTTAACAATCACAATACACCCCCACAATTCTTGCTATTATCGTTGTGTTGCGCTTACTAAACCATGCGCATGCCCGGTACACATGAGTGCTCTAGAAATCTTGCAAAGATCACATACAAGCAGCCCCACTTGACACTCATATAGGTGACTTCATCAAACGTATGCTGCAAATCATACACCACCCATAAGGGATATAAAATCGTTAAAAACTTTGATAATACTAAAATTTGTACACTGCATAGAAATTTAATTACAAAGTTTAACCTCTCAATGATGCAGTATCTAACACTTTCACATATACACCATAGGAATGGACATAATTGATTTTAATCAATTTTAGTGCAAGCATAACTAAAAAGTGACTTGTTTTTACCCATATGAACCTTATTCATGAGATCTCCAATCACAAAGGTTGGGTTATCATCACCTGTTTGTTTGCAAGTGGATTAAGTCCCATTCCCCTAGATGTTTCTAAAATCATATTTCTCGTTAAGGGTTTTTGATGAGCCATTATTTTCCTGCATTTTCTTATCTTTATGTACTTATCTTAATTAGTGTTTTGGGCTTAACTTTCTATTATTAGTGAATTTTTATTAATTGGGCTTCATTGGGCCAATAATTAGATTTTAATTAATTTAAATCTATTTGATCTAATTTTTTTCTCATTATTAATTTTAGGACAGTTAAAGCAATTTTGGGCCTAGAAGATTGGGCTAGATGCCATTTTACAGTTTAAAGCAATTTTGGGCTCGGAAAATTGGGTCAAATGTCATATTTTATTCAATATGAGTACTAACATTAGTTCACTGTTTTATTTATCATTTTTTCTATAGATCTCCAAAAATCATGATTCTAAAAGCATTATAAATTGGACACATTCAGCCTTCCATACGGTCCAAAATCATTCAATTCGAAGCTAAATTGGATTTTACATAAATTATCCAAAACGGGTCAAGCACACCAGGCCGGCCCAATGGACATGCTTCAGTAATTTAAGTCTCCTAAATTCATTAGACCTCGGAAAATAGTAAAAACAGTGGAGTTTTAAAGCTACCTCAAAAGGCTTTCAAAGGAGACCAAAATCGCTTAATTTGGATAAGTATTGCAAATACTGCACGTGTTTGAAGTTCACAGACCTGACTGAAACCAACTTGTGATGTAGTTAGCCCCAAACCTAGATTAAGATTAGGGTTAGGGTTATTTATATAAGAGAGGCACATCACACATCGAAAGAAAGACAATCACACAAGGACTACGCAGCCACCACACTTCCACCTTTCATCTTCTGCAATTTATATTCAAGTTTGTTACTCTTCTGTCATTATTTTTAAATTCTTGTTTCAATTTTAATTATGTTTCTTCTATTGCGTTTTCAACTTTCCATGGATAGCTAAATCTTTGTATTGATTTTCTGAGAAGAATGCAAGTAGATCTTTGAGGTTTTGTTCTTCAATTTCATTTTGTTTGTTCTCTTAACTCTTCATCTTCTAATCTCAGTATTGAATTATAATCTATTTATGCTTAATAAACCGAAACTTATATCATAGTTTGCTTAATTCTGTTTTAGATATGAGATTATGTGATGTATGCAATGCTTAATTGTATAAGGATAATTTGGGGTTAATCTTCGCTTAGTTGGTTAATTTCATGTTGGAATAAGGGTTAAGGAAAATTTGGGATTAATCTTCGCTTAGTTGGTTAATTTCATATTGGAACAAGGGTTAAAGCTAATTTGGGATTAATCTTCGCTTAGTTGATTAATTTTGAATTAGAATATAATTTGGGATTTATCTTCGCTTAGTTGGTTAATTTCGAATTAATTTCGTAATCTAGGATAAGTGACACTGCATTAGAATCAGGAAATCAATTGCATTTTAATCTGTTTTTAATCCGCATCTTTATAATCTGCTTTTGTTCTGTTTCATCTAATATTTTAATTTTGAAAAACTCCTTTTTTTTTGTTCTAATTTTAAAAATTGATAAGCTTTGATAGAAATTTGTGGTCTTTGGGAGACGACCTAGGAAAGCTTCCTAGTACTAAATTTATCTGTTTTAATTATTTATCTGTTCTGACTTCACATAGTCAATGAAAATTATTCCATTCTTTAGCAGCTACTTCACTAAATTATGTCTCAATTATATATGTTTGTTTTTTTTGTCCATTGTAGTTCTTATTTTTAGCTATAGTTATTGCCGATTGACAATCACAATGAATTGATACAAACAGGATCAGTTTCATTCCAAATGGAATTTTTGCTAAGAAGTTTTTCAACCACTCAGTTTCACTACTAGCCATTTCGAGAGCAACAAATTCAGATTCCATTGTTAATCTTGCAATAATTGTTTTCCTACCTAATTTCCATGTAATCGTACCACCCCCGAGTGTGAATACATAGACACTAGTGGATTTTGTCTCATCTGAATAAGAGATCCAATTAGCATCACTGTACCCTTCTAGTACAACAGGAAATCCACTATATTCAATGACATAATCCATTGAACCTCTTGAGTATCTCATAAGTCTTGCAAGTGCATTCCAATGTTCTTGATTAGAACTTTGAGTGTACTTACTTAGTCTACCTACTGCATAAGCAATGTCAGGTCTAGAAAAGCTCATTAAATGCAGTAATCCCAATTACCTAGGCATACTGAGGTTGAGATAAGTCTTCTCTATTTTTCTTTAACTTAGAGTTAGCATCATAAGGGGTATTCACTAGTTTGACATTATAATGCCCAAACTTCCTAAGAAGTTTCTTAATGTATTGTTCTTGGGATAGTAAAATACTATCTCCCTTCCTTATGACTTTAACTCCCAAAATCACATTAGCTTCACCCATGTCTTTCATTTCAAATTTAGATCCCAGAAACAACTTAGTTCTGGAGACAATGTCAATGCATGTACCAAATATTAACATGCCATCTACATATAAACATATAATGACACATTCACCACTCTCAAATTTAGAGTACACACATTTATCAACATCATTAGTTGAAAAGCCATTACAAAGTAGAACACTATCAAGTTTTTCATGCCACTTTTTTGGTGCTTATTTTAATCCATACAAAGATTTTAAAAGTTTGCACACTTTGTTCTCTTGACCAGGAATAACACACCCTTCAGGTTGAGTCATATAAATTTTCTCCTCTAATTCACCATTCAAAAAGGTTGTCTTAACATCGTGTATAACCAGCTTATGGATAGCTGCTAGAGCTAACAAAACTCAAATAGAGGAAATCCTAGTCACAGGGATAAATGTGTCAAAATAATCAATGTTGGGTTTTTGAGTAAAACCCTTTGCTACTAATCTTACCTTATATTTATCTATGGATCATTAGGATAATTTTTTTTTTAAATCTACTTACAACCAATAGGCTTTGTTCCTTTAGGCAAATATACTAAAGTCCAAGTATTATTTTTCTTACTTGAATAAATTTCAATCGTAATGACATTATCCCAATGTATTGAATTAGGAGCCCTAGTAGCCTCTAAAAACTCATTGGATTCATTTTCAACTAGATAAGTGTATAAATAATCTTCAAAGGAGGTTTCCTTCCTCTGTCTTTTACTTCTCCTCAATTTTTCATATACTTTATCACAATGAATATTTATAGATTGTTCAAGTGTCTCACTAACCTTTAGAGGAAAATATGTTCAAAGAACTAAACAATTTTTTTCTCCACTATAGTATTGTGCTCAATTACATCACTTTTGAGGACAAGAAACCTATAGGCAACACTATGTTCTGCATAGCCTAAGAACATACAATCAAAATTTTTAGAGCCTATTTTCCTTTTCTTAGGATTTGATAACATTATCTTAGCTAGGAGGCACTCCCACACTCTTAGATATTTAAGATTAGGTTCATAACCTCTCCATATAAACACATTATATCGAGTGAATAAGATTAGTTGAAAACACAATATTTTTTGTCATAACAATCTTATAAAATTCGAATGACACTTTAACCCTAACTTTTTCCAACAGTACTACAAAGATTAGATTAGCTCTAATTAATGGCACATGTAGCACATCACTCAAGGCCAGAGTCTTTCCAGATGTGAGCTTTAGAAGAACTTTTCCTTTTACTAAGACAAGAGTTGTCCTAGAATCATCGAGATAAACATGTTCTTCTCTATCCCACACTAGTGTAGGAGGTAAAAGCACTCTGTTTGCACAGATGAGCCTGGTACCACCATAGTCTATCACCCATTTGCTCACATTTGTCACAAGGTTTATTTGGGAAAATGACTGCAACAATTGTATCTTCTCCTTTGGCTAAATTTGCCTTAGGAGGATTATCGTTTGTCATTCTATGTGTTGGACTGCATTGAGGTGCATGATGACCTGGCTTTCCACAGACAAAGCAATTTCCTTTTTCTTGAAGTTAAAGTGGGGTTAGATCCATTGGTTTCATATAATCTCAAACTCTTTCTTTCTTATACATATGTATAAAATAATATGTAGATCTAAATCATGCATATGTAACTGCTAATTGTTCACTACCAAAAATCTCTCAAACATATAATACTCATGCAAATTTTGGGAAAACAAATTTGGGAATGAATTAGGGTTCATTCTAATCAGATAGAGAAATCCCTAAATTCATAATTAGGGTTTATCTTAATTTGGAAAAACTATCATAAGAGGAAAATCATAAATCGAATAATTATGGCTCTGATACCATATGTAAGTTAATTTTATGTTTTCCTAAGTTCCTAATTCATTCTAGAAAACTACTCTTTAAGATATTTAGATTCTTGATTTTCACAAAATAATATACATGAATCAACATACATGAATCATATTATAATAAGAAGACTAACCTTGATCCATGAGAATCTATTATTTAATTCCAACCTCTCTCTTTACCTTTCAGTGTTTGTTTGCACATTCCCTTTCTTTCACCATCCAATATTGTAAAAAATGTTGAAGTTATAGTTGTTGATATCCGTACTGTCAGTCATAAGTCCTTAAGATTGTTGTAAAAGCTGACAAAGACACAAACAAACTTTAATCCTGAGGCGTGTAGTGTGCAAGTCCCCGAGATACAAGAGGAACTTCTTAGAATTTTTGAGGATCTCATAAACTAGCAAGAAATTCTTAAATGAGTAAATAAACCCAGGATAATAGTAGAACATGAAGAAAATAGAGAAGAGAAGATGAGAGAGGTGTGTATGGAAGAGTGTGAAGTGATCTCTATCTATAGGTGTAGATTGGACCCAAAACCCTAACTACCTACGTTCTCTGTAACATTCTCAGTAAAGTTCTATAACGTTCTCAGTTCTCTGTAATGTTCTCAGTTCTCTGTAATGTTCTAAGTTTTGCAATACCCCCTTATTTTACAACATTCAATGCCCAATAAGTATCTCATCTTGCCTAAGTCAGTCATAGCAAACTCATTCATCATCATACTTTTAAACTCTAGAAACATTAATTCATGATTATCTATGTATATCAAATCATCTACATAAACATAAACAATTAAGAGTACACCTTTCTCCTTCTTTCACAAATATAGTGTGTTCATGTGGGCATTTTAAAAAATCATTAGCTGCAAGATAAGACTTCAACTCATTATACTAGGCTATAGGACCCTGTTTAAGACTATATAAGGCTTTTCTAAATTTGTATACCTGATATTCACATCCCTTAGAGACATAACCCTGTGGTTGTTCTAAGTGTACATCTTCATTGATTGCCCCATGTAAGAAGGCTGACTTGATATCAAGTTGATAAATGTTCCACCTTTTTGTGGCGGCTATTGCAACAACAGTTCTAATGATTTCCAAACGAGCTACTGGTACAAAAATCTCGCTATAATCGATGTCCTCCTCTTGGGTGTATCCTTTTGCTACTAGTTTGGCTTTAAATTTGTCAATCTACCCTATCTCCTTTAATTTTGTCTTGTAAATCCACTTGACACCTATAATTTTGCAATTTGGTGGTGGATCATTGTAATGGCCATCATGAGTGACTAACTTCATTCTCTTAGGATTGGGTGCACTTCCTTTGAACTCTTTTGTATCTTGTTGATATTTTGAGATATTAATCTATGTTCTTGCACTACTACAAAATATGCTTTCAACGTCGCCATTTAACGTCGGTTAAAGCTGAGCCGACGTTAAATGCACTTTCAATGTCGGTTGATTAAAAAACGACGTAGAAAGTACATTCAACGTCGGTTCATCTGAACCGACGTTGAATGTCAACTTTCAACGTCGATTCATCTGGAATCGACGTTGAATGTGTTTTCACCAAAAATTCTTTTAAGTTAGAGAATTGTCACTTGGCAGGGTTCGAACCCAGTACTTTAAAGTTGAAAGTTGATACTCCAACCACTAAACTACTGTAATTTTCTAATAATAACTTACAAATTAATTATATTTATATACAAATAAATATATATTCAGTATAAATATATATTTATTTATATTTTCTGGAAAGTGTTTTTATTTTTTTCAGCCAAAAATTCACTTAAGTTAGAGAATTGTCATCGACAGGATTCGAACCTAGTATTTTAGAATTGAAAGCTAATACTCCAACCACTAAACTACTGTAATTTTCTGATAATAACTTACGGATAAATTATATTTATATACAAATAAATATATATACTGTGTAAATATATATTTATTTATATATATTTTACTGGAAAGTGTTTTTATTTTTTTCAGTAAAAAATTCACTTAAGTTAGAGAATTGTCACTGATAGGATTCGAATATAGTATTTTAGAGTTGAAAATTAATACTCCAACCACTAAACTACTATAATATTTTGATAATAATTTACAAATAAATTATATTTATATACAAATAAATATATATCCGTGTAAATATATAAATACAAATATATTTATATATTTTTATGTTGGATGTGAGGGCACGATCGAGGGTGAAAGTGAGATTGACTCTCGTTTGAGTGAAAATACGTTAAAGCTCACGAAATTCACTCGTTCAAGCCTAGCTTGAGCGAAAATTGGTATTTTTCGCTTGAGCGAATGTGTCACTTGAGCGAATGATGCGTTTTTCAAATTTATTTTATATCATTATATAAATAAATTATAAATATTATATTCTGTCATTAAATTACAAACCCATATATAGAGACTCGCTCACAAATTTGACATTAAATTTTGAAAACCCACTCGACACACACTTTCACCTTCGAGCGTGCCCTCACATCCAATATATAAATATATAATTATATAAATATATCAAAATATATAAATATATTTGTATTTATATATTTACACGGATATATATTTATTTGTATATAAATATAATTTATTTGTAACTTACTATAAAAAAATTCAAGTAGTTTAGTGGTTGGAGTATCGACCTCCAACACCAAGGTACTTGGGTTCGAATCCTGTCAGTGACAAAAAAAATAATTTGGTAATGCTTTAAACTTAAAAAAAATATGATAAATAATAAAAATATAATATAAAAGAGAGAGGGACCTAATAAAAATATAATATAAAAGAGAGGGGGATTTCTAGATAAATAGAGGGGTTGGAAAGGTTGGAAATAAATAAAAAAATTTAATTTGAAAAATCGAGACTTTCAACGTCGCTCTGATACAACGTCGGTTGCTGGAACCGACGTTGAAGGCCTTCCAGAACCGACGTTGAAGGCCTTATTTGTAGTAGTGTTGATGTTGTTATTCTTATCCTTTGTGCCTTTTAATGCTTTTATCCTAGATGTGCATATATATTGAAAAATATATCTTGAAACCCTTTCTTAGGTTAAAAATATTTGCTACATTAATTGCTAGGAATGGTAATGGATATATTGAGTGCTTAATGTAACACCCCTTTCGAGATGCCACGTGTAAAATTTTTTTCCACAATTATTTTATCTCAAATAACACTTGATAAAATATTTATCCTAAACCTCTTTATTCGTTAAAATAAAATTTTATTCATGCAAACAACTAACTTAAACCATCAAAATGAGACTTAATATCAAATATTTACAATACAAACTCAAAATCACTACACTATTATATTATATTCAAAAGGATATTTTCAAATATCTAAAAAAAAACTCCCAAAAAGCTTCCCCACGAGCTCCTCACCGCTAGGCTTCTCTAACAGTACTTGCATCAAAATCTACTATCGCATAACACAAGTCATACGATCATCGCAGGTAGAAACCAACACCACAAACATGCAAGGGTAAGCAAAACATGTATCCCATCACATATCATGCATGTCATCATATAATTCACCTAGCATTATCATAATTTAACAAAACTCATTCATAATATCCACAAATGCATATTTTCAACATTACAACGATAACACTTTATCATATTACCACAAAGTAAATATAGACAGTAGAAAAATTCTCTCATAGCCAACTCCCATGCTTTTCTTGTGCACTAACGCCTCTTGGAAAAGTCCTTATCATATTACCACCAAGTAAAAACAAACGGTATAAAATTCTCTTATAGCCAACCCCCATACTTTTCCTGCACACCAACGCCTCTTGGAAAAGTCTCTATCATATTACCACCAAGTAAAAATAAAAGGTATAAAATTCTCTCATAGCCAACCCCCATACTTTTCCTGTGCACCAACACCTCTTGGAAAAGTCCCTTCCCCTGCTTTCCATAGACTTACAAGAAACAACTCCACCCGCTCGACAAAGCCTTGGATGGAGCACTCTTGCTAAGCTCATGCTAAAGACTTATAGAGGAACGAAACCCCTTTACCATGACTCGAAAAAGTCCTCTAGATAAAGAAATCATTCTGGCTTTATGGATATCAAAGAACTGATACTGTTCCCTCACCTATATACACACATATGCATACAATATCTCATCGCAGATCAAACATACCTAAAGTCATCATGTAATTACATCATATCACAATTCAAGTACTTTTTTTTTCATTACATTTAAGGATTTTAACATATAACTCCCACAAATTCTGCACCAAAATAATATAGACAACAACAACAATAAAATAAAATAGCAGCAGTAGCAACATAAAATGAAAACAGGAATAACATCATTTTGAAGATTCCACTACCAGGCCAGTACACAAAGATATATTTTTATAAAATAAATTATTGTCATAAAATTATGAAATTAAATATACTTAACATATACATATAGTCACAAGTATGATTTTTCGAAGTTGCTTGGGTGGACATAACAACTCTGTTTCGCCCAACTCAAAACCGAATCACTTCCAAAATTTTCATGGAAAAACTACTTGTTAGAAAATTTTGAAATAAATCACACACGAACTAGACATATGAAGGAACATATAACCAAAATTTTAGAATTAAAAACCAAGTAGATATTTTTATATAATTTACCAAAGATTCTATTTACATGAAGATTTTTCCAGCAACACCTCTCAACACATTTTTCATCATCTTCCTCTAAAAAAAATCCAATTTAAGTGATTTTGATGGCTAACTCTAGGTTTTGGCATCCAAGGAATCTATTTCTAAACTCTAAAATATTAAAGGAGCAATGTAGAGTATCCAAAATACACTAGAACAACCATACAAATTTTTTATCAAATATTCTTGTTTGGTTCCAATTCATGTAGGAATGAGATAAATGGTGGTTTAGCCTAGGATTAATGGCAACAAGACTCTTCTCACAATTCCATGTTGACAACTCAAGAAATCAACCGGTTCAAAAAATATGAGAAACAAGTTTTGGCACATCTTACCTGGATATTATTACCGCAAGATCACTTGGCTTGCTCTACAATCCACGTCGCCTCTCACCAACTCTACAGTCCCCCCCTTTCTTTTTCTCCTTCCACTCCCTCCCAAACCCTAATTTTTAAATTAGCTCTCATGACCCTTTGTTTTCCTTTACCAGACTATATAAATAAAATTTAAATTAAAAAAATATATATTATTTCTAATCCAAAGCCCACTTACTCTCTTAATTAATTTGGTGCCTATGTACAGATTTAATGTATCCTAAGGTACACCTCTCAAATTTACGAAAATATATATATTATTACCTCCTTTTTACTATAGTCAGGATTTGAACTCACAACCCCCAAGACTCAAGATTACTCCAAACCATATCAATCATCATATGTTTCTTATTAATCCACACACATAGTAAAATTTACAATGTACCCACACACACAATGCATAAAAGAAAATAACCATCAACCAATAATTTCTAAATGTGGCAATTTAAAATTTGCTAAGTCCCTTAGCATACTCAACGTTCAGGCACACACATGAGTATTTTCTAAAAAATTATAAAATAATATAAAATTATAATTATTCTAATGCACATACAAGAATCAAACCCATGACCCCCACATCTCAAGGTAAGGATCTAACCAAATGAGCCACTCTTCCTCTCTACAATATTATTAAATTCTTAATTTAATTACTTCCCTTACTTCCATTTTCTACCTTAAAATATATAATTATTTTCCTGGGTCTTACACTTAACACCCTAAACCTAATGCTGAAAAATCTATTTAATGTATGAGGAATCTATGTTTACAACGTTTTCTTATGAATTTCATGTTTGAGGAATCAATGTGAATGATTTGAGTAGGTGGCATCAACATTGATAGGTTAATTGATGTTATTTATTTGACCTAGTCATTATACAAAGGAGGGAAAATGAAGTAAGTCAATTCTAAGTTTTCATAGTTCATCTGTTCTAAATATATTTTATAGCTTTTTACCGTTGTTTTCAATCCAAAAGTTTATGAAAAATCAATTTTGTGTCAATACACTTAGTAAGCATATGATTCAGAATTTCTAGTGAAATTTTTCCTCGTGGGATCAAATTTTATTTAATTGAAATATTGTACTGCGATTAATAATATTGGTACGCTTGCCAAAAGAAGAACAAGTATTTTTGGCACCATTGCTGAGGAACGGCGTTCCTTGGAAATTCTTTGTTTAGCTTATTATTTGTTCTATTTATTGTTTGTCCTGTGCTAATTCTTGCTTGAGTTGCTCTTTGATTTATGCTTTTAAGAGGACAGGTATCTACAGATCAGTTAGAATTTTATCCCGAGATTGAAAAAGCTACTCGGAGGAACCGTAGTAAAAGAAGAAGCGAAACTCAAGAACAAGCAACAGGAGAATCAGTCAACTCTTCTCCCACACTCAACTTACCAGATCCAATCTTAGAAGACATGGAGGGTGAAAGAGCAAACCCACCTAGAAGAACACTCGGAGACTATGCTATGCCAGCCAACCAATCCTTGGAGATGAAGCCAGCCTTCTTAAGCTTGATTAGTGCTCATCGATTCACCGGAATGGATCATGAAGATCCCTATATTCATTTGTCCACTTTTTATGAGTTGCTTGACACCATGGGGTTTAAATAAGGAGATATTGAATATGCATATTTGAGATTATTTCCTTTCTCACTGGCTGGCAGGGAAAAGGAGTGGTTAAAAGCACATCCTAATCAGAGTTTGACCAGCTGGAGTAATATAGAAGATAAGTTCCTGAACAGATTTTTTCCACCATCCTGCTACATCAAAACAAAATCTGATATTTCTATTTTCAAACAAGGAACGGATGAACCCTTTTGTGAATCATGGGAAAGATTTAAATCACTATTAAGGAGGTGCTTGATAAAAACATTTCGGTCGTACAAAATACTGATCAATAATAATAAACAAGTTGTTAAACTAATGTAGTATAGTTAACCCCTGTTGAATCTCACAAGGACACAATTATAGGAACATACTCATTATCACATATCATTCTCTCTAAAATATTAAATAACAATAAATAGGGGAATGAATGAAAGAGTGAAAAAGAAATAAATTTATGTAGAATAATAAAAATTAAAATCAAATTGCTACAGAATATTAACGACAATTAAAATTAAACGGAAACATAATTTAAATAATTGAAATTTCTAAAATTAAAATACTTTTTTTTTAATTAAAAGTGCAAGAATCAAGAATTGTTTTGAAATAAAATAGTGTAGTAATTAATTTTTAAAAGAAAATAGAATTTGAGTAAAATAATGAGAAAACAATTGATTTCCTGATTCAAATGCAGTGTCACTTATCCTAGTTTACGAAATTAATTTGCTTTAACCCTTATTCCAACCTGAAATTAACCAACTAAGCGAAGATTAACCCAAATTATCCTTATACAATTAAGCATTGCATACATCACATAATCTCATCTCTACCACATGATTAAGAAAATTGTGATATTGGTTTCAATTTATTAAGCATAAACAGATTATAATTCAATACAGAGATTAGGAGATGAAGAGTTAAGAGAACAAATGAAATAAAACAAGAAAACCTTAAAGATCTACTGCATTCTCCTCAGAAAATCAATTCAAAGATTTAGCTATCCATGAAAAATCGAAAACACAGAAAAAGAGACATATGCAGGGCAGATTCTATAGTGATTTTTTGACCTCAAATTTGACTACCTTTCGGTTCATATTTGACAATGCTCATGAGAGAGACATTTGTGTCTTTGCCTCTTAGCTTTACAATTCACTTAGAATCGCTCAATTTGAAGTTTCGTAGCTTCAGATATGTCCTTATTACTGAGGGAAGGATGGCTGCGCGTTTTGTGCTTGGTATGTTCGATGTGTGGCTGTTGTGTTGTGTGATGTGTCTCCTTTGCAACCCTACTTCACCCTTTATATGAATAACCCTAACCCTAATCTTAATCTAGGTTTGGGCCTAACTGGTCCGCAAAATACATCATAAGTTGGCTTCAGTGCAGATCCGCGAACTTCAAACACGTGCAGTATTTTCAATACTTATCCAAATTAGACAATTCCAATCTCCTTTGAAAGCCTTTTGAGTTAGCTTTAAAATGTCACTGTTTCTACTATTTTTGGAGGTCTAATAAATTCAGGAGACTTAAACTACTGAATCATGTCCATTGGGCCGACCTATTGCGCTTAGTACCCGTAGAGAATAAAATATGGCATCTGACCTAATCTTCCAAGCCCAAAATTGCTTTAAATTGTCCTGAAAATAATAATGAGCAAAAATTAGATCAAATAGACTCAAATTAATTAAAATCTAAATTATTGTCCCAATGAAGCCCAATTAATAAAAATTCACTAATAAGAAAAAATTAAGCCCAAAACACTAATTAAAAGTATAGAAAGGTAAGAAAATATGGGAATATAATGACTCATCAGTGCCCAAATCATGGATTTGAAAACATTGCCCAGTTGAACATTTTCTACACTGGCCTGAGACCTAATACAAAGGTGCTCTTAGATGTTGCAGCAGGAGGAACCATGATGTTTGTGGATGCTGAACATGCCACAAGAATTATTGATGCACTAACCTCTACAGACCAGCAGGCCCAACATGATAGACATCTAGTTCAGAGGAAAAGAATGCTTGATCTTAGCACCACAGATGCTATCCTAGCTCAAAATAAAATTATGACTTAACATATTGAAGCATTGACCAAGCAAATGGCAAAACTGCCTCAACAATTACATGTTGTCCAATCCACTTCCAACCAACAAATGAGTTGTGACTTTTCTGGAGGTGATCATTCAAATGGACACTACTCTTATAAAGGAAACCTACAAGAAGAAGAAGTTCATTATATGGGTGCTCAAGGTGGTAGTGGTCAAGGAAGACAAGCAAATTTCCCTAATTTCAACAACTATTAGAACAATTTTTCACAAGGATGGAGAGGGAATCAGAATCAGAACTTTGGGTGGAAACAAGGTGCTGGTCCATCTAATAGACATCCTCCAAATCAACAACCTCCATATCAGCAACAACAACAACAATATTACCCTCCAGTGAATGAAAGAACATAAGGTAATTAAGTTATTGAAAACAGATAAAGGGGCAGACATTCATAGTACTTTATTCAAACGACTTATAGGAAGCCTTATGTATCTGAATGCTACTAGAATACTACTAGGTTGGATATTGCACATTCAATATAGAGCATGTTGATGCAAGGAGAAGTACCTCTTCTACTCTATCCTCTATAACTTGAACAACTTCCTCTGGTTGTGATTTGCATATCTTTTCTATATGTCCTAATTGACCACATTTGTGACATTTCACATCAGGTCTCCACCAAAACTTATTTGGCAGATTCACCAAGTCAATGCTTGCTTTTGGATACCAACAGAGCAACCAAGATCATACCTTGTTTCTAAAGAAAAAGTAAGAAAAGATTACAATTCTTATTGTCTATGTTGATGACATGATAGTTACGGGAAACGATCTAGAGGAACGCAAGACATTGAAAGAGTATTTGGCAAAGGAATTCGAGATGAAAGATCTTGGTCCTTTGAAATATTTTCTTGGAATTGAGGTCTCAAGATCAAAGTCAGGTATTTTTCTCTCACAACAAAAGTATGCATTCGATTTACTAAAAGAAACTGGAATGACGGCATGCAAACCAGCAAATTCTCCAATTGAAGAGAGATTGAAGTTGTGCATTGAAGAAGATCAAACTCCAACTAACAAGGGAAGATATAAGAGACTTATAGGGAGATTGATGTATCTCTCACACACTAGGCCAGATTTAGCTTATGCTCTTAGTGTGGTTAGCTAATTCATGCACAATCCAGGTGAAAAACACATGGATGTTGTTATACGGATTTTAAAGTATATAAAAGATGCTCCTGGAAAAGGAGTTATGTTCAAGAAGAACTCCAACTACAAGGATGTGATGGTTTATACTGATGCAGATTGGGCAGGTGCTCTTGATGATAGAAGATCAACCTCTAGATACTTTACATTTGTAGGAGGTAATCTTGTCACATGGAAAAGTAAGAAGTAGAAAGTTGTAGCTAGATCCAGTGCAGAAGCTGAACTTAGAGGAATGGTTCTTGGATTTAGGTTATGCACATACACATCTCATTCAGTTGTATTGTGATAATAAAGCTGCGTGCGACATTGCTCACAACCCAGTCCAACATGATCGGATGAAGCATGTGGAGGTTGATAGATTTTTCATCAAGGAAATTGGACCATCGTGACAAAGTAGTCATGAAGGACCCTGATGATGTGAAGTCATATCAGAAGTCCATTGAAAGATTAAGGGTGCATATATTCCTTGCTGGACTAGATGATGATTTTGAGCAAGTTCGTGGAGAAATCTTGCGCAAAGAAGTGACACCTGATTTAGAAGAATGCTATGCATTGATTCGGAGAGAGACAGTCTGGCAGACAACGTTGAAAACAGAAGATATGATTTCTGATTCCACAACTATGATGACAAAGAAGCAGCCAGCAAATCACCACAGCAAATCGAAGCAATCAAAAAATTTTGAAAAAGGTAACTACAAGTGTACTCAATGTAATAAGGATGGACACACCAAGGAACGAGGCTATGAAATCATAGGATACCACGAGTGGTGGGATCACAGTCGAGCATCGAAGAAGAATTCAAAAAGAAATTCAACTGCTGTTGTTGTAATTGCCATTGACAAAGAGGACGACAAAGGCATGATGCTTGCTACAATCGTAGGCAGTGATGATTCTAATGGTAAGGCTTTAATAAGCACATCTACCATTCTTAATAATGCATGGATAATTGACTCTGCATGTTCTGATCATGTGACTTTTGATGTTAAACAAAATAAAAATCTTAAACCTTCCTCACAAAAAAGTATATCCACAGCCAATGTTAGTAAATCCACTATTATTGGAGAATGAACTGTCTCTATTTCAAACAATTTGAATCTTGATACTGTCCTTGTTGTTCCTTCTCTTAAATATAACCTATTATCAGTCTCGCAAATAACCAAAGCTCTTTTATGTGTTGTAATTTTTGGGCCTGACTCTTGTGTTTTTAAGGATATTCAAACGAGGAAGACGATTGGTTGTGGTATTAGGCGAGGAAGGTTGTATTACCTGGACCTGACAATGTCGCCGCGGTAAAAAACGAGGCGGTCGGAGCGACGCGATGGTTTTATCGACCCTCTTGTTTTCGCGTTTTTATTGATGGTTACAACGTCCTTAGGTTGTCCGATAACCGGGCTAACCTAAAGACGAGGTTTTCGAAAAGTGTCCTTGAATTGTCCGACAACCGGGCTAACCCAAGGACTTATTTTGGGTTCTATGGAGTCGCCACCGATATTTTTACCATAAACATCGGAAAAGGGGTTTTGAAAAGGCGTTGGTTTTCGAAAACCAACTTTGGTCATTAGAACCAGAGTTGGGTAAGGGAGTTAGTTACGTGTAAAGGGAGTATTAGTCCCCTTACGACGCCCCTTTCGGGTTCCCTATGATAGGCCGGCTATTTGCGAATAATTAAACTTGGAAAATTGCACTTTTACCCTTTTATTATGCGGTATTTAAATATGTGACTACATTGCCCTAGCTTCTATTGCATAATTTAAATAGCAGTAATTTTAAAGAATAGAGAATGAGGATATGCACCTCCAAAGCAAGCTTTATATTCAAAAGAGGGTGCGTTTTGGCAACCCTTCACTCTACACTCTCAAAAACTCCGGAAATGCCTCGGAGGGATTCTTAGAGAGAGAAAATCTAGAGAGAAGGGAGAGCTACTGTTTTTCTGTGTGTAAATGAGGGGGGGAGAGCCCCTATTTATAGTTTTTCGCGCTGTCAGGGTCCAGACCGTCGTTCTCGCCTGACAGGGTCGAGACCGCCGTCTCGTAATTCGAGACCGCCGTCTCGCTCATGTCACGGGGTCGAGACCGCCGTCTGGAAAAACCAGACCGCCGTCTCGACTTGGCGAGAATCGAGACCGCCGTCTGGAAAATCGAGACGGCGGTCCCGTCCTGGCGCTGAAACGAGACGGCGGTCTCGTCCCTTCAGGACGAGAAATTTTATTTTTTGGGCCAAAAAACCTTCCTATCTTGGTACGGGAGCCTAATAGTCTCTCCTAGTGGCTTGTTAAGCTCCGGCCGTCTTCAAATAGGAAGCTTTCTGACTTTATTTGGAGGCCGGGCAAGATTTGGGGTCTACAGCTGCCCCCCCTTTACCTGACTAGTCAACTGTTGGCCTGTTGTGCCAGACAGATTGACAGGAAGGTAAAGGAGTTGACCCTCTTGCCTGGCTACCCTTCGGACGTCCCGTCTTGTGGCGGATGATCCTCTGGGGAGATGTTGTGTTTGTGCGCCTCTAGGATACTACTCTTGACGTAGCCGATCCCTTTGGTTGACACGTGGTAGAACCTCCGGATACTACTCTTGACGTAGCCGATCCTTCGGTTGATGAGTGGTAGAACCTCCGGATACTACTCTGGACGTAGCCGATCCTTCGGTTGATGAGTGGTAGAACCTCCGGATACTACTCTGAACGTAGCCGATCCTTCGGTTGATGAATGGTAGAACCTCTGGATACTACTCTGGACGTAGCCGATCCTTCGGTTGATGGGTAGTAGAACCTCCGGATACTACTCTGAACGTAGCCGATCCTTCGGTTGATGGGTATAAACCCCCCATCAGGCTGGTAGGTGCAGTCCGTTGTGTGGGACTGGATGGGTATGAACCCCCCATCAGGGTGGTAATGGCGGCTTACAGCTCGGGTGGCTCATGCGCCTGGTAGGCGCTTCTTGCGTGCTGGTTCATAGGTATAAACCCCCTATCAGGCTGGTACAGTCCGTTGCGTAGGACTGGTGGTGGTGGCGGCTTACTGCTCGGGTGGCTCATGCGCCGGCTCTCTGGTAGATATTCTTGGTCTTCTTGAATGGTCATCCGGACTGTACCGGGGATTTGGTTTGTTGTTCATCCAGCTTCATCGATTGCTGGGGATTTTGGTTCTTTTGATTTTTGTGGTAATCTTCCGACTCTCGCTGGTTGGTCGGGTTTTATTGGTTGAGGTAGTCTTAATTTTTGTCCTGCCTTTTCCTCGCGGTTTTATTTTTTCCTCGCAATTATGAATTTTTGGCTTTTTCTCGAGCGTGTGCCTTTTTCCTTTTTAAGCTTCTTTTGGTTACGCTGGCTTTTGTAAAAGAAGGCAAAGAATGCGGAATCATATTGGGATACCTTTGGTTGTTTTTCATGAATGCAAGCATGAGGCTAAATGTTTTCTATAGTATTTTTGTTTGTTTTACTCTTGACAAAGTCATTTTTGTGTGACTATTTGTGTGTGGATGTCCTAAATGCAGTTCCATTTGAGGACATTTAGAAAGTGACCGGTGCCTTCCTTCTTTTTGTTCTCTCGTGATTTTTGTTTTTACTTTTTGTTTTAACCCTATCTTTTGCCTAGACCGCCCTTTGCGGGTTTTCGATCTAGCGGGCTTTTAATTCTTTCTTTTTACGAAAACCTTATCTTTCGCCTAGACCGCCCTTTGCGGGTTTTCGATCTAGCAGGCTATTCTGTATTTTTCTTGGGGTGGCCCTAGTTGGTGATGCTTTCTCGAATTGCTTGTTTTATGCATGCTCATATTTTGTTAATATAGAGGCATTTACGCAAGTAGGTAAAGAGAAAAGACAATTTTATTGATGTAACCAGATGGTTTGTTTTTACATGGGGGTTTTACAAAAGAATTTGTAAGCATGGGCTGGCCGGGGTTGGCTAAACTTGTATGAGGGTACCACAATCATGTCCGTGATCTTTGTTTCCCCATTTCTCCGGTCCCTTCGGTTGAGATGCCTGATCCGGAGTGAAGACTATGCGAAGTTTGTTTGTTGTTGTGGAGGTATTACCTTAGTCGCCTTTGCGGTTTTCGGCTAAGGTAATCATTGCTCTCTCCTTTTTTTTTTTTTTTTTTTTTGAACCTCTAATTTTTGCCTAGGACGTATCCTAGCGAGGTATATAGGCCCTATTTTTTGCCCAGGATGCTCTTTGCGAGTTTTCATCCTGACGGGTCATGAGCAATGCTTTTTTTAGGCGTAGTATTTTTTACCGCATCTGAGTTGATGGGATATCGGAGCTCTTCTCCATCCATGTTGGTGAGGATAAGGGCTCCTCCTGAGAAGGCTCGCTTGACCACAAAGGGTCCTTCGTAGTTGGCTGCCCATTTCCCGATTTTGTCTTTCTGGGCTGGGATCAGTTTCTTTACTACTAGATCTCCTTCGTGGAAAGTGCGGGGTTTGACCTTCTTGTCGTAGGCCTTCTTGATTTTCCGTTGATAAGCGTGCCCCCGACATATGGCGTCCAGTCATTTTTCTTCTATTAGGTTCAACTGATCATACCGGTTCTGGACCCATTCAGCTTCTGTTAATTTGGCTTCCATGACGATTCGTAGGGAGGGTATTTCAACCTCTACTGGTAGTACGGCCTCCGTTCCATAAACGAGGGAAAAGGGAGTAGCCCCTGTGGAGGTCCGTACTGATGTTCTGTAGCCGTGTAGGGCAAAGGGAAGCATCTCATGCCAGTCCTTGTAGGTGACCACCATTTTCTGGATAATTTTCTTGATATTTTTGTTGGCTGCCTCTACTGCACCGTTCATCTTTGGTCGATACGAGAGGAATTGTGGTGTTGGATTTTGAAGTCTTGGCATAATTCCTCCATCATTTTATTGTTGAGGTTGGTCCCATTATCGGTAATGAGCTTATGAGGAATGTCGTACCGACATATAATGTTTTTCTTGATGAAGGTGGTCACCACTTTCGGGTTACGTGCGCATATGATGCTTGCTTCAACCCACTTGGTGAAGTAGTCGATTGCTACCAATATGAAGCGATGGCCGTTAGACGCTTTGGGTTCGATGGGTCCGATGACATCCATGCCCCACATAGAAAATGGCCATGGTGTAGCCAGGTTACTGAGAGGTGCGGGCGGCACATGAATGTTATCGGCGTAAACTTGGCACTTATGACATTTCTTGGCATATTGGTGACAATCAGCTTCCATCGTGGACCAATAGTACCCTGCCCTGAGGATTTTCTTTACCATGACATACCCGGGTGCGTGGGTTCCAAAAGTCCCTTTGTGGATTTCTTTTATCAGTGTTTGGGCTTCTTCTTGGTCCACACACCTTAAGAGAGTGGAATCGGGGCTCTTCTTGTAGAGGGTTCCTTCAATCAATGTGAACCCTATGGCCCTTTTGCGGATGGTTCGCTTATCATTGTCATTGATTCCCTCGGGGTATTCTCCCTTCATGAGGTACCGCTTAATGTTGTGGTACCAGGGGTTTTGATCGCGCTTGTCATCTACTGCCATGCAGAAAGCTTGTTTATCATGCAGCTTGACTTGAATGATTGGCATCTCATGCTCCTGGTCCAGGGAAAACATGGATGATAGTGTGGCGAGGGCGTCGGCAATCTGATTATCCTCCCTAGGGATGTACTGGAAGGTGACATCTTCCATTCTCGCGACCAGCTCGTGGATGTACTCTAGATATGGGATTAATTTGGCGTTTCGGGTTTCCCATTTACCCTTAAGTTGATAGATAACGAGGGATGAATCGCCGAATATTTTAAGTTTAGTGACCCCATGATCTAAAGCCGCTTGGATTCCCAGCGCACATGCTTCGTATTCGGCCATGTTATTGGTACAGTCGAAATTAAGCCTGGCCGTTACAGGAATGTGTTTCTTTTCAGGGGATATCAGAATAGCTCCTACCCCGTGTCCAAGCATGTTGGAAGCCCCATCGAAGAACATGGTCCACATCTCTTCTTTGGTCTCTTCATGTTCGATGTGCATAATGTGCTCATCGGGGAAGTCGTCTTGTAAAGATTGGTATTCATCTGTGGATCCATGAGCTAGATAATCCGCTAGGGGACTCCCTTTGATAGCTTTCTGGGTGACATGGATAATGTCAAATTCTGAGAGAAGCACTTGCCACCTAGCTATTCTTCCGGTCAAGATGGGCTTCTCGAAGAGGTATTTGATCGGGTCCATTTTAGAGACCAACCACGTTGTATGTCGAGCCATGTACTGCCTGAGACGTTGAGTGACCCACACCAATGCGCAACATGTTTTTTCGAATGGTGTATAACGGGTTTCATAATCTGAGAATTTTTTACTGAGATAGTAAATGGCTTGTTCCTTTTTTCCGATTTCATCATGTTGGCCGAGCACACATCCCATGGACTCTTCGAGCACTGACAAATATAGGATCAGAGGTCTTCCTTCAACGGGCGGCACCAATATTGGTGGGTTGGTTAAACAAGCTTTGATTTTATCGAACGCTTGTTGGCATTCTTCGTTCCACACTGTAGGCTGATTCTTGCGCAACGGTTTAAAGATGGGGATACATTTATCCAGTCAAGCTGTGCGATGAAACGGGCAATGTAGTTTATTCGGCCTAGAAAACCTCCGACCTCCTTTTACGTGCTTGGCGGAGGCATTTCCAAAATTGCCTTTGTTTTGTCGGGGTCCACCTCGATTCCTCTTTCACCGACAATGAACCCTAGGAGTTTTCTCGATCGTACTCAGAAAGTGCATTTCGTTGGGTTTAGCTTAAGTTGATATTTCCGAAGTCGATCAAAAAGCTTAGGAGATATTGACTATGGTCCATTTCATTTTCGGACTTGGCTATCATGTCGTCCACAAATACTTCTATTTCTTTGTGGATCATGTCGTGAAATAGTGTGACCATAGCCCTTTGGTAGGTTGCCCCCGCATTCTTCAGCCCAAACGGCATTACTTGATAACAAAAGGTACCCCACGGTGTAATGAAGGAGGTTTTTTCTCTATCCTCTACGGCCAATTTGATCTGGTTGTACCCTGCGTACCCATCCATGAAAGAATACAACGTGTTAGTAGCGGTATGGTCCACCAGCGTGTCTATATGTGGTAGGGGAAAGTCGTCCTTTGGACTTGCTCGATTGAGGTCCCTATAATCCACGCAGACCCTGACCTTCCCGGTCTTTTTGATGACGAGTACTATGTTGGCCAACCATTCTGGGTACTTGGAAACTACCAGGAAATTGGCATCCAACTGTCTTTGCTCCTCCTCCTTTATCATTAAGGACCAGTCGGGTTTAATTCTCCTGAGTTTTTGCTTTACAGGTCGGAACCCCTCTTTTAGTGGCAATCTGTGTTCCACTATGCTTGTGTCAAGCCCCGGCATATCATGGTATGACCAGGCGAATACATCCATATATTCTTTTAAGAGCAGTATTAATCCCTTCTTCGTATTATTTTCCATTTGGGTGCCGATGTTCACCTTTTTATCCTCATCCTCTTTTCCCAAATTGATAGTTTCTATTTCTTCCTGATGCGGTTGTATGATGCGCGTTTCTTTTTCTAGCATCCTTTGCATATCCGGGGAAATGGTCTCCTGCTCACTGTCGGACTCAATCCATTCATCTTCCGTTTCCGGAGTCCATGGGGATTCATCAATCATAGACATGATGCGTTTTAGGTTCTGTTTTAGTCATAGATTTTATTATTCAATTTATTTCTGAAAGAATAATAAATGTAAGAGAGAAAAGAATGAATGGAATGAATGTTGAAAAATGCCTCATATATTAAGGAAAATGATAATGTATTTACAAGCCCTTTTAATCAAAATTCCTACGGCCACGGGCGGGGACCGCAGGAGATATAGAGAAAGCTAAAAAAAAACCCTAGGGCCGGTCCTCCCAGTCCTCCCTCTTCGCTACTCTGGCTTCGACAGAGGTTTGTCATCGGTGCAAGAAGCAGAGGCGTCAAAAGTAATCCACCCGGCATCGATTAACTCTTGAACCCGATACTTAAGGGCCAAGCAATTCTCTATAGAGTGACCGGGTCCGCCCGAATGGTAAGCGCACTTTTCGTTCGGCTTATACCATTCGGGGTAGGGAGGCTCTAACTGTTTCTTGGGAGGGGCGCAGGTCAGGAGTTTAGCCTCCAGTAGTTGAGGTAGTAGCAGCCCGTAGGAAGTGGAGATTGGAGTGAACTTCCTTTCTTTCTTGCGGGGCTGCTTAGACGCTTGTGGGGTAGAAGAAGGAGTGGCAAAATTGATTGCGTGTACAGATTCGTCCTTCTTTTTGCCGGCGGGCTTCCTGAAGGAGACACCAGCTTGGGAAGACTGTGCGATCTTCCCGCTCCTCGATCCTTGCTCCACCCTTTCGCCTACGGTGACTATGTCCGAGAAGAGGTTGGAGGTACTGGCTATTGCCTTGTCGTAGTACGCTCCTGTCGGTGAGTCGATGAACATAGCCACTTGTTTCCTTGTCTCGTTAAAGGAGGCTCAATGCGGGCTGCCATTTCCCTCCACCTTTGGGCATATGCTTTAAAGGGCTCGTCGTTCCTCTTGCTCGGCGCTCTAAGATCTGGCCGGTCGGGTGTCGAGATCAATGTTATAACGGTAGCGACGGAGGAAGCGTCCGCAGCTGCTTCCGGTTCGGACCTGCCCTTTCTCCAGCTGCATGTACCGGTTGAGAGCCGTGTCCGCCGAGCTCTCCGAAGCGATGGATCGGGGAGTTTCTCGTTGTCGGCATGGGCGGCCATCTTACGGCAATACATCGTAAGATGGTTCTTAGGGCAGGTCAACCCGGCATACTTGGGGAAATCCGGGACCTTGAATTTGGGAGGGAAGCGGATGTCCTTTACGAGGCACATGTCAGCCACCTCCTTGACGTCGAAGTTATGCCCTTCGACCGCTTTCAGCCTCTCCTCCAGGGCGGAGAGTTGTTGTTTGGATACTTCCGGGGTAAGGACGCGAACAGTTTTAACATCCTTATCGCCATAGAAGTGTTCTTCCTCCTCCTCCTCCTCATGGGGAGGGATATGCTCAGCTTGGCCCTCGCCACCCTTGCTCTGGCCTTGGCGCACGACCTCCATTAGTTGGGCCATTTGTTCGCGGAGGGTGTTAACCTCTGCGGTAAGCTTGCGGTTTTGCTCTTCCAGACTCTCCATTGCTTTAGCCTTTTGCGCACGAGTACGAGTGGGGAGAGGACTAGCCACTTTCTAAAATGTCCAAGAAGTTTTATTAATGCATGCGGAGTGTTTAAACTATCATGAGTATGCTTTATGTATGAGAGGTTTTATTTAAATGATGCTGAATGCGCTCTCATTTTTATTTTCTCTCTTTGGTTTTTCTTTACTCATGGTATGATGTAATATGGATGAGTTGACTTTGTCAGAAGTTGTTTATTTATATATTTTTGATGTTTTATTTTATAACCTTTTATCTCTTCTGTCGGAACTGCGTGGCTACTTAGCTTACAAAGAACCTGAAACCAGGCTAGCTAAAAGGCAGACTGTCCGAGATAAAATATGGCTTTATGCGAAAGAAATATTTAGCGTCCCTTATCTCTTCTGTCGGAACTGCGTGGCTATTTAGCTTACAAAGAACCTGAAACCAGGCTAGCTGAAAGGCAGACTGTCCGAGATAAGGGTGTTTATTTGTGAAAATATTTTTGGAAATTTTGTTCTGTTGTTTGTTTATGCTATGCAACATACAAATGCAACAAACAAATGCACATACAATTCACTCATCCGCGAACAGGCGAGAAGTCGTTTTAATCACGAGGTAGGGTTTTCCTGCAGAAAAGTGCATTGGCGAGGGTAGGTTCTAACTGTTCTCATCAGGCTAAGGCCCCCAAGGTGCCCCCATTATAGGGTCCCCACTCTCCAGCCGTCCGACCATGCTCAACACTAAGGCCGGAGTCGGTCTTGTTGCCAAAAGAGGAAGGTTATCACCTTGAGTGGTGGTTTCCGATCACATCGGTGGGCACAAGACCCTAGCTGCAGCGAACCGTACACTGCCACCCACTCCCTATGGTTATCTCACTTGCCCCGGGTATAGGAGGAACTGTAGTGTGCAAGGGACTTGTGTGCAATTTATATATCAAACAATTGCGCAAGTATAAACGAACAACAGTTTATTGAAAGCCAAACAATAAAACATGTTATAATACAAGGCAGGGTAAAAGCGCTTATTTTCTTGGTTTAATTATTGTTAAGCCAGCCCGTCACTAAATGGGATCAACTCTCTAGGCTTCCCCAGTGGAGTCGCCATCTGTCGCCGCCGTAAAAAATGAGGCGGTCGGAGCGACGCGATGGTTTTATCGACCCTCTTGTTTTCGCGTTTTTATTGATGGTTACAACGTCCTTAGGTTGTCCGATAACCGGGCTAACTAAAGACGAGGTTTTCGAAAAGTGTCCTTGAATTGTCCGACAACCGGGCTAACCCAAGGACTTATTTTGGGTTCTATGGAGTCGCCACCAATATTTTTACCATAAACATCGGAAAAGGGGTTTTGAAAAGGCGTTGGTTTTCGAAAACCAACTTTGGTCATTAGAACCAGAGTTGGGTAAGGGAGTTAGTTACGTGTAAAGGGAGTATTAGTCCCCTTACGACGCCCCTTTCGGGTTCCCTATGATAGGCCGGCTATTTGCGAATAATTAAACTTGGAAAATTGCGCTTTTACCCTTTTATTATGCGGTATTTAAATATGTGACTACATTGCCCTAGCTTCTATTGCATAATTTAAATAGCAGTAATTTTAAAGAATAGAGAATGAGGATATGCACCTCCAAAGCAAGCTTTATATTCAAAAGAGGGTGCGTTTTGGCAACCCTTCACTCTACACTCTCAGAAACTCCGGAAATGCCTCGGAGGGATTCTTAAGAAGATTTAGAACGCTCAGTCTATGCCTAAAGACGCTCAGAAACTCCGGAAATGCCTCGGAGGGATTCTTAGAGAGAGAAAATCTAGAGAGAAGGGAGAGCTACTGTTTTTCTGTGTGTAAATGAGGGGGGGAGAGCCCCTATTTATAGTTTTTCGCGCTGTCAGGGTCCAGACCGCCGTTCTCGCCTGACAGGGTCGAGACCGCCGTCTCGTAATTCGAGACCGCCGTCTCGCTCATGTCACGGGGTCGAGACCGCCGTCTGGAAAAACCAGACCGCCGTCTCGACTTGGCGAGAATCGAGACCGCCGTCTGGAAAATCGAGACGGCGGTCCCGTCCTGGCGCTGAAACGAGACGGCGGTCTGGTATTCCCAGACGGCGGTCTCGTCCCTTCAGGACGAGAAATTTTATTTTTTGGGCCAAAAAACCTTCCTATCTTGGTACGGGAGCCTAATAGTCTCTCCTAGTGGCTTGTTAAGCTCCAGCCGTCTTCAAATAGGAAGCTTTCTGACTTTATTTGGAGGCCGGGCAAGATTTGGGGTCTACAGACAGAAAAAGATTCAAAGAGACTTGGTCAAGGGCTAACAACAAAAGGGTCTCAAGAAGTAAGAAAAGGCGAGGATATCTGGTTATGGCATAAGCGTCTAGGACATGCATCTTTTGGTTACATAAAGAAATTATTTCCAGACCAAGTAGACACTTCAACTTTTTATTGTGATGTTTGTGAGCTTGCAAAGAGTCATAGAACACATTTTCCTTTAATTTTAAATAAAAGTTCTCTTCCTTTTATGATCATTCACTCCGATGTATGGGGTCCATCTAAGGTTACAACGTTGGGTGGCTCAACGTGGTTTGTAACGTTTATTGATGATTGTACTCGAATGACTTGGTTATGTTTGATGAAGTCTAAAAGTGAAGTTGGAGGACTATTTTAGAAATTCTGCAAAATGATTGAGACCCAGTACAAAGCATAAATTCAAGTACTGCGCAGTGACAACGGAGGAGAATATATGCAATCAGAACTTCAACATTTTTTAGTAGCCAAAGGAATTGTTCATCAAAGATCTTATCCAAATACTCCACAACAGAATGGGCTGGCAGAACGAAAGAACTGTCATATTGGAGGTGGTCCGAACTACACTAATTGGAGCTCACATGCCAGCAATATATTGGGGAGAAGCTCTCACATATGCAGTATACACTATCAACCGAACACCGTCCAGGTCTCTTGAGTATAAAACACCTCTTCAATCACTTACAGATGCAGTAATAAGTCCTAAAATTGCTGAACTAACACATAGATTTTTTGGTTGTGTTGCTTACGTTCACTTACACAAGCATCAGAGAAGTAAGTTTTCTCATAGAGCTGAAAGCTGTGTGTTCCTTAGCTATGCGGATCACCAGAAAGGATATCGGTGCTATAATCCACAAACCAAGAAAATGTTTACTACTATAGATGTAGTTTTTCATGAAACCTTGATATATTTTTCCCTCGAGTCTGAAATTCAGGGGGAGAATTATGATGAAGTTCAGACTTTTGTTCCTCAAGAAATTGATATTGAGATCAGATTGGAGAAAGAAAGTTATAAATTTGTATCAAGAGATGATGAAAGTATGCAACAATGTTATGATCAACAACCACATAATGAGGAAGATTTTGAGCATGTTGAGATCGAAAATTTGCCTGTTGATGTTAATGATATACCACACCAATCGTCCCCTCAAGAACCTAATACAGAAAAAATAATTCTTCCAGATCGTGTCACTAGAGGTATCCCTAAGCCTACTTATGATCCTGACCTCACCAGTAAGACAAGATACCCTATGAGTAATTATGTTTGTAACCAGAATTTGTTTAACTCAAATATCGCATTTATAAGTCAATTATCTACTGTATCTATTTCTAACAGTGTGCAAGAAGCTTTAGCTGACTCCAGGTGGAAGGATGCTATGAATGAGGAGATGAGATCCTTGCAAAGAAATAAAACATGGGAATTAGTAGATTGTCTAGTTGGAAAGAAACCAGTAGGATGCGGATGGGTGTAAAGATAGTCACCTCTTAGCAACAAAACGTATTTTGAGATATTTGTAGGGAACTCAAACTTTAGGAAATTTTTATAAAGTTGGAGAAAATGTAGAATTACTTACCTATACTGATAGTGATTGTGCAGGGGATCCAAAAGATAGAAAGAGCATGTATGGTTATGTTTTCAAATTGGGACATGATGTAATATCTTGGTCATAAAAAAACAAAACAACAACAAGTGGTTAGCTTATCCACAACAGAAGCAGAATTTATAGCAACTGCATTTTGTGCTTGCCAATGTGTTTGGCTGAGAAAAATTTTGGAGAATCTAGATCACTGTTAAGAGGGAGCTACTGTCATTTTTGTGATAATGCTTCCTCAAAAAATTTGGTTCTATAAAAAAGGAAAGGTACCTCCCCATATTAACAAACTCACACATACTAACAAAGATAACATTCACGTACTAACACCTTGTGTATGTACAAAATTTAAACAACCTAAAAAATTTAAACTGCAACAAACAAATAAAATCTTATTATCTGTCAACAAATGTTGTTATCTTAGAAAAATTGGTTCTATTATCTTCCTTAAATAAAGAAGCTAAATATATAGATTTAGCTTTACAACTTATCAACTAGAAAATAGGAAATATAGTTCCAACATACTAACAAACTCTCAAGTACTAACAAAGATAACACCCCATGTACTAACAACTTGTGACCACGTACAAAATTTAAAACCACATACAAAAATTTAAATTGCAACAAACAAATAAAACTTTATTCTCTGTGAACAAACCCTCCCTTAAACTGTATGCTTCTTGCAACAATTTATTTTTTGTTCTTCAAGCATGTTCAAAGTGCTTCGTAAATAATGGAAACTATCAACTTTAAGTGGCTTTGTCATTATGTTTGTTAATTATTTTTTGCTAATGCAATAGTTCAGCTCAATAATATCATTATTACACAAATCTCTCAAAAAATGAAATCTTACATCAATATGTTTACTTCTTTCATGTAAATTTTTGGATAATTTTATTATAGAAGCATTATCACAAAAAATGATAGTATCTCCTCTTGATAGTGATCTAGATGCTCCAAATTTCTTCTAAGCCAAACACATTGGTAAACATAAATGCAGCTGCTATGAACTCTATTTCTGTTGTGGATAAACTAACTACTGATTTTTTTTTATGACCAAGATAGTACACCATCTCCCAATTTGAAAACATAGTCAGATGTGTTCTTTCTATCTTCTGGATCCCCTGCATAATCACAATTGTTATGTCAGAAAACCTGGTTCTCTTTTCTTCGTAAAATAAAGAAGCTAAATATATAGATTTAGCTTTACAATGGATGAACTAGAAAATAGGAAATATATCTCACACGTACTAACAAATTTTGATGTATTAACAAAGATAACACCCACGTACTAACAACTTGTGAACCACGTACAAAATTTGTTAGAATCGCGCAGCGGAATGTTCGTGTGATCGGACAAAAACCAAGAGGGGGGTGAATTGGTTTCTTAACAAAAATTAGGTTTTCAAAATTTTCCCCAAATTTTACCGATTAAAAATTGTGTAAATGTAAATAGAGAAGAGATAGAATCTTACACAGGAGATTTATACTGGTTCGGATCAAAAGACCCTACGTCCAGTTGCTAATAACTCAAACAGAGGATTAACGCTGTCACTATAATCACAGTTGTTACAAACAAATTACAATGGAAAAGATAAAGTAAAGAAAACACCTCTCTTGAAATCCACAAGAGATGAAGAACAACTTTCCCTAGAGACGGCACAACACTCAATCCACTAAGAACTCCACTTAGTGATTCTTATCGCTTCTAGCCCACACCAGGTTCCAAAAGCCCCTTTTTCTTGCAACAAACAGTTCTCTAGCACTCACAGCACTTAACTTTTTTGTATGAAAAAGGTTGTTCTTAATTTTCTGAGTTCCATAGAGAAGCTTAAGTAGAGAAATTAGGGTTTGGGGATTGGGATTTTCGGAACCAGAGAGTATTGGGATTAGGGTTTTCGAAACTAGGGTTGATTTGAAGTTTAAAATCAAAATCTGACTGAAATAATCGATTAAATGAAGTGTTAATTGCTTATTACAGAGCCAAAATCAACAGAACCCCAAAACTCTCTGTTTTAATCGATTAAAAGGGCTGTTAATCGATTAACAGGCCTGTTAATCGATTAACAGGTGTGTTAATCGATTAAACCAGTGAGCAGATACAGAAAATGATTTTTATCATTGTTTTAATCGATTATTTCACTATTTAATCGATTAAAGCCGAACCTCTTTGATAAAATTGAGCTTTTGAGGCTTCTAAAGTGCAGACTAAGTACCGGCTATCTCAAACTCTAATATTATAGACTCAATCTAATCAAAACAGAGTTATTACACAATTAAACAAGTCTTCAACTCTCTAAGTTCTTTGTTCTTGAATCATCATCAAAATCAACAAGCTTCATGTCCATGTAAGTTCAACATTAAGTCCTTGAATATTCAACAAAATTTAAACCACATACAAAATTTAAACTGCAACAAACAAATAAAACCTTATTCTCTATAAACAAACCCTCCCTTAAACTGTATGCTGCTTGCAATAGTTTATTTTTGGTTCTTCAAGTATGCCCAAAGTGCTTTGTAGATACTGAAAACTATCAACTTTAAGTGGCTTTGTTATTATGTCTGCTAATTATTTTCCGCTACTACAATAGTTCAGCTAAATAACACCATTATTACATAAATCTCTTAAAAAAATGAAATCTTATTGTAGAAGTATTATCACAAAAAAATAACACTAGCTCCCTCTTAATAGTGATCTAGATGCTCCAAAATTCTGTTCTAGATAAGCTAATCACTGTTTTTTTTTATGACCAAGATATTACCCCATCTACCAAATTGAAAACATAACTAGATGTGCTCTTTCTATCTTCTACATCCCCTGCATAATCACTATCAGTATAGGCAAGTAACTCCACATTTCCTTCAGGTTTATAAAAAATTCTTAAAATTTGAGTTCCCTACAAATATCTCAAGATATGTTTGGTGCTAGGAAGTGATGGTCTTTAGGATGCTCCATGAAGTGACTAATCACACTAATTGAATTTGCAATATTCGATCTAGTAGCATTCAGATAGATAAGGCTTCTTATAAGTCAGGTTTTAAAAATTCATTAACTGCAACATAAGACTCCAACCTACTGTACAAGGCTCTAGGAGTTTTTTTAAGACTATATAGGGCTTGTTTAAGTTTGTATATCTAATGTTCACGACCCTTAGAGACATAACCCTATGGTTGTTCTAAGTATACATCTTCATTGATTGGCCCATGTAAGAAGGCTGACTTGATATCAAGCTGATAAATGTTCTACCTTTTTGTAGCGGATAATGCAACAATAGTTCTAACAGTTTTCAAACGAGCTACTGCAAAAATCTCGCTATAATCAATGCCCTCTTCTTTGATGTATCCATTTGCTACTAGTCTAGCTTTAAATTTGTCAATCACCTCTGTCTCCTTCAATTTTTGCTTGTAAATCCACTTGATACCTGTAAATTTGCAATTTGGTGGTGGATGATCAACTAGCGCATGTATGATTTCTTTGAATGACTTGAAATTCAGCATCCATGGCATCTCTTTAATGTTGACCCTGTGATGCTTCGTTGTATGTTACTATATCTGCACCTGCAAACATTGCAAAATTATTGGTGTCAAATGGATTTACAAGACAAACTTGAAGGAGATAGGGGATTGAAAAATTTAAAGTCAGATCAATAGGAAAAAGAGAGGACATCAATTATAGTGAGATTTTTGCACAGTAGCTCATTTGGAAACCATTAGAACTGTTGTTGCATTAGTAGCCACAAAAAGGTGAAACATTTATCTTGATATCAAGTCAACCTTCTTACATGGGGCAAGATGATGTATAGTTAGAACAACCACAGGGCTATGTCTCTGAGGGACGTGAACATCAAGTATTAAGTTGTTGAAAATAGATAAAGGGGCAGACATTGATAGTACTTAATTCAAACGACTTATATGAAGCCTTATGTATCTGAATGCTACTAGACTGGATATTGCACATTCAATTAGCATGATTAGTTGCTTCATGGAGCATCCTAAAGACAGTCACCTCCTAGCAACAAAACGTATTTTGAGATATTTGCACAGAACTCAAAATTTAGGAATTTTTTATAAAGATGGAGGAAATGTAGAATTGCTTGCCTATACTGATAGTGATTTGCAAGGGATCAAGAAAATAGAAAGAGCACGTCTGGTTATGTTTTTAAATTGGGAGATGGTGTAATATCTTGGTCATAAAAAAAAAATAGCCAGTGGTTAGCTTATCCACAAAAGAAACAAAATTCA
>OY731400.1:21733849-21871611 GCA_963425845.1 Sphenostylis stenocarpa | reverse complement strand
CGATCTCCTTTATGGTCAGCCACCATTGCTCGAGTTCTCTACTCGCTGGACTCTCTAACATGAGACCCCTTATACTTTCTTCACTTCTTACAATAGCCACCATTTCATTGAAGCATGCTACCTTTTGTTTCCCCAATATTTGAATCCTAACTTAATCAAATTCAGGATTCAAACCAACAAGGAAATCATAAACTCTGTCTTGTTCGATATACTCCTTGAGAAGTGTCGAATCTTCAGTACATTTGGATTTTATGACTCTATAATGGTCTAGCTCCATCCACAATGATTTCAGCTGATTGGCATATTCTATAACAGTCTTGTTCCCTTGTTTTGCTGCCAAAGTTTTCACCTTTACTTCATATACTTGAGCAGCATCTTTGTCTTTACAATAGGTTTGCTCTACGACATCCCAAATCTCTTTTGCCAAATTAAGGAACATGCAGGTGTCACTGATTTATGGAATCATTGAATTCCACAACCATGCCATGATCATTGAATCTTCTTCATCCCATGTAGTAAACTTGGGATCCTCTTGTTTAGGTCCAGACTCCATCAAGTGACTCAACTTCCCCTTTCCCTTCAACACTGTACGAACAAGTTGGGCCCATTTCAAATAATTTCTTCCATTTAGTCTATATGTAGAATGAATATTCTACCATTCTCCAAATTGTTGGGATTGGGTATTCCCTATTTCTGGAGTTGGATTCACAACTTCCTCTTCCCTTGACATTATAACAAGGTGGTGTGATGCAGGCTGCCATCTTAGGCTTAAGAAAAATGCAGCAGCAATGCAGGCTGTCGTCTTAGGGTTTATAGCGCGCAGACAGAGCTTCCTAGATCGGCATGTTTGGATACCATGTTAAGGTTCCAACATAAAACCAATTGGTAATATGTGGAGTAGCCTAACATGTATTTAAACCATACCAAATGATATGAGGCAGACGATGCAGGACTTTCAACATGCCCCCTCCAACAAAGCCTGCCGGACCAGATAAAGGGTACTTTTGACCCACAACGAAAGGGCAACTCTTGGCCCAAGACAATAACCGAAAAGATGTTAGGCTTTGGCTTTGATACCATCTGGAAAATTATATTAAAATGAAATATGATTTTTTTATTTTAATACAAAGAGATGATATAAAGATATATACAGGAGACCTAAGCTGTTTTAGGAAATATAATGACTCTATTTTATTCTAGGATCCCTTGATTTATGGGATTGTTCCTAATTATTCAAATCTATATAGATTACAAGGAAATATACAAATTTCTTGATTTATTCTTTCCTAAAATACTATTTGATTTCCCACATACTTTATTCAAACACCTCATAGGAAGCCTTATGTATCTGAATGCTACTAGACCGGATATTGCACATTCAATTAGTGTGATTAGTCACTTCATGAAGCATTCTAAAGACAAACACTTCCTAGCAGCAAAACATATTTTGAGATATTTGCAGGGAACTCAAAATTTAAGAAATTTTTATAAAGTTGGAGGAAATGTAAAATTACTTACCTATACTGATAGTGATTATGCAGGGGATGTACAAGATAAAAAGAGCACATATGGTTATGTTTTCAAATTGGGAGATGGTGTAATATCATGGTCATAAGAAAATAACCAGTGGTTCGCTTATCCACAATAGAAGTAGAGTTAATAGCAGCTACATTTTGTGTTTGCCAATATGTTTGGCTGACAAGAATTTTGGAGCATCTAGATCACTGTCAAGAGGAAGCTACTGTTGTTTTTTTGTGATAATGCTTCTACAATAGAATTATACAAAAATCCAGTCTTACATGGAAGAAGTAAACATATTGATGTCAGATTTCACTTTTTGAGAGATTTGTGTTATCTTTGTTAGTACATGAAAATTTTTTAGTACGTGTTATCTTTGATATTTTCTAGTTCGTCTGTTATAAAGCTAAATCTATATATTTAGCTTTTTATTTTACAAAGAAAAGAGGACCAAGTTTTATGAGCTAACAATAGTGATTATGTAGGGGATCCAGAATATAGAAAGAGCACATCTGATTAAGTTTTCAAATTGGGAGATGGTGTAATATCTTGTTCATAAAAAGACAACCAGTAATTAGTTTATCCACAACAGAAACAGAGTTCATAGTAGTTGCATTTATGTTTACCAATGTGTTTGGCTTAGAAGAATTTCGGAACATCTAGATCACTGTGAAGAGGGAGCTACTATCATTTTTTGTGATAATGCTTCTATAATAAAATTATCCAATAATTTACATGGAAGAAGTAAACATATTGATGTAAAATTTCATTTTTTGAGAGACTTGTGTAATAATGGTGCTATTAAGCTAAACTATTTCAGCAGGGGAAAATAATTAACATACATAATGAAAAAGCCACTTAAAGTTGATACTATTCAGTATTTACGAAGCACTTTGGACATGCTTGAAGAACAAAAAATAAACTGTTGCAAGGAGCATACAGTTTAAGGGAGGATTTGTTCACAAAGAATAAGGTTTTATTTGTTTATTGCAATTTAAATTTTGTACATGGTTTTAATTTTGTAGGTGGTTCACAAGCTATTAGTATGTGGGTGGGTGTTATCTTTGTTAGTATGTGGGGAGTTTGTTAGTACGTGGGAGTTATCTTTCCTATTATCTAGTTCATATATTTAGCTTCTTTATTTTAGGAAGATAATAGAACCAAGTTTTCTGAGATAATATTTGTTGACAGAAAATAAGGTTTTATTTGTTTGTTGCAGTTTATATTTTGTACGTAGTTCACAAGGTGTTAGTACGTGGGTGTTATCTTTGTTATTTTGTTAGTACGTATAAGTTATGTGGAGGTATATTTCGAATTTTCTAGCTCATCAGTTGTAAAGCTAAATCTATATTTAGCTCCTTTATTTTACGAAGATAATAGAACCAAGTTTTCTGAGAAAAAAAAATGGAATCCCACATCAATATGTTTACTTCTTCCATGTAAGACTGGATTGTTGGATAATTTTATTGTAGAAGCATTATCACAAAAATGACAGTAGCTCCCTGTTGAGAGTGATCTACATGCTCCAAAATTATTCTCAACCAAACACATTGACAAACACAAAATGCAGTTGCTATGAATTCTGCTTCTGTTGTGGATAAGCTAACCACTGGTTTTTTTTTTTTTATGACCAAGTTATTACACCATCTCCCAATTTAAAAATATAACCAGACGTGCTCTTTCTATCTTCTAGATCCCCTACATAGCAAGTAATTCTACATTTCCTCCAGCTTTATAAAAAATTCCTAAATTTTAAGTTCCCTGCAAATATGTCAAAATAAGTTTTACTGCTAGGAGGTGGTTATCTTTAGGATGCTCCATGAAGCGACTAATCACACTTATTGAATGTGCAATATCCGATCTAGTAGCATTCAGATATATAAGGCTTCCTATAAGTCGTTTGAATAAAGTACTATCAATGTCTTCCCCTTTATCTTTTTTCAGCAACTTAATACCTGATGTTCACGTCCCTTAGAGACATAGCCCTATGGTTGTTCTAAGTATACATCATCTTGCCCCATGTAAGAAGGTGGACTTGATATCAAGATAAATGTTCCACTTTTTGTGGCTCCTAATGCAACAATAGTTCTAATGGTTTCCAAACAAGCTATTGTGCAAAAATATCGTTATAATCAATGTCCTCTCCTTTTCCTACTGCTCTATCTGGCTTTAAATTTGTCCATCCCCTATCTCGTTCAATTTTGTCTAGTAAATCCATTTGACACCTATAATTTTGCAATGTTTGCAGGTGCAGATCTAGTAACATACAATCAAGCATCACACACTCAACATTGGAGAGATTCCATGGATGTTGAATTTCAAGTCATTCAAAGAAATGATACATTCGAGCTAGTTAATCCACCACCAAATTACAAAATTACAAGTGTCAAGTGGATTTACTAGACAAAATTGAAGGAGATAGGGTGATTGAAAAATTTAATGTCAGACTAGTAGCAAAACGATACACCCAAGAAGAGGGCATTGATTATAGCGAGATTTTTGCACTAGTAGCTCATTTAGAAATCATTAGAACAGTTGTTGCATTAGCCACCACAAAAATGTGGAACATTTGTCAGCTTTATATCAAGTCAGCCTTCTTACATATGGCAACCAATAAAGATGTATACTTAGAACAACCACAAGGTTATATCTCTAGGGGACGTGAATATACAAACTTAGAAAAGTTGTATATAGTCTTAAACTGACTGCTAGAGCCTGGTACAGTAGGTTGGAGTTTTATCTTGCAGCTAATGATTTTTTAAAATGCCCACATGAACACACTCTTTTTGTCAAAGAAGGAGAAATGTGCACTCTTAATTATTTGTGTTTATGTAGATGATTTGATATACACAGATAATCATGAATCAATGTTTCTAGAGTTTAAAAGGATAACGATGAATGAGTTTGCTATGAATAACTTAGGCAAGATGATATACTTGCTTGACATTGAAGTTTTGCAAAGCTCTGACATAATTTTTATTTAATAGAAGAAATATATCAGGGATATGTTACAGTTATCACATGTTTGACTGTAACTTACTTAAGAATCGTATTGTTCCAGGTATTAAGTTGCTGAAAAGAGATAAAGTGACAGAAGTTGATAGTACTTTATTCAAACGACTTATAAGAAGCCTTATCTATCTGAATGCTACTAGATCGAATATTGTACTATCTTGGTCATAAAAAAAATCAGTAGTTAGTTTATCCACAACAGAAATAGAGTTTATAGCAGCTGCATTTATGTTTACCAATGTGTTTGGCTTAGAAGAATTTTGGAACATCTAGATCACTATCGAGAGAAGCTACTATCATTTTTTGTGATAATGTTTCTATAATAAAATTATCGAAAAATTTACATGAAAGAAGTAAACATATTGATGTAAGATTTCATTTTTTGAGATATTTGTGTAATAATGATATTATTGAGCTAAACTATTGCATTAGCAAAAAATAATTAACAGATATAATGACAAAGCCACTTAAAGTTGATAGTTTCCAGTATTTACGAAGCACTTTGGACATGCTTGAAGAACAAAAAATAAATTGTTGCAAGGAGCATATAGTTTAAGGGAGGGTTTGTTCATAGAGAATAAAGTTTTATTTATTTGTTGCAGTTTAAATTTTTGTATGTGATTTTAGATTTTGTACGTGGTTCACAAGTTGTTAGTACATGGGGTGTTATCTTTGTTAGTACTTGAGAGTTTGTGAGTATGTGAGAATTATCTTTCCTATTTTCTAGTTGATAAGTTGTAAAGCTAAATCTATATATTTAGCTTCTTTATTTTAGGAAGATAATAGAACAAAGTTTTCTAAGATAACAACATTTGTTGACAGAGAATAAGATTTTATTTGTTTGTTGCAGTTTAAATTTTGTACGTTGTTTAAATTTTGTACGTACACAAGGTGTTAGTACGTGGATGTTATCTTTGTTAGTACGTGTGAGTTTGTTAATATGTGGAGGTATCTTTCCTTTTTTATAGAACCAAGTTTTTTGAGGAAGCATTATCACAAAAATGACAGTAGAAGCATTATCACAAAAATGACAGTAGCTCCCTCTTAACAGTGATCTAGGTGCTCCAAAATTTTTCTCAACCAAACACATTGGCAAGCACAAAATGTAACTGCTATAAATTCTACTTCTGTTGTGGATAAGCTAACCACTGGTTGTTTTTTTGTTTTTTTATGACCAAGATATTACATCATCTCCCAATTTGAAAACATAACCAGACATGCTCTTTCTATCTTCTGGATCCCCTGCATAATCACTATCAGTATAGGCAAGTAATTCTACATTTTCTCCAGCTTTATAAAAAATTCCTAAAGCTTGAGTTCCCTGCAAATATCTCAAAATACATTTTGTTGCTAAGAGGTGACTATCTTTACGATGCTCCATGAAGCGACTAATCACGCTCATTGAATGTGCAATATCCGGTCTAGTAGTATTCCAGTAGCATTCAGATACATAAGACTTCCTATAAGTCGTTTGAATTAAGTACTATGAACGTATGCCCCTTTATCTGTTTTTAGTAACTTAATACCTGATGTTCTTTCATGCACTGGAGGGTAATATTGTTGTTTTTTATGCTGATATGGAGGTTGTTGATATGACTGTTGTTGATTTGGAGGATGTCTATTAGATGGACCAACACCTTGTTTCCACCCAAAGTTCTGATTCTGATTCCCTCTCCATCCTTGTGAAAAATTGTTCTGATAGTTGTTGGAATTAGGGAAATTTGTTTGTCTTCCTTGACCACTACCACCTTGAGCACCCATATAATGAACTTCTTCTTGTAGGTTGCCTTGATAAGAGCAGTGTCCATTTGAATGATCAACTCCAGAAAAGTCACAACTCATTTGTTGGTTGGAAGTGGATTGGACAACATGTAATTGTTAAGGCAGTTTTGCCATTTTCTTGGTCAATGCTTCAATCTGTTGAGTTAGAATTTTATTCTAAGCTAGGATAGCATCTGTGGTGCTAAGATCAATCATTCTTTTCCTCTAAACTGGATGTCTATCATGTTGAGCCTGCTGTTCTGTAGAGGTTAGTGCATCAATAATTCTTGTGGCATGTTCAGCATCCACAAACATCATGGTTCCTCCTGCTGCAACATCTAAGAGCATCTTTGTATCAGGTCTCAGGACAGTGCAGAAAATGTTCAACTGGGCAATGTTTTCAAATCCATAATTTGGGCACTGATGAGTCATTATATTCCAATATTTTTTTCCTTTCTATACTTATTTTAATTAGTGTTTTGGGCTTAACTTTTTCTTATTAGTGAATTTTTATTAATTGGGCTTCATTGGGCCCATAATTTAGATTTTAATTAATTTGAGTTTATTTCATCTAATTTTTTCTCATTATTATTTTCAGGACTATTTAAAGCAATTTTTGGCTTGGAAGATTAGGTCAGATGCCATATTTTATTCTATACGGGTACTAAGCGCAACAGGTCGACCCAATGGACATGTTTTAGTAGTTTAAGTCTCCTGAATTTATTAGACCTCCAAAAATAGTAGAAACAGTGGCATTTTAAAGCTAACTCAAAAGGCTTTCAAAGGAGATTGGAATTGTCTAATTTGGATAAGTATTGAAAATACTGCACGTGTTTGAAGTTTGCGGACCTGCACTGAAGCCCTTATGATGTGTTTTGTGGACCAGTTAGGCCTAAACCTATATTAAGATTAGGGTTATGGTTATTTATATAAAGGGTGAAGTAGGGTTGCAAAGGAGACACATCACTCAGCACAACATCCACACATTGAACATACCAAGCACAAAATGCGCAACTGAAAATACATCCGAAAAACGCACAGCCACAACGCGCAGCTGCATTGCGCAACCATCCTTTCCTCAATAATAAGGACATATCTGAAGCTACGACACTCCAAATTGAGCGATTCTAAGTGTGTTGTGAAGCTACGAGGCAAAGATACAAATGTCTCTTTCGTGAGCATTGTCAAATACTAACTGGAAGGAAGTCAAATTTGAGGTCAAAAAATCACTATAGAATCTGCCCTGCATATGTCTCTTTTTCTGCGTTTTCTATTTTCCATGGATAGATAAATCTTTGAATTGATTTTCTGAGGAGAATGCAGTAGAACTTTGAGGTTTCTTCTTTTATTTCGTTTGTTCTCTTAACTCTTCATCTCCTAATCTCTATATTGAATTATAATCTGTTTATGCTTAATAAACTAAAACCAATATCACAGTTTTCTTAATCATATGGTAGAGATTAGATTATGTGATGTATGCAATGCTTAATTGTATAAGGATAATTTGGGTTAATCTTCGCTTAGTTGGTTAATTTCAGGTTGGAATAAGGGTTAAAGCAAATTAATTTTGTAACCTAGGATAAGTGACATTGCATTCGAATCAGGAAATCAATTGTTTTCTCATTATTTTACTCAAATTCTATTTTCTTTCAAAATTAATTACTGCACTATTTTATTTTAAAACAATTCTTGATTCTTGCACTTTTAATTAAAAACATTTTATTTTAATTTTAGAAATTTCAATTATTTAAATTATGTTTCCGTTTAATTTTAATTGTTGTTAATATTCTATAGCAATTTGATTTTAATTTTTATTATTCTACATAAATTTATTTCTTTTTCACTCTTTCATTCATTCCCCTATTTACTGTTATTTACTATTTTAGAGAGAATGATATGTGATAATGAGTATGTTCCTATAATTGTGTCCTTGTGAGATTCGACAGGGGTTAACTATACTACATTAGTTTAGTAACTTGTTTATTATTATTGATCAGTATTTTGTGCGACCGAAATGTTTTTATCAGGAACCTCCTTAACAGTGATGGTGGAAATAGAAATATCGGATTTTGCCTTGATGTAGCAGGATGGTGGAAAAAATATGTTCAAGAACTTATCTTCTACATTACTCCAGCTGGTCAAACTCTGATTAGGATGTGCTTTTAACCACTCCTTTTCCCTGCCAGCCAATGAGAAAGGAAATAATCTCAAATATGCAGATTCAATATCTCCTTCTTTAAACCCCATGGTGTCAATCAACTCATAAAATGTGGACAAATGAATATAGGGATCTTCATGATCCATTCCGGTGAATTGATGAGCACTAATCAAGCTTAAGAAGGATGGTTCATCTCCAAGGATTGGTTGGCTGGTATTGCAAGGCTGGAGAAGTGTCTCGAACCTTGAACTTGTTGCATAGCATAGTCTTCGAGTGTTCTTCTAGGTGGGTTTGCTCTTTCACCCTCCATGTCTTCTATGATTGGGTCTAGTAAGTTGAGTGTGGGAGAAGAGTTGACTGATTCTCCTGTTGCTTGTGCTTGAGTTTCCCTTCTTCTTTTACCACGGTTCCTCCGAGTAGCTTTTTCAATCTCGGGATCAAATTCTAACTAATCTGTAGATACATGTCCTCTTAAAAGCATAAATCAAAGAGCAACTCAAGCAAGAATTATCACAGAACAAACAATAAAAAGAACAAATAATAAGCTAAACAAAGAATTTCCAAGGAACGTCGTTCCTCGGCAACGGTGTCAAAAATACTTGTTGTTCTTTTGGCAAGCATACCAATATTATCAATCGCAGTATAATATTTCAATTAAATAAAAGATGATCCCACGAGAAAAAATTTCACTAGAAATTCCGAATCATATGCTTACTAAGTGTATTGACACAAAATTGATTTTTCATAAACTTTTGGATTGAAAACAATGGTAAAAAGCTATAAAGTATATTTAGAACAGATGAACTATGAAAACTTAGGATTGACTTACTTCCTTTTCCCTCCTTTGTATAATGACTAGGTCAAATAAATAACATCAATTAACCTATCAATGTTGATGCCACCTACTCAAATGATTCACATTGATTCCTCGAACATGAAATTCATAAGAAAACCTTGTAAACATAGATTCCTCATACATTTAATAGATTTTCCAGCATTAGGTTTAGGGTGTTAAGTGTAAGACCTAGGAAAATAATTATATATTTTAAGGTAGAAAATGGAAGTAAGGGAAGTAATTAAATTAAGAATTTAATAATATTGTAGAGATGAAGAGTGGCTCATTTGGTTAGATCCTTGCCTTGAGATGTGGGGGTCATGGGTTTGATTCTTGTACGTGCATTAGAACAATTATAATTTTCTATTATTTTATAATTGTTTAGAAAATACTCATGTGTGTGCCTGAACGTTGAGTATGCTTAGGGACTTAGCAAATTTTAAATTGCCACGTTTAGAAATTATTGGTTGATGGTTGTTTTCTTGTATGCATTGTGTGTGTGGATACATTGTAATTTTTACTATGTGTGTGGATTAATAAGAAACATATGATGGTTGATATGGTTTGGAGTAATGCTTGAGTCTTGGGGGTTGTGAGTTCAAATCCTGACTACAGTAAAAAGGAGGTAATAATATATATTGGTAATAATATATATTTTTTCGTAAATTTGAGAGGTGTACCTTAGGATACATTAAATCTGTACATAGGCACCAAATTAAATAAGAGAGTAAGTGGGCTTTGGATTAGAAATAATATATATTTTTTAATTTAAATTTAATTTATATAGTTTGGTAAAGGATAACAAAGGGTCATGAGAGCTAAATTAAAAATTAGGGTTTGGGAGGGAGTGGAAGGAGAAAAAGAAAGGGGGGGACTCCAGAGTTGGTGAGAGGCAACGTGAATTGGGAGCCAAAGAGAGTAGAGCAAGCCAAGTGATCTTGCGGTAAGAATAGCCAAGTAAGGGGTGCCAAAACTTATTTCTCATTTTTTTGAACCGGTTGATTTCTTGAGTTGTCAACATGGAATTGTGAGAAGAGTCTTCTTGCCATTAATCTTAGGCTAAACCACCATTTATCTCATTCCTACATGAATTGGAACCAAACAAGAATATTTGATAAAAATTTTGTATGGTTGTTCTAGTGTATTTTGGATACTCTACAATGCTCCTTTAATATTTTAGAGTTTAGAAATAGATTCCTTGGATGCCAAAACCTAGAGTTAGCCATCAAAATCACTTAAATTGGATTTTTTTAGAGGAAGATGATGAAAAATGTGTTGAGAGGTGTTGCTGGAAAAATATTCATGTAAATAGAATCTTGGGGAAATTATATAAAAATATCTACTTGGTTTTTAATTCTAAAATTTTGGTTATATGTTCCTTCATATGTCTAGTTCATGTGTGATTTATTTCAAAATTTTCTAACAAGTAGTTTTTCCATGAAAAATCTTGGAAGTGATTAGGTTTTGAGTTGGGTGAAACAGAGTTGCTATGTCCATCCAACAACTTCGAAAAATCATATAAAATCAAGATTGAAGTGTTTTGAGATGAAATTTTCATCGTACTTGTGACAATATGTATATGTTAAGTATATTTAATTTCATAATTTTATGACAATATTTTATTTTATAAAAATATATCTTTGAGTACTGGCCTGGTAGTGGAATCTTCAAAATGATGTTATTCCTGTTTTCATTTTATGTTGCTACTGCTGCTGCTGTTTTATTTTATTGTTGTTGCTGTCTATATTATTTTGGTGCAGAATTTGTAGGAGTTAAATGTTAAAATCCTTAAATGTAAGGAAAAAAAAGTACTTGAATTGTGATATGATGTAATTACATGATGAGTTTAGGTATGTTTGATCTACGATGAGATGTTGTATGCATATGTGTGTATATAGGTGAGTGAACAGTATGAGTTCTTTGATAGCCATAAAGCCATAATGATTTCTTTACCTAGAGGACTTTTTCGAGTCATGGTAAAGGGGTTTCGTTCCTCTATAAGTCTTTATCATGAGCTTAGCAAGAGTGCTCCATCCAAGGCTTTGTCGAGCGGGTGGAGTTGTTGCTTGTAAGTCTATGGAAAGCAGGGGAAGGGACTTTTCCAAGAGGTGTTGGTGCGCAGGAAAAGTATGGGGGTTGACTATGAGAGAATTTTATACCGTTTATTTTTACTTGGTGGTAAATTGATAGAGACTTTTCCAAGAGGCGTTGGTGCGTAGGAAAAGTATGGGGGTTGGCTATGAGAGAATTTTATACTGTTTGTTTTTACTTGGTGGTAATATGATAGGGACTTTTCCAAGAGGCGCTAGTGCGCAGGAAAAGCATGGGGGTTGGCTATGAGAGAATATTTCTACCGTCTATTTTTATTTTGAGGTAATATGATAAAGTGTTATCGTTGTAGTGTTGAAAATATGTATTTGTGGATATTATGAATGAGTTTTGTTAAATTATGATAATGCTAGGTGAATTATATGATGACATGCATGATATGTGATGGGATACATCTTTTGCTTACCCTTGCATGTTTGTGGTGTTGGTTTCCACCTGCGATGATCGTATGACTTGTGTTATGTAAAAGTAGATTTTGATGCAGATACTGTTAGAGAAGCCTAGCGGTGAGGAGCTCGTGGGGAAGCTTTTTGAGAGTTTTTTTTTAGATATTTGAAAATGTCCTTTTGAATATAATGTAATAGTGTAGTGATTTTGAGTTTGCATTGTAAAGATTTGATATTAAGTCTCATTTTGATGATTTAAGTTAGTTGTTTGGATGAATAAAATTTTATTTTGATGAATAAAGAGGTTTAGGATAAATCTTTTATCAAGTGTTATTTGAGATAAAATAATTGTGGAAAAAAAATTTACACGAGGCATCTCGAAAGGGGTGTTACATTAAGCACTCAATACATCCACTACCATTCCTAGCAATTAATGTAGCAAATATTCTTAACCTAAAAAAGGGTTTCAAGCTATATTTTTCAATATATATGAACATTCAGGATAAAAGCATTAAAAGGCACAAAGGATAAGAATAACTACATCAAGAACATAGATTAATATCTCAACATATGAACAAGATACAAAAGAATTCAATGGAAGTGCACCCAATCCTAAGAGAATGAAGTTAGTCACTCATGATGGTCATTAAAATGATCCAAATGAAGAAAAATTGAAGATTGGATGTGTAGACCCCAAATCTTGCCCGACCTCCAAATAAAGTTAGAAGACCTCCTATTCGAAGATGGATGAAGCCTAAAAAGCCACTAGGAGAGACTATTAGGCCCCCACACTAGGATAGGAAGGTTTTTTGGCACAAAAATAAGGTTTCTCGCCTTTTTGGGACGAGACCGTCGTCTGGAGATTCCAGACCGCCGTCTCACCTCACGCCAGTGTCGAGACCACCATCTCGTTTGTCCAGACGGCGGTCTCGCCACCTGCAAAGGTCGAGACAACGGTCTCGATGGTCCAGACGGTGGTCTCGCCACCTGCAAAGGTCGAGACGACGGTCTGGATGGTCGAGACGGCGGTCTCGATTGTCCAGACGGCGGTCTCGATTGTCCAGACGGCGGTCTCGACCCTGTCAGACGAGACGGTGGTCTCAACCTGTCAGGCGCGAAAAACTATAAATAGGGGCCTCCATTCCCTCATTTCCACACAGTTTCTCCTCCTTCTCTCTAGAATTTCTCTCTCTAGAACCCCTCCGAAGCATTTACGGAGTTTCTGAGCGTTTCTAAGAGTGTTTTGAGCGTTTCCAGAGAGTTTTTGAGCGCTGTGTAGAGTGAAGGGCTGCCACAAAGCACCCTCTTTTTAAAGAGTTAATACAAAAAGCTTGCTTCGGAGGTTTACACTCTCCCTCTCTACTTTTATCGCTTTAATTTTAAATTGTGCAATAGATATTAGGGCCATGTAGTCGTAATTTTAAAATTCCGCATAATAAAAGGGTAAAAGCGTTATTTTCATCGGTTTTACATTTTTTAAATAGCCGGCCTGTCATAGGGAACCCAAAAGGGGCTTCGTAAAGGAACTAATACTTCCTTTACACATAACTAACTCCCTTACCCAACTCTGGTTCTAACGATCAAAGTTGGTTTTCGAAAACCAACGCCTTTTAAATTCCTTTTTTGATGTTTCCGGTAAAAACATCGGTGGCAACTCCAGAACCCTTCAAAACATGTTCTTGGGTTAGCCCGGTTATCGGACAACCCAAGAACACTTTTTTGAAAACCTCGTCTCTAGGTTAGCCCGGTTATCGGACAACCTAAGGACGTTGTAACCACCCATAAAAAACGCGTCGAAACCATCGCGTCGCTCCGACCGCCCCTTCGTTTTTGGGAGGCGGCGACAGATGGCGACTCCACTGGGGAAGCCTAGAGAGTTGATCCCATTTAGTGATGGGCCGGCTTAAAAATAAATAAACCAAGAAAATAACGCTTTTACCCTTACCTTGTATTATAACATGCTTTATTGTTTGGCTTTCAATATCTGTTGCTTGTTTATACTTACGCAATTGATTGAAATACAAACTGTACACAAACCCTTGCACACTACAGTTCCCTCTATACCTGGGGGCAAGTGAGAAAACCATAAGGAGTGGGTGGCAGGTACGGTTCGCTGTAGTGATGGCCTTGTGCCCACCGGTGTGATCGGAAACCACCACTCAAGGTGATAACCTTCCTCTTTTGGCAACAAGACTGACTTTGGCCTTAGTGCTAAGCATGGTCGGACGACTGGAGAGTGGGGACCCTATAATGGGGGTACCTTGGGGGCCTTAGCCTGGTGAGAACAGTTAGAACCTACCCTTGCCAATGCACTTTTCTGCAGGAAAACCCTACCTCGTGATTAAAACGAATTCTCACCTGTTCGGGGATGATCGAATTGTGTGTGCATATGTTTGTTGCATTTGTCTGTTGCATAGCATAAACAAACAACAAAGAAAACCCACAAAAAATATTTTCCTTAATAAACACCCTTATCTCGGACAATCTGCCTTTTAGCTAGCCTGGTTTCAGGTTCTTTGTAAGCTAAGTAGCCACGCAGTTCCGACAGAAGAGATAAGGGACGCTAAAATATTCTTTTCGCATAAAGCCACATTTTATCTCGGACAGTCTGCCTTTTAGCTAGCCTGATTTCAGGTTCTTTGTAAGCTAAGTAGCCACGCAGTTCCGACAAAAGAGATAAAAGGCTATAAAATAAAAATAAAAATCAGAATAAAAATCCAAGTCAATACTAAAATATAAATCAACTTCTGACAAAGTCAAGACATTCATATTACATCATATCATGAGTAAAGAAAGACCAAGAGAGAAGATAAAAAGTGAGAATGCATTCAACATCATTTAAACAAGATCTCTCATACACGCACATATTCATGTTAGTTCAAGCACTCAACATGCATTAATAAAAATCTTTCGGGCATTCTAGAAAGTGGCTGGTCCTCTACCCATCCGCACCCGAGCACAAAAAGCTAAAGCAATGGAGAACTTAGAAGAGCAAAACCGGAAGCTCACTGCAGAGGTCAATACCCTCTGCGAGCAGGTGGCCCAACTGATGGAAGTCGTACGCCAGGGCCAGAATAAGGGCGAAGGCCAAGCTGAACACAACCCCCATCATGAGGAGGAGGAAGAGGAATATTTCTACGATGACAAGGATGTCAAGACTGCACGCATCCTCATCCCGGAGGTGTCCAAACAACAAATCTCCGCCCTCGAGGAGAGGCTAAAGGCGGTAGAGGGGAACAACTTCGACGTTAAGGAGGTGGCGGACATGTGCCTAGTGAAGAACATCCACTTCCCTCCCAAATTCAAAATCCCGGACTTCCCCAAGTACGCCGGGATGACCTGCCCGAAAAACCATCTTACGATGTACTGTCGTAAGATGGCCGCCCACGCCGAGAACGAGAAACTCCTGATCCACTGCTTTCAGGAGAGTCTGGCGGACACAGCTCTCAATTGGTATATGCAGCTAGAGAGAGGGCAGGTCCAAAGCTGGAAACAACTGGCTGACGCTTTTCTTCGTCACTACAGATACAACATTGATCTGACCCCTGATAGGTCAGATCTCAGGACTCTGAGCAAAAGGAGCGACAAAACTTTCAAAGCATATGCCCAAAGATGGAGGGAAATGGCCGCCCAAATAGAGCCTCCTTTGACAGATAAGGAGACAGTGGCTATGTTTATAGATTCATTGACCGGAGCGTACTACGACAAGGCGATAGCCAGTACCTCCAACCTCTTTTCGGACATAGTCACTGTGGGTGAAAGAGTGGAGCAGGGACTGAGGAGCGAGAAGATAGCACAGTCTTCCCAAGCTGGTGTCTCATTCAGGAAGCCTGCTGGCAAGAAGAAGGACGAATTTGTGCATGCAATCAATTTTGCCACTCCTTCTTCCGCCCCACAAATGGCCAAGCAGCCTCGCAAGAAAGAGAGGAAGTTCACTCCAATCTCCACTTCCTATGGAAAGCTGCTGCCTCAGCTGTTGGAGGCCAAACTCCTAACCCGCGTTCCCCCCAAGAAACAATTGGAACCTCCCTACCCCGAGTGGTATAAGCCGAACGAGAAATGTGACTACCACTCGGGTTCACCCGGCCACTCTATAGAAAATTGCTTAACCCTCAAGTATCGGGTTCAAGAACTGATCGACGCCGGGTGGATAACTTTTGATGCCTCTGCTTCCGATGTCGACGCCAAACCTCTGTCGAAGCCAGAGTAGAAGAAAGGGAGGACTGGGAGGATCAGCCCTTAGGGTTTCTTTTTTTTTAAGCTTTTCTCTATATCTCCTGCGGTCCCCGCCCGTGGCCGTAGGAATTTCGATTAAAAGGGCTTGTATATACATTTTCATTTTCTTTAATATACGAGGCATTTTTGTCAACATTCATTCCATTCATTCTTTTCCCTCTTACATTTATTATTCTTCCGAAAATAATTGAATAATAAAATCTATGACTAAAACAGAACCTAAAACACATCATGTCTGGGATTGATGAATCTCTGTGGACCCCGGAAACTGAAAGCGAATGGGTCGAGTCCGACAGTGAGCAGGAGACCATTTCTCCGGACATGCAAAGAATGTTGGAAAAAGAAGCACGCATCATACAACCGCATCAAGAAGAGACAGAAATCGTCAATTTGGGAGAAGGGGATGATGAGAAAATGGTGAATATCGGTACCCAAATAGAGGATAGCATAAGGAAAGAATTGATATAGCTTCTGAAGGAGTATATTGATGTATTTGCTTGGTCCTATCACGACATGCCTGGGCTTGACACGAGTATAGTGGAACATAGATTACCATTGAAAGAAGGGTTCCGACCCGTAAAGCAAAAACTCAGAAGAATCAAACCCGACTGGTCCTTAATGATAAAGGAAGAGGTGCAAAGGCAGTTGGATGCCAATTTCCTTGTAGTTTCCAAATACCCAGAATGGTTGGCCAACATAGTGCCCGTCATCAAAAAGACCGGGAAGGTTAGGGTATGCGTGGATTATAGGGACCTCAATTGAGCAAGTCCAAAAGATGACTTTCCCCTACCACATATAGATATGCTAGTAGACCATACCGCTACTAATACACTTTACTCCTTCATGGACGGGTATGCGGGATACAACCAAATTAAGTTGGCTGTCGTGGATAGAGAAAAAACCTCCTTTATCACGCCATGGGGCACCTTTTGCTACCGTGTAATGCCCTTCGGACTCAAGAATGCAGGGGCTACTTATCAAAGGGCTATGGTCACACTGTTTCATGACATGATCCACAAGGAAACAGAGGTGTATGTGGATGACATGATTGCCAAGTCCAAGGATGAGATGGACCACCTCCAATATCTCAGAAAATTGTTCAATCGGCTTCGGAGGTATCAGCTTAAACTGAACCCGGCGAAATGTACTTTCGGGGTACAATCAGGAAAACTCCTAGGGTTCATCGTCAGCAAAAGGGGAATTGAAGTGGACCCTGACAAAACCAAGGCAATCTTGGAAATGTCCCCACCAAGCACGGAAAAGGAGGTCAGAGGTTTTCTGGGCCGAATTAACTACATTGCCCGTTTTATTGCACAATTGACAGACAAATGTATACCCATCTTTAAACTGTTGCGCAAAAACCAACCAACAGTATGGAATGAAGAATGCCAACAAGCATTCGATAAGATCAAAACATGTTTAACCAATCCGCCAGTATTGGTACCACCCGTTGAAGGGAGACCTCTGATCCTATACCTGTCGATTCTCGAAGAGTCCATGGGATGTGTGCTCGGTCAACAGGATGAAACTGGGAAGAAAGAACGAGTCATTTATTATCTCAGTAAGAAATTCCTAGACTATGAAACCCGTTATACACCATTCAAAAAGACCTGTTGCGCATTGGTGTGGGTCACTCAACGTCTCAGGCAATACATGGCTCGACATACAACGTGGCTGGTCTCCAAAATGGACCCGATCAAATATCTCTTCGAGAAGCCCATCCTGACTGGAAGAATAGCTAGGTGGCAAGTACTCCTCTCGGAATTCGACATCATTCATGTCACCCAGAAAGCTATTAAGGGTAGCCCCCTGGCAGATTATCTAGCCCATGGATCAACCAATGAATATCAGTCCCTACAAGACGACTTTCCCGATGAGCATATCATGCACATTGAACACGAAGAGACCAAAGAAGAGGCATGGACCATGTTCTTCGATGGGGCCTCGAACATGCTTGGACATGGGATAGGAGCTATTTTGATATCCCCTGAAAAGAAACACATCCCTATAATGGCCAGGCTTAATTTCGATTGTACCAACAACATGGCCGAATACGAAGCATGTGCGCTAGGGATCCAAGCGGCTTTAGATCACGGGGTCACTAAGCTCAAAATATTCGGTGATTCATCCCTCGTCATCTACCAACTCAAAGGTGAATGGGAAACCCGAAACTCCAAATTAATCCCATATCTAGAGTACATCCACAAGTTGGTCTCAAGAATGGAAAGCGTCACCTTCCGGTATATTCCTAGGGAAGACAATCAATTTGCTGACGCCCTCGCCACTTTATCATCCATGTTTGCTTTGGGCCAAGAACATGAGATGCCAGTCATCCAAATCAAGCTACATGACAAACAAGTTTTTTGCATGGTAGTAAATGGCGAACACGACCAAAACCCCTGGTATCATGACATTAAACAGTATCTCATGAGGGGAGAATATCCTGAAGTAGTCAGTGACAACGATAAGCGAACCATTCATAAAAGGGTCATAGGGTTCACGTTGATTGAAGGAACCCTCTACAAAAAGAGTCTCGATTCCACTCTCCTAAGGTGTGTGGATCATGAAGAAGCCCAAACCCTGATAAGAGAAATCCATAAAGGGACTTTTGGGACCCACGCACCTGGGCATGTCATGGCAAAGAAGATCTTAAGGGTAGGGTACTTTTGGCCCACAATGGAAGCTGACTGTCACCAATATGCCAAGAAGTGTCATAAGTGCCAAATCTACGCCGATAATATTCATGTACCGCCTGCACCTCTCAGTAACCTGGCTACACCATGGCCATTTTCTATGTGGGGCATGGATGTCATCGGACCCGTTGAACCCAAAGCGTCTAACGGCCATCGTTTCATCTTGGTGGCCATCGATTATTTCACCAAGTGGGTTGAGGCAGCATCATATGCACATGTGACTCGAAAAGTGGTGACCACCTTCATCAAGAAAAACATTATATGTCGGTATGGCATCCCTCATAAGCTCATTACTGACAACGGGACCAATCTCAATAATAAAATGATGGAGGAACTCTACCAAGACTTCAAAATCCAACACCACAATTCCTCTCCGTACCAACTAAAGATGAATGGTGCAGTAGAGGCATCCAATAAGAATATCAAGAAAATCATCCAGAAAATGGTGGTAACCTACAAAGATTGGCATGAAATGCTTCCCTTCGCCCTACACGGCTACTGAACATCAGTGCGGACCTTTACAGGGGCTACCCCGTTTTCCCTCGTATACGGCATGGAGGCCGTACTACCCGTAGAGGTTGAAATACCCTCCTTACGAGTTGTTATGGAAGCGAAATTAACAGAAGCCGAATGGGTCCAAAACCGGTATGATCAGTTGAACCTAATCAAAGAAAAACGGTTGGACGCCATATGTCGGGGGCAAGCGTATCAAAGAAAGATCAAGAAAGCCTATGACAAGAAGATTAATCCCCGCACCTTCCAAGAGGGAGATCTAGTAGTAAAGAAACTACTCCCAGCACAGAAAGACAAAATCGGGAAATGGATAGCCAATTACGAAGGGCCCTTTGTAGTCAAACGAGCCTTCTCAGGAGGAGCCCTTATCCTCACCAACATGGACAGAGAAGAGCTCCGACATCCCGTCAACTCAGATGCGGTAATGAAATACTACGCCTGAAGACATTGCTCATGACCCGCCAGGATGAAAACTCGCAAAGAGCATCCTGGGTAAAAGATAGGGTCTATATTCCTCGCTAGGATACGCCCTAGGCAAAAATTAGAGGTTAAAAAAAAAAAAAAAAAAAAAAAGAGCAATGATTATCTTAGCCAAAAACCGCAAAGGCGACTAAGGTAATACCTCCACAAAAGCAAACAGAATTTGCATAGTCTTCACTTCGGGTTCGAGCATCTCAATTGAGGTAACCAGGGAAAATAGAGAAACAAAAATCATGGGCATGATTGTTATAGCCTATACAGCTTAGCCAACCTCGACCAGCCCTGCTTATAAATTCCTTTGTAAATCCTCATGTAAAAGTAGACCATTTGTTTATATCAATAAAATTGTCTTTCTTCTCTTTACCTACTTGCAAGAATGCCTCTTTATTAATGAAACATGAGCATGCATAAAACAAGCAATATGAGAAAACATAAGAAAAGAATCAGCAGACGCCTGCTGGGACAATCTTAGGCAAAAATAGGGCTGCTAGATCGAAAACCCGCAAAGGGCGGTCTAGGCAAAAGATAAGGCCTTCATAAAAAAGGAAAAGCCCGCCAGGATGTCCTAGGAAAAAATTAAGGCAAGCCCGTTAGATTGAACACCCACAAAGGGCGGTCTAGGCAACAGATAGGGCCAAAAGAAAACAAAAATAATAATCGCGGGAAAAACGGAAAAGGAAAGTACCAGTCACTTTCTGGATGCCCATAGCCAAAACAAAATTGCATAAGAAGCATCCACACACAAGTAGTCGTACAACAATGACTTTGTCAAAAGCAAAACAAACAAAAATACTGTAGACAAATAAAAAGCATTCATATAGGAAGATCAACTTTATGTTTGCATTCATAAGTAACAACCAAAAAAAGGTATCCCGGTAAAACTTCACCGACCTTTTGCCTTAACCAAAAGTTTTCTCGACTACCAAGAAAGAGTCGAACAGACAAGTCAGATAACCCGACCCGCCAGCAAGAGTCGGATGATCACCACACAAAGATAAAAAACAAAGAATCCCCAGCAACTAACAAAGCTGGATGAGCACCAATAAAATCCCCGGCACAACCCGGATGACCATCCCAGAAATGTCCAAGCACATTTACCCAACACAGCAATCACTCCCCAAGGAGCCGGCGCATGAGCCACCTGAACAGTAAGACGCCACCACCACCAGTCCTACGTAGTGGACTGTACCAGCCTGATAGGGGGTTCATACCTATCAACCTGCGCACGTGTTGCGCCTGATCTGCGCTCGAGCCGGATCAGTAAGTCGCACTACCACCCTGATGGGGGGATCATACCCATCCAGTCCCACACAACGGACTGCATCTACCAGCCTGATGGGGGGTTCATACCCATCCAGTCCCACACAACGGACTGCAACTACCAGCCTGATGGGGGGTTTATACCCATCAACCAAAGGATCGGCTACCGTCAGAAGGAACATCCTGAGGTTCTACCACGTGTCAACCAAAGGGATCGACTACGTCAGGAGTAGTATCCTGGAGGTGCATAAACACAACTCTTCCCCAGAAGATCAACCGCCGCAAGACGGGACATCCGAAGGGTAACCGGGCAAGAGGGTCAACTCCTTTACCTTCCTGTCAATCTGTCTGGCACAGCAGGCCAACAGTCGACTAGTCAGGTAAAGGGGGGGCAGCTGTAGACCCCAAATCTTGCCCGGCCTCCAAATAAAGTCAGAAGACCTCCTATTCGAAGATGGATGAAGCCTAAAAAGCCACTAGGAGAGACTATTAGGCCCCCACACTAGGATAGGAAGGTTTTTTGGCACAAAAATAAGGTTTCTCGCCTTTTTGGGACAAGACCGCCGTCTGGAGATTCCAGACTGCCGTCTCGCCTCACGCCAGTGTCAAGACCGCCGTCTCATTTGTCCAGATGGCGGTCTCGCCACCTGCAAAGGTCGAGATGGCGGTCTCGATGGTCCAGACGGTGGTCTCGCCACCTGCAAAGGTCGAGACGGCGGTCTGGATGGTCGAGATGGCAGTCTCGATTGTCCAGACGGCGGTCTCGACCCTGTCAGACGAGACGGTGGTCTCGACCTGTCAGGCGCGAAAAACTATAAATAGGGGCCTCCATTCCCTCATTTCCACATAGTTTCTCCTCCTTCTCTCTCGAATTTCTCTCTCTAGAACCCCTCCAAAGCATTTCCGGAGTTTCTAAGCGTTTCTAAGAGTGTTTTGAGCGTTTCCAGAGAGTTTTTGAGTGCTGTGTAGAGTGAAGGGCTGCCACAAAGCACCCTCTTTTTAAAGAGTTAATACAAAAAGCTTGCTTCGGAGGTTTACACTCTCCCTCTCTACTTTTATCGCTTTAATTTTAAATTGTGCAATAGATATTAGGGCCATGTAGTCGTAATTTTAAATTCTGCATAATAAAAGGGTAAAACATTATTTTCATCGGTTTTACATTTTTTAAATAGCCAGCCTGTCATAGGGAACCCAAAAGGGGTGTCGTAAAGGAACTAATACTTCCTTTACACGTAACTAACTCCCTTACCCAACTATGGTTCTAACGACCAAAGTTGGTTTTCGAAAACCAACGCCTTTTAAATTCCTTTTTCGATGTTTTCGGTAAAAACATCGGTGGCGACTCTAGAACCCTTCAAAACATGTTCTTGGGTTAGCCCGGTTATCGGACAACCCAATAACACTTTTTCGAAAACCTCGTCTCTAGGTTAGCCCGGTTATCAGACAACCTAAGGACGTTGTAACCACCCATAAAAAATGCGAAAGCAAGAGGGTCGAAACCATCGCGTCGCTCCGACCGCCCCTTCGTTTTTGGGAGGCGGCGACAGGATGAAAACTCAAGCAGTTGTCACGCCTCTCTTCTCAAAACCTCCCATTTTCTTTCTCAAACACATCTTATCTTTTTATAGAAAAATTTCGCGTCATTCACTCAAGTGAAACATTCGCTCAAGCAAAAATTGATGATTTTCCCTCAAGCGAGAATTGTTTGCTTGAGCGGTTGAATTCCCGAGAGCTTTAATGTATTTTTTCTTGAGCAAGTGACTTCCAGAGAGATTGAACGTATTTTCCCTCAAGCGAGTCTGTCTCGCTCGAGCGAATCTTAAACTGAAATTTTTTTTCCTTTTTTTCAATTTTTCTTCAATTATCTTGAAAATTATGATCCTTGCTCTTGTACCAAAGTATTCTGCAAACTCGTCCTACATTGGGAGAAAATAAGATTAGAATCAACATAATTTAAGTGGTTAAATAACAATTAAAAGTATAATTACATCAACTTTTACTACTTAACAGAAAGCTGACTTGATATCAAGATAAATGTTCCACCTTTTTGTGACTACTAATGCAACAACAGTTCTAATGATTCCCAAACGAGCTACTGTACAAAAATCTCGCTATAATTGATGTCCTTTCCTTTTCCTACTGGTGTGGCTTTAAATTTGTCAATCCCTTGTCTCCTTCAATTTTGTCTTGTAAATCCACTTGACACCTATAATTTTGCAATGTTTGCAGGTGCAGATCAAGTAACATACAACCAAGCATCACAGAGTCAATATTTGAGAGATGCCATTGATGTTGAATTTTAAGTTATTCAAAAACATGATGCATGCAAGCTAGTTGATCCACCACCAAATTGCAAAATTATAGGTGTCAAGTTGATTTACAAGACAAAATTAAAGGAAATAGGGTAGATTGACAAATGTAAAGCCAAAATAGTAGCAAAAGGATACACCCAAGAGGAGGACATCGATTATAGCGAGATTTTTGTACCAGTAGCTCGTTTGGAAATCATTAGAACTGTTGTTGCATTAGCTGCCACAAAAAGGTGGAACATTTATCAACTTGATATCAAGTCAGCCTTCTTACATGGGGCAATCAATGAAGATGTACACGTAGAACAACCACAGGGTTATGTCTCTAAGGGACGTAAATATCAGGTATACAAATTTAGAAAAGCCCTATATAGTCTTAAACAGGGTCCTATAGCCTGGTATAATGGGTTGAAGTCTTATCTTGCAGCTGATGATTTTTTAAAATGCCCACATGAACACACTATATTTGTGAAAGAAGGAGAAAGGTGTACTCTTAATTGTTTGTGTTTATGTAGATGATTTGATATACACAGATAATCATGAATCAATGTTTCTAGAGTTTAAAAGTATGATGATGAATGAGTTTGCTATGGCTGACTTAGGCAAGATGAGATGCTTATTGGGCATTGAATGTTGTAAATAAGGGGGTATTGCAAAACTTAGAACGTTACAAAGAACATTACAGATAACTGAGAACGTTACAGAGAACTGAGAACGTTATAAAGAATTGACAACATTATAGAACTTTACTGAGAACGTTACAGAGAACATAGGTAGTTTGGGTTTTGGGTCCAATCTACACCTATAAATAGAGACCACTTCACACTCTTCCATACACACCTCTCTCATCTTCTCTTATCTATTTTCTTCATGTTCTACTATTATCCTGGGTTTATTTACTCCTTTAAGAGTTTCTTGCTAGTTTATGAGATCCTCAGAAATTCTGAGAAGTTCCTCTTGTATCTGGGGGACTTGCACAATACACCACGGATAAGTCCTTAAGGGCAGTGATTATACACGCCTCAGGATTAAAGTTTGTTCGTGTCTCTGTCAGCTTTTACAACAATCTTAAGGACTTATGGCTAACGGTACAGATATCAACAACTATAACTTCAACAGTTTTTACAATATTGGATGGTGAAAGAAAGGGAACGTGCAAACAAACACTGAAAGGTAAAGAGAGAGGTTGGAATTAAATAACAAATTCTCATGGATCAAGGTTAGTCTTCTTATTATAATATGATTCATGTATGTATGTTATTTTGTGAGAATCAAGAATCTAAAGATCTTAAAGAGTAGTTTTCTAGAATGAATTAGGAACTTAGGAAAACTTAAAATTAACTTACATATGGTATCAGAGCCATAGTTATTCGATTTATGATTTTCCTCTTATGATAGTTTTCCCAAATTAAGATAAACCCTAATTATGAATTTAGGGATTTCTCTATCTTATTAGAATGAACCCTAATTCATTCCCAAATTTTTCCCAAAATTTGCATGAGTATTATATGTTTGAGAGATTTTTGGTAGTGAACAATTAGCAGTTACATATGCATGGTTTAGATCTACATATTATTTTATACATACGTATAAGAAAGAAAGAGTTTGAGATTGTATAAAACCAATGGATCTAACCCCACTTTACCTTCAAGAAAAAGGAAATTGCTTTGTCTGTGGAAAGCCAGGTCATCATGCACCTTAGTGCAGTACAGACATAGAATGACAAACGATAATTGTCTTAAGGAAAATTTAGCCAAAGGAGAAGATACAATTGTTGCAGTCGTTTCCCAAATAAACTTTGTGACAAATGTGAGCAAATGGGTGATAGACTATGGTGGTACCAGGCTCATCTGTGCAAAAAGAAGTGCTTTTACCTCCTACACTAGTGTGTGATGGAGAAGAACATGTTTATCTCAGTGATTCTAGGACAACTCTTGTCTTAGGAAAAGGAAAAGTTCTTCTAAAGCTCACATCTGGAAAGACTCTGGCCTTGAGTGATGTGCTACATGTGCCATTAATTAGAGCTAATCTCTGTAGTACTGTTGGAAAAATTTAGGGTTAAAGTGTCATTTGAATCTGATAAGATTGTTATGACAAAAAGTATTTTGTTTTCAACTAATCTTATTCACTCGATATAATGTGTTTATATGGAGAGGTTATGAACCTAATCTTAAATATCTAAGAGTGTGGGAGTGCCTCCTAGCTAAGGTAATTTTATCTAATCCTAAGAAAAGGAAAATAGGCTCTAAAACTTTTGATTATATGTTCTTAGGCTATGCAGAACATAGTGTTGCCTATAGGTTTCTTGTCCTCAAAAGTGATGTAATTGAGCATAATACTATAGTGGAGAAAAAAAAAATGTTGAGTTCTTTGAACATATTTTTCTTCTAAAGGTTAGTTAGACACTTAAACAATCTATAGATATTAATAGTGATAAAGTATATGAGGAATTGAGGAGAAGTAAAAGATAGAGGAAGGAAACCTCCTTTGAAGATTATTTATACACTTATCTAGTTGAAAATGATCCAATGAATTTTTAAAGGCGACTAGGGCTCCTGATACAATACATTGGGATAAGGTCATTATGACTGAAATTGATTCAAGTAAGAAAAATAATACTTGAACTTTAGTAGATTTGCCTAAAGGAACAAAGCCTATTGGTTGTAAGTAGATTTTAAATAAAATTATCCTGATGATCCATAAATAAATATAAGGTAAGATTACTAGCAAAGGGTTTTACTCAAAAACCTAACATTGATTATTTTGACACATTTTTCCCTGTGACTAGGATTTCCTCTATTTGAGTTTTGTTAGCTCTAACAGTTATCCATAAGCTAGTTATATACCAAATGGATGTTAAGATAACCTTTTCGAATAGTGAATTAGAGGAGAAAATTTATATGACTCAACCTGAAGGGTGTGTTATTCCTGGTCAAGAGAAAAAAGTGTGCAAACTTTTAAAATCTTTGTATGGATTAAAACAATCACCAAAAAAGTGGCATGAAATACTTGATAATGTTCTACTTTGTAATGGCTTTCCAACTAATGATGCTGATAAATGTGTGTACTCTAAATTTCAGAGTGGTGAATGTGTCATTATATGTTTATATGTAGATGACATGTTAATATTTGGTACATGCATTGACATTGTCTCCAGAACTAAGTTGTTTTTGGGATCTAAATTTGAAATGAAAGACATGCGTGAAGCCAATCTGATTTTAGGAGTTAAAGTCACAAGGAAGGGAGATAGTATTTTACTATCCCAAGAACAATACATTGAGAAACTTCTTAGGAAGTTTGGCGTTATAATGTCAAACTAGTGAATACCCCTTATGACGCTAACTCTAAGTTAAAGAAAAATAGAGAAGACTCAATCTCTCAACCTCAGTATGCCTAGGTAATTGGGATTACTGCATTTAATGAGCTTTTCTAGACCTAACATTGTTTATGCAGTAGGTAGACTAAGTAAGTACACTCAATTTCCTAATCAAGAACATTGGAATGCACTTGCAAGACTTATGAAATGCTTAAGAGGTTCAATGGATTATGTCATTGAATATAGTGGATTTCCTGTTGTACTAGAAGGGTATAGTGATGCTAATTGGATCTCTTATTTAGATGAGACAAAATCGCCTAATGCCTATGTATTCACACTCAGGGGTGGGACGATTACATGGAAATTAGTTAGGCAAACAATTATTGCAAGATTAACAATGGAATCTAAATTTGTTGCTCTCTAAATGGCTGGTAGTGAAACTGAGTGGTTGAAAAACTTCTTATCAAAAAGTCCATTAGGAATGAAACTGATCCCGTCTGTATCAATTCATTGTGATTGCCAATCAGCAATAACTATAGCTAAAAATAAGAACTTCAATGGACAAAAAAAAAACAGACATATATAATTGAGACATAATTTAGTGAAGTAGCTGCTAAAGAATGGAACAATTTTCATTGACTATGTGAAGTCAGAACGAAATCTAGTAGATCCTCTTACAAAACCCTTAATGAGAAATATGATTTTAGAAACATCTAGGGGAATGGGACTTAAGCCACTTGCAAACAAACAGGTGATGGTAACCAAACCTTTGTGATTGGAGGTCCCATGAATAAGGTTCATATGGGTAAAAACAAGTCACTTTTTAGTTATGCTTGCACTAAAATTGATTAAAATCAATTATGTCCATTCCTATGGTGTATATGTGAAAGTGTTAGATACTCCATCATTGAGAGGTTAAACTTTGTAATTAAAATTCTATGTGGTGTACAAATTTTAGTATAAACAAAGTTTTTAATGATTTCATATCCCTTATGGGTGGTGTATGATTTGCAGCATATGTTTGATGAATTCACCTATATGAGTGTCGAGTGGGGCTGCTTGTATGGGATCTTTGCAAGATTTCTAGAGCACTCATGAGTACCGGGCACGCGCATGGCCATGTAAGCGCAACACAACGATAACAACAAGAATTGTGGGGGTGTATTTTGATTGTTAAACTGCTAACACACACTAAGTGTTTTGGTTCATATAGCTTGGTATACCAACTCTGATGCATTACATCTTATATGAGACCCAAGATTTTCTTCCTTTATTCTTTATCTTTTTTGTTTTCCAATATGTGGGGGACTGTTGTAAAATAAGGGGTATTGCAAAACTTAGAATGTTACACAGAACTAAGAACGTTATAGGGAACTTTATTGAGAACGTTATAGAGAATGTAGGTAGTTAGGATTTTGGGTACAATCTTCACCTATAAATAGAGACCACTTCACACTCTTCCATACACACCTCTCTCATCTTCTCTTCTCTATTTTTTTCTTCCTGTTCTACTATTATGTTGGGTTTATTTACTCCTTTAAGAGTTTCTTGCTAGTGTTTGATATCCTCAAAAAATCCGAGAAGTTCCTGTTGTATCTTGGGTGACTTGCGCAATACACCGTGGATAAGTCCTTAAGGGCAATGATTATACACCCCTCAGGAATAAAGTTTGTTCTTGTCTCTTTCAGCTTTTACAACATTGAAGATTTGCAAAATTGTGACGGAATTTTTATTGGATAGAAGAAATATATCAGGGATATGTTACAAATTCTATATGCTTGACTGTAACTTAGTTAAGAATCGTATTGTTCCAGATATTAAGTTACTGAAAACATATAAAGGGGCAGAAGTTGATAGTACTTTATTCAAACGACTTATAGGAAGCCTTATGTATCTGAATGCTACTAGACCGGATGTAGACCCCAAATCTTGCCCGGCCTCAGAATAAAGTTAGAAAGCGTCCTATTTGAAGACGGCCGAAGCTTAACAAGTCATTAGGAGAGACTATTAGGCTCCCATACCAAGATAGGAAGGTTTTTTGGCCCGAAAATAAAGTTTCTCGCCCTGAAGGGACGAGACCGCCGTCTGGAAGGACCAGACCGCCATCTCGTCTCAACGCCAGGACGAGACCGTCGTCTCGATTGTCCATACGGCGGTCTCGTCTCCTGCAAAGGTTGAGACGGCGGTCTGGATTTTCCAGACAGCGGTCTCGATTCCTGCCTAGTCGAGATGGCGGTCTGGATTATCCAGACGGCGGTCTCGACCCTCTGCCATGAACGAGACGGCGGTCTGGATTTTCTAGACGGCGGTCTCGACCTTGTCAGACGAGACCGGCGGTCTCGCCACTGTCAGGCGCGAAAACTTATAAATAGGGGCTCCCTCCCCTCATTTCCACACACCAAGCACAGTAGCTCCTCCTTCTCTCTAGATATTCTCTCTCTAGAACCCCTCCGAAGCATTTCCGAAGTTTCTGAGTGTCTCTAGGCATAAATTGAGCATTCTAAATCTTCTTTAGAATCCCTCCGAGGCATTTCCGGAGTTTCTGAGAGTTGTAGAGTGAAGGGTTGCCAAAAAGCACCCATTCTTTAAAGAGAAATATAAAAAACTTGCTTTGGAGGTGCACTCTCTCTCTCTCTAATTTTACCGCTTTCATTTAAAATTATGCAATAGACGCTAGGGCCATGTAGTCATAATCTTTAAATACCGCATAATAAAAGGGTAAAAGCGCAATTTTCCAGTTTAATTATTTATCCAAAATAGCCGGCCTATCATACGGAACCCGAATGGGGAGTAGTAAAGGAACTAATACTTCCTTTACCACGTAACTAACTCCCTTACCCAACTCTGGTTCTAATGACCAAAGTTGGTTTTCGAAAACCAATGCCTTTTAAACCTTTTCCGATGTTTCCGGTAAAAACATCGGTGGCGACTCCACAGAACCCAAAATAAATAAGTCCTTGGGCTAGCCTGGTTATCGGATAACACAAGGACACTTTTCGAAAACCTCGCCCCTAGGTTAGCCCGGTTATCGGACAGCCTAAAGGCGTTGTAACCACCTATAAAAAAACGCGAAAACAAAAGGGTCGAAAAAACCATCGCGTCGCTCCGACCGACCTTGTCTCTTTTTGAGACGGCGGCGACACCGGATATTGCACATTCAATTAATGTGATTAGTCACTTCATGGAGCATCCTAAAGATAATCACTTCCTAGCAGCAAAACATATTTTGAGATATTTGCAGGGAACTCAAAATTAAGAATTTTTTATAAAATTGGAGGAAATATAGAATTACTTGCCTATACTGATAGTGATTATGCAGGGGATGTAGAAGATAGAAAGAGGACATCATGTTATATTTTCAAACTGGGAGATGGTGTAACATCTTGGTCATAAAAAAAAGTAACCAGTGGTTAGCTTATCCACAACAGAAGCAAAGTTCATAGCAGCTGCATTTCATGCTTTCCAATGTGTTTGGCTGACAAGAATTTTGGAGCATCTAGATCACTATCAAGAAGGAGCTACTATTATTTTGTGTGATAATTCTTCTACGATAAAATTATCCAAAAATCCAGTCTTACATGGAAGAAATAAACATATTGATGTAAGATATCATTTTTTGAGAGATTTGTGTAATAATGGTGTTATTGAGCTGAACTATTGTAGTAGCAGAAAATAATTAGCAGACATAATGACTAAGCTACTTAAAGTTCATAGTTTCCAGTATCTACGAAGCAGTTTGGGCATACTTGAAGAACGAAAAATAAATTGTTGCAAGAGGCATATAGTTTAAGGGAGGGTTTGTTCTTAGAAAATAAGGTTTTATTTGTTTGTTGCAATTTAAATTTTGTACATGGTTTAAATCTTGGTCATAAAAAAAACAAGCAGTAGTTAGTTTATCCAACAAAAGCATAGATCATAACAGTTGCATTGATACTTACCAATGTGTTGGCTGAAAAGAATTTTGGAGCATCTAGATCACTGTCAAGAGTCATTTTTTGTGATAATGCTTCTGTAATCAAATTATCCAAAAATTTACATAGAAGAAGTAAACATATTGATGTAAGGTTTAATTTTTTGAGGGATTGGTGTAATAATGGTGTTATTGAGCTGAACTATTGTAGTAGCGGAAAATAATTAACAGACATAATGACAAAGTCACTTAAAGTAGATAGTTTCCAGTATTTACGAAGCATTTTGGACATGCTTGAAGAACAAAAATAAATTGTTGCAAGGAACATACAGTTTAAGGGAGGGTTTGTTCATAGAGAATACAGTTTTATTTGTTTGTTGCAGTTTAAATTTTGTACGTGGTTTAAATTTTGTACGTGGTTGAAAATTTTGCAACAGAGAATAATGGTGTTATTGAGCTGAACTATTGCAGTAGTGGAAAACAATTAACAAAGCCACTTAAAGTTCATAGTTTCTAGTATTTACAAAACACTTTGGACATGCTTGATTAACAAAAAATAAACTATTGCAAGGAGCATACAATTTAAAGGAGGTTTTGTTTGTAGATAATAAGGTTTTATTTGTTTGTTGTAGTTTAAATTTTGTACGTGGTTCAAATTTTGTACGTAGTTCACAAGCTGTTAGTACGTGGCAGTTTTTTAGTTCATGGGAGTTATCTTTCATATTTTCTAGTTCATTAGAGTTAAAGTTAAGTCTATATATGTAGCTTCTTTATTTTAGGAAGATAATAGAACCAAGTTTTCTGAGATAACAACATTTGTTGATAGAGAATAAAATTTTATTTATTTGTTGCAGTTTAAAGTTTGTACGTCGTTTAAATTTTGTTCGTAGTTCACAAGTTGTTAGTATGTGAGTGTTATCTTTGTTATCTTTGTTAGTATGTGTGAGTTTGATAATATGTGGAGGTATGTTTCCTATTATATAGTTTATTAGTTATAAAACTTAATCTATATATTTATCTTCTTTATTTTACCAAGATAATAGAATCAAGTTTTTTGAGGAAAAAATGAAATCTTACATGAATACGTTTACTTTTTCCTGTAAGACTGGATTTTTTTATCACAAAAATGATAGTAACTCCCTCTTGACTATGATCTATATGCTAAAAAATTCTTCTCAGCCAAACACATTTGCAAGCACAAAATGCAGGTGCTATGAATTCTTATTGTGGATAAGCTAACCATTAATTGTTTTTTTTTTTTGTTTTTTTAATGACCAAGATACTACGTTGTCTCCCAATTTGAAAACATAACCAGACGCGCTCTGTCTATCTTCTCTATTAGTACAGACAAGTAATTCTACATTTCCTCCAACTTTATAAAAAATTCCAAATTTTGACTTTTGTGCAAATATCTCAAAATACGTTTTGCTAGGAGGTGACTATCTTTAGGGTGTTCATGAAGTGACTAATCACGCTAATTGAATGTGCAATATTCGGGCTAGTAGCATTCAGATACATAAGACTTCCTATAATTCGTTTGAATAAAGTACTATCAGTGTCTGCTACCTTTATCTGTTTTTAGTAACTTAATACTTGATGTTCACGTCCCTTGGAGACATAGTCTTGTGGTTGGTCTAAGTATACATCATCTTGCCCCATGTAAGAAGTCTGACTTGATATCAAGATAAATGTTCCACCTCTTTGTGGCTGTTAATGCAACAACTGTTCTAATGGTTTCTGAATGAGCTACTGTGCAAAAATCTCGCTATAATCGATGTCCTCTCCTTTTCCTACTAGTCTGACTTTAAATTTATCAATCCCTTGTCTCCTTCAATTTTGTCTTGTAAATCCACTTGACACCTATAATTTTGCAATTTTTGCAGGTGCAGATCAAGTAACATACAACCAAGCGTCACAGATGAAAGTGATGAAGATCTTATTGAATTACTTTGGCAAAGATCTTGTTGATTTGATGAAGTCAAAATGAAGTCAAAGGTTAATTAGTGGCAGTCAAAGGTCACTTAGATAAAAGGATAGAGAGATTAGTGAGTCTGCATCTCTGCTAGGTATAATCATTTTTATCTCTCTGCTGCATGAGGTTTCTTCATTTAAAAGATTTTGCAAATGCCTCTAAAAAGCGTTTAAACGGTTAAAAACAAAATATTTTGATAAAAGGTTTTTTATCAACCATTTTAACTAATAGTATATAAGCTTTAGCAACTAAAATGTTCTTAACACTTTTATAACAGGTTTTTAACTGATATGTTTTCGAAATAATCGATTGTTTTCATTAGAAGGATTTTTGAAAACCTTCTGCCAGTATTTTAACTGATATAGAATTGATATAATCGATTAAAATGACTTAGAATATTTTGAAAAGTGTTCTGGCAGAATTTTAATCAATACAAACTCGAAATAATTGATTAAAATAACTTGAAGTTTTTCCAGAATGTTTCAATCGATTAAAACAGGTTTGCTATCAGTTAAAATAACTTAAAAAGTTCTATGAAAACCTTTGGCAGAATTATAATCGATTAAAATGTGTTTCAATCGATTAAAATAACTAAGTGAACTTTTTCCAAAGTGTTTTAATCGATTAAAACAGATTGTTATCAGTTAAAATCACTTAGAAAAGTTTATAAGAATGTTTTGCAATATTTTAATCGATTGAAAGACGAAACAATCGATTAAAATAGTTTAGAAGATTTTTTACAAAGAGTTTTAATTGATATAAACGGTGTCGTATCAGTTAAAACAAATCTGGAAAATAATCAAGAACATTTTAACAGATTAAAAGAAGTTTTAACAGATTAAAACAAGACTTTTAACAGATTAAAAGATTATTTTAACAGATTAAATAAACCAGCAGTTTTGAAAATCTTCTATATAAACAGAGTTTGAAAGAATTAATGGTTGAGTTCAAGAGGGGGGGTGAATTGAACTTTTGAAAACTTTTTCGCAAAACTTACTTTCTCTTGGAAGAATGAATTATCTTTATTTAATTCTTGTGTAGATAGGTTGTTTTCTAATTACAGCAAGTATATAGACAAGAAATAAAGGAGATGAAAGAAGAAATTCAACACAACAATTTATACCTGGTTCACTCTATACCAGAAGCTACATCCAGTTCTTGACAAATCCGCCAAGTTCCACTAATACCAAGTGAAAATTACAACCAGTAGATACTCACCAATCTACCCCAAGAACTATCTTGCAAACCCACAAGATAGCCTCTTGAAAACCTCCCAGTAACCAAATCCAGTTACTGTAACAAGTGCAGATTCAAATTCCAACCTGCACAAACACACTTTACAAAAGAGTATGAAAAGAAAAAACCTGGATTACAGCTCTATCAGTAAAATTGTCCAGAACAGATTCTAACACAACACTTTCTCTCTTTGATTAACAACAATCTTTATCAAAGCACCTTATGATATGAAAAGTTCTTGAATGCAGAGAAAGTCACGGATATGATAGCTTCACAGATTGATTTCAAATGTTTTCTCAAGTTGTGTATGTCAAAAGATAGATCAAATATGTATTTATAAAGTAAAACAGAGAACCAGAACGTTTACTCAATCAAAAACTGATTCAAAGATGCAACTGATCGATCAGAATGAAAATATAACAGGTTAGAATCGATTATGATCGATTAGAAAAGTATTATGATCGATTAGAACAAGTTATGATCAATCAGAATGAAATTATGATCGATCAGAATACATTTCAATCGATTAAAATGATGATTCAATCGATTGATTTCATTAAAACTTCATTCAATCGATTGATTCGAGTTTTTAATGGATTGAAACAGCTTTATGAAAAATGATAGCTCTCTGTTTCAATAGATTGAAAATCATTTCAACAGATTGAAATCCTGCAGACTCTTAGATAGAAAAATAGTCTTTCTGTTTCAACAGATTAAAAAACATTTCAACAGATTGAAAATACGAAACCTTGATATTGAAAAATTCATTAAGTCATTTTAACCTGTTGATTCTGCGATTCAATCAATTGGAATTTCGACTATGTATGACCACTTATTATGTTAAGTGATTTTAACAGATTGAAAATCATTTTCAACAGATTGAAAAACTTAGTTTGTTCTTTTAATGCTTAAATGTTAGTTTTTCATGCAGAAAAATGATTTCACTGAGATGCATCATATTAAGGCGCTTATCACAAGATTTATTGGCCTATCAAGAGATTAAGTTCTAAACTTCTAACCTATTCATCTACACACCCACAAACTAAACTATATCAACTCAATATTATGTCTTCATCAAATCCACCAAGTGCTTCAATCTCCCCCTATTTGATGGAGACAAATAACCACTGCACCTGCACAAATAATAACAGACCATAGACATATATTTTTTGGTGTGTGTGTAGTGACAGTTTTAAGCAAAACACTTCTCCCCCTATTTGACTGCATCAAATAGAGTGTTTAAGTATAGTCCAGTAGTACCACGTAGGTACCCCAAAATGAAACAAAACAATAAAAACAAGGAACAGAAATAAGATAACAGAAACATAAAAAATAAGCCTTCATTCATCCCCGGGACCTTGATTAAATTGTAGTTCAACAATCCTGTTGTAGATGTCTTCTAATTGGTTGTCAATATGTTGAAATCTGGCAATGAAGTTTTCATCCAGATAATGCTGACGAGCCCGCAGAGCAACCGTCATCTCCATGTGCCTTCTTTGGTTGGTTTGTAGTTCATTCATCTGATTTAGCATGGTTCTCTCAAACTGAGACAGGGGCGTGCCACGGTCAGGCTGTGGAGTGTATGGAATCATTTCCAGTGGAGACTGCTCTTCCATCGGGTCTGATGGTCTTGCTGCAGAAGATCCCGGAACATCAGTATTGATATTTTCCTCTTGTTCTTCTTCTTCAAAGTCTTCTCCTCTCCCAGCTTCTTCTTTTGAGATCCATTCACCATCGATTTTGATGAATCCCATTTTATGCAGAACATAATTATTTACCTCATTTGTTGGTCGAACAGATTCAACTAGTTCCCCTTCCAAATCAACACCAAAATGCGTTAAAAACATAGAAATCAGAATAGCATAAGGATACCTGAAGTCACTTAGTCGCTTAGCTTTGATCATGTGGTCCTTGATAACAAAAACCCAGTTCACCCTTATTTTGTGGTGAATGCAGTACATCAGTACCAAATCTCCTTCATTCAGTACTGCATGATTGCTCCCCCTGGGTGTGAGCTGCTAGGCCACAATGAAAGCGAGAACCCTTTCCTCAAGCTTCATCTTTCCAGCATTGAAAGAACTTACAGAGTCTCGATTATTCTTCATGCATGAACGAAAGTACTGAACTTTATTAAACTCTTCCACATCTGAAGTATATCCTTTGGTGACTTTTACACCTTCATCCTTGATTCCAGCAACCTCTTTCCAGACATTTGAAGTTATCTCAATGTCTACTCCTTTGACTTGAGTTTTTAAAGTGGAACCTTCAAAGGACAAGTTGGTGAAAAAGACTTTAATTAAGTCAGGGTAAATCCTACCATTCAACTCTAGAAACTTTTGAAGTTTTTGATGTTGCAGTAGCTTCCGAACACCTCTGAATCCTTCTGCGTCAAACCAGGAGAACTTTAGGACCTTGGGTATATTGACTTGTTTCCTGCTCATTTCATGAATAAACAGATCCATTTTCTCTTGGTTCCCATTGAACCAGGTTTCAATGCGTCCTTCAGCATTTGGTTCTTGCCTTGCAGTAGAAGACTCGCCTCTGCTGGACTTCTTCCTACCGGATTTTGTACGTTTGAGCATTCTTGATTTTTTGGAATGAACAGAGGAATAACCGAGAAGAGAGAATGGTTCAAGGAGGAAAAACACTACAGTTTTCTTTAGAGCACACGATCCCTTCAACTTCACAGTTTTGTCTTTACTGTATAACTGCTTCTCTGCTTCCGCGCAGTGATGATAAAGGTGGAGAGAGAGAAAGAATGGTTACTGTGCAACTTAATTATCCTCACATCTGATATCCAATCAGAGTCAATCAACTTTTATTGGATATCTTTGATATTTAAGAGAGTAGCTGAAGTCTATCTTGTTGTTAATGCATTCAACCCACTCTGCAGTAATTGTTTAGTGACAGAGTATACACAACTAGCCCTAGAAAAAATTAATCAATTGATTTTTCGTGAAACCAATTGATTTTGCAATTGCAGATACTCAGAAGTAAAATAAATCGATTGAACCGAAGATCTAATCGATTGTTTTTGTGAAAGAAAATCATGCAGAGTATCAAAAGTGAATTCAATCGATTGAATCGAAGATTGAATCGATTGATTTATAGAAGAAAATATGCAGAGCTACAAGGTTAATGAAATAAATCGATTAAAGGCTTATTTAATCGATTGAACTGATAACATATCAATAACAGAGAGTAAGAATCAGGAAATCAACAAATTATTTCGCAATTTCAATCGATTAATACAAATAATTTCAAGATTTTCAGACAATTTTAATCGATTGAACATGTTATCAACCTGTTTAAAAAAATCATAATCACTATAAAGAATCAATTATTCAATACTAGTTATATCCAAAATTCCTAATTCAGTTCTAAGCATATTAAGTCTATCTCTAGGAAGTGGTTTAGTGAATAAGTCAGCTAACTGTTTTTCAGATTCAATGAATAAAATTTCACAGTCACCCCTAGATACATGTTCTCTAATAAAGTGATGTCTAATTTCAATATGCTTTGTTCTAGAGTGTTGAATAGGATTCTTAGTTAAATTTATTGCACTAGTATTATCACAAACCAGAGGTACCGTATTTAGAGTCACTCCATAGTCTGTCAGTTGTTGCTTAAGGTAGATACTTTGAGCACAACAGCTCCCAGCTGCAATGTATTCAGCTTCTGCAGTTGAAAGAGCAACACATGCTTGCTTTTTGCTGTGCCAAGATATGAGACTGCTTCCCAGTAAATGACATGTACCAGAGGTACTTTTTCTGTCCAATCTACATCCTGTAAAGTCAGAATCAGAAAATCCAACAAGTTTAAGAGATGCACCTTCAGGATACCATAGTCCGACATTAACTGTTCCTTTAAGGTACTTCAGAATCCTTTTAGCAGCGGTAAGATGTGATTCCTTTGGGTTTGCCTGAAATCTAGCACAAAGGCACACACTAAACATAATGTCAGGCCTACTAGCAGTCAGATATAGCAGAGAACCAATCAAACCTCTATATTTAGTTTGATCAACAAATTTCCCTTTTTCATCTAAATCTAGACAGCAGTTAGTAGACATGGGTGTAGAGGATTCTTTGCAATTGTGCATATCAAATTTCTTCAACAACTCATTGCAGTATTTAGATTGACTTAGGAATATGCCATTTTTCAATTGCTTAACCTGGAGACCAAGGAAGAAATTCAATTCTCCCATCATAGACATCTCAAATTCACTTTGCATTTCCTTAACAAACTTATTACACAAGGCATTATTTGTAGAACCGAAAATGATATCATCCACATACACCATTGTCTAGGTGCTTGCTTTAAACCATAAAGGGCCTTTTTCAATTTGTAGACATGGTCAGGATGCTTGTGATTTTCAAACCCAGGAGGTTGAGAAACATACACTTCTTCATTGATGAGTCCATTAAGAAAGGCACTCTTGACATCCATCTATAGTAATCTGAAACCACTTATACAAGCATAAGCTAATAATAATCTGACAGCTTCAAGTCTAGCTACAGGTGCAAAGGTTTCATCAAAATCAATACCCTCCTGTTGGTTATACCCTTTGGCTACCAATCTAGCTTTATTTCTAGTGATAATGCCGTGTTCATCTAGTTTGTTTTTGAATACCCACTTAGTACCAATTACATTGATATCTTTGATTTTAGGAACTAATTCCCACACGTTATTCCTTTCAAATTGATTAAGCTCATCATGCATGGCACTAACCCAGTATTCATCATTTAATGCTTCTTTAACAGTTTTAGGTTCTATTTGTGAAATGAATGCCATATGATTGCAGAATTGATTAAGAGAATGTCTAGTAGATACTCCCTTATTGATTTGCCCGATGACATTGTCTAGAGAGAGATCTCTTGGGACAATCCACTCTTTGGGAAGCTCTTCCAGGACATCTTCTTCCTGTTCTTCAGTAATTCTTGGTGGATCAACTTTTGTAGGATCAACTAATTGATCACCTTCTTCGATAGTATGCAGATCTGAGCTACTGGGAAGTTTCAACTGATAAGAATTATCAGTTAAATCTTCTTCATCATCTCCAATATCTCAAGAACCTAGAATTCTTCCCTTGTTGTTGTCTCCATAAGTCACATGACCTCCATTCTTTAATCTCAGTTTCTGAAATTTTGAAATGTCACCTGTCATGTGCCTTGAGCATCCGCTATCCAGGTACCAAAGGGACTCTTGTTGCTGTTCCTGAAAGATCAAACATCAAGTATTTGGTACCCTTAAGTGTTTTGGGTCCTTAGGAGTCAAATTTTCTGTTTAACATGTTTTGGAACCCATCTCTTCCTACCTTGCGGCACAAAATATTTCCTAGCATGACAAAATTTTATAGTATGTCCTTTCTTCATGCAGTAATGACAAGATGAGAAAGGGGATGTTGTAGCTTTTCTAAATGAAAAGAAGTTCAAATATTTTTTAGTTTTTACCCCAATCTTAGGTTTGTACCCGATTCCAGTATGTTCAAACACACAGTTTTGAGACCCAAGGAGTGCATCTAAATTCTCTTTACCTTGAGTAAATTTAGACAAAGTTTTAATCAAGTAATCAACCTTATCTTGCAGAAGAATACACTTTTCACAATTTTTATTAGCAGCAACATTATCCGTAGATGCATAGATTATATCTAGATGTTCTAAATCTGTTTTGCTTTCTAATAGTTCTTTTTCCAGAACTTTAACTCTATTTTCTAACCAGTTATTTAATCCTTTTAATCGATTATTTGTATGAGATAAATTTCTGGCTTCACTATGCATTTCATTGAAAGCATTTAGTAATGTGTTATAATTCATTTCATTCTCTGTGGGAGTTGAACTTACATGTGATGAAGAAGATTCACAACCAACCATCAAGCATAGGTTCACCTCTTCACCTTCGGATCCAGAACTGGAGGATGAATCATTGTCTTGCCAAGCTATGTAGGCCTTTTTCCCTTTGTATTTTGAATCTTTCTTGTTCTAATTCTTGGTCTTTTCCGGACAATCACTCTTTATGTGTCCCTGCTTACCACAAGAATAACAAGTAATAGTATTTTGAATAGATTCAGTCTTTTTATCAGTGTACCTTTTTACTTGGCCAGTTCTATTCTTCCTTCTAAGAAATTTCCCAAATTTCTTAACCAACAAAGTCAGATTTTCGGATTCATCTTCTTCAGACTCACTGTTTTCTTCAATCGTCTTGAGAACAATGTTTCTACTTTTCTTTTCTGCATTCTCTTGTTCTTTGAACCGATTGATTTCTAACTCATGTTCCCTTAACTTACCAAATAGTGAAGCAGTAGTCATTTCACTCAAGTCTCTTGATTCTGATATAGCTGTCACCTTTGGTTGCCAAGTTCTGTCCAAACACTTCAAGATTTTGATGTTCAACTCTTCCTTGTCAAAAATCTTTCCTAGCCCAATTAGATGATTGACTATGTGCGTGAACCTTTTCTATACATCTGCAATTGTTTCTCCTTGCTGCATTTTAAACAATTCATAGTCCCTAATTAACTCATGCTTTCTCGCTCTTTTCACATCAGATGTACCTTCATGTGTGACCTCTAGAATTTCCCACATTTCTTTGGCAAAGGCACATTGAGACACCCTGAAAAACTCATCAAGATTTAAAGCAGAGGTAATAATATTTTTAGCAGTATAATCATATTGGACTCTCCTATTTTCTGCATCAGTTAATTCAGCCCAATTTTTCTCAACTACTTTACCATCCACTGTATGAGTTGGTTTGTAAGGACCATTAACAATTGTTTCCCAAATACCTCTATCAAGAGATTCAATAAAGATTTTCATTCTAACCTTCCAAAAAGAATAATTCACAACAGAAAAAAGAGGAGGCCTGTTTATGAAGGATCCTTTTGAAAAATTCATCTTTCCCTCAGCCATTCTTGGACCGATTTCTTGGGTAACATACAAGAACCAGCTCTGGTACCAATTGAAAGAATTAATGGTTGAGTTCAAGAGGGGGGGTGCATTGAACTTTTGAAAACTTTTTCGCAAAACTTACTTTCTCTTGGAAGAATGAATTATCTTTATTTAATTCTTGTGTAGATAGGTTGTTTTTTAATTACAGCAAGTATATAGATAAGAAATAAAGGAGATGAAAGAAGAAATTCAACACAACAATTTATACTAGTTCACTCTATACCAGAGCTACATCCAGTTCTTGACAAATCTGCCAAGTTCCACTAATACCAAGTGAAAATTATAACCAGTAGATACTCACCAATCTACCCCAAGAACTATCTTGCAAACCCACAAGATAGCCTCTTGAAAACCTCCCAGTAACCAAATCCAGTTACTGTAACAAGTGCATATCCAAATTCCAACCTGCACAAACACACTTTACAAAAGAGTATGAAAAGAAAAAACCTGGACTGCAGCTCTATCAGTAAAATTGTCCAGAACAGATTCTAACACAACACTTTCTCTCTTTGATTAACAACAATCTTTATCAAAGCACCTTATGATATGAAAAGTTCTTGAATGCAGAGAAAGTCACGGATATGATAGCTTCACAGATTGATTTCAAATGTCTTCTCAAGTTGTGTATGTCAAAAGATAGATCAAATCTATATTTAGAAAGTAAAACAGAGAACCAAAACGTTTACTCAATCAAAAACTGATTCAAAGATGCAACTGATCAATCAGAATGAAAATATAACAGGTTAGAATCGATTATGATCGATTAGAAAAGTATTATGATCGATTAGAACAAGTTATGATCGATCAGAATGAAATTATGATCGATCAGAATACATTTCAATTGATTAAAACGACGATTCAATCGATTGATTTCATTAAAACTTCATTCAATCGATTGATTCGAGTTTTTAATGGATTGAAACAGCTTTATGAAAAATGATAGCTCTCTGTTTCAATAGATTGAAAATCATTTCAACAGATTGAAATCCTGCAGACTCTTAGATAGAAAAATAGTCTTTCTGTTTCAACAGATTAAAAAACATTTCAACAGATTGAAAATACGAAACCTTGATATTGAAAAATTCATTAAGTCATTTTAACCTGTTGATTCTGCGATTCAATCAATTGGAATTTCGACTATGTATGACCACTTATTATGTTAAGTGATTTTAACAGATTGAAAATCATTTTCAACAAATTGAAAAACTTAGTTTGTTCTTTTAATGCTTAAATGTTAGTTTTTCATGCAGAAAAATGATTTCACTGAGATGCATCATATTAAGGCGCTTATCACAAGATTTATTGGCCTATCAAGAGATTAAGTTCTAAACTTCTAACCTATTCATCTACACACCCACAAACTAAACTATATCAACTCAATATTATGTCTTCATCAAATCCACCAAGTGCTTCAGAGTTGCTTGAACTTTTTTAAACACATCTTTTAGCAATCAATCAAGCAATCATTAGCACTACTTTCAAGAGAGAATTGCGTTGTTTTCTTTGAAGTTCATTGAAGTTCTTTCTTGAGGCAAACTTGCATTCTTTTGGAGAAGAAACTCATATTGCAGAGCTGCATAAACCTGGTTTGGGTGTTCTAGTTTCTTCTCTTTGTTTCTTTACATTCTTTACTGTATTGTTGGTGCCTAGAATTGTGGGCACTGGTTTTCTGCAGCTGGAATTTGGCTGTACGGTTGGTCAAGAACTGGAATTTGGTTCTTGGTGAAGGTTTAGGTGCAGGGACTGGAATTGTGGTTCCTGTGGTAGATTGAGTGTGAGATTAAAGTTGTAATCTGTAAAACGTTCAATCTAGTGGAACCCAGCTGGAATTTGGCTGGAAACTGGACATAGCCCTGGGATTGGGTGAACCAGTATAAACCTTGGTTGTATCTCTCTAAACCTTTCTCTCTTTTAATTCTGTCACTGCCTTTATTTGATTGCTTGTTGTGTGTGATTCAAGAATTGGTCAGAATTCTCAATCTTTGAAATAGATAATCTGTAAATTGCGAAAATCTTTCAAAGATCAATTCACCCCCCCCCTCTTGATCTCAGCCTACATTTCTAACAACAGAGTCAACATTGGAGAGATGCCATGGATGCTGATTTCAAGTCATTCAAAGAAATGATACATTTAAAGAAAGGATACACCCAAGAACAAGGTATCGATTATAGCAAGATTTTTGCACCAGTACCTCATTTGAAAACCATTAGAAATGTTGTTGCATTAGCCATCACAAAAAGGTGGAACATTTATCAGCTTGATATGAAGTCAGCCTTCTTACATAGGGCAATCAATGAAAATGTATACTTAGACCAACCATAGGGTTATATCTCTCAGGGAAGTGAACATCACGAATACAAACTTAGAAAAGCCCTATATAGTCTTAAACAGTCTCCTAAAGTCTGGTATAGTAGGTTGGAATCTTATCTTGCAGCTAATGATTTTTTAAAATGCCCCACACTCTATTTGTGAAAGAAGGAGAAAGGTGCACTTTTAATTGTTTAATTGTTTGTGTTTATGTAGATGATTTTATATACACAGATAATCATGATCAATGTTTCTAGAGTTTAAAACTATGATGATCAATGAGTTTGTTATGACTGACTTAGGTAAGATGAGATATTTGCTAGGCATTGAAGCTTTGCAAAACTATGACGAAATTTTTATTGGACAAAATAAATATATCAGGGATATGTTACAGATTCCATATGTTTGACTGTAACTTAGTTAAGAATCCTATTGTTCCAGTATTAAGTTGTTGAAAATAGATAAAGGGGTAGAAGTTTATTCAAACAACTTATAAGAAGTCTTATGTATCTGAATGCTATTAGACCAAATATTGCGCATTCAATTAGTGTGATTAGTCGCTTCATGGAGCATCCTAAAGACAATCACTTCCTAACAGCAAAACATATTTTGAGATATTTGCAGGGAACTCAAAATTTAAGAAATTTTTATAAAGCTAGAGGAAACGTAGAATTACTTGTCTATACTGATAGTGATTATGTAGGGGATGTAGAAGATAAAAAGTGCACATCTGCTTATGTTTTAAAGTTGGGAGATGGTGTAATATCTTGGTCATAAAAAACAACAACCAGTGGTTAGCTTATCCACAACAAAAGCAGAGTTCATAGCAACTGTTTTATGTGCTTGTCAATGTGTTTAGATGATAAGAATTTTGGAGCATCTAGATCACTATTAAGAGGGAGCTACTGTTATTTTGTTGTGATAATGCTTCTACTATAAAATTATACAAAAATATAATCTTACATAGAAGAAGTAAATATATTGATGTAAGATTTCTTTTTTTGAGAGATTTGTGTAATAATGATGTTATTGAGCTGAACTATCGTAGTAGCGAAAAACAATTAGCAGACATAATGACAATTCACTTTGTGCATACTTGAAAAACTAGAAATAAATTGTTGCAGAAGGGAGGGTTTGTTCATAGAGAATAAGGTTTTATTTGTTTGTTGCAGTTTAAATTTTGTACGTGGTTTAAATCTTGTACGTGGTTTAAATTTTGTATGTGGTTCACAAGCTATTAGTAGGTCGGTATTATCTTTGTTATCTTTGAGGAGAATCACACAAAAATTAAAGAAAGAGTTTAAAGAGAAGGAGAAACACCAAGAATTATATTGGTTCACCCAAACCACTGGGCTACGTCTAGTTCTCAACCAAATTCTAGTTGAGTTCCACTAGATTGAAATTGTTTTGAGTACAGAACAGATTTACAAAACAATCAATCCACTCTAAGAACCAAAATCCAGTTCTTAAACCAAACCTGCAACCAAATTCCAGCTGCAGAACTAGTACCCAAACTTCCAGGCACTAAGACAATACAAAATTGAAAAAGAATGAAAGAAGAAACAAGAAAAATCAAATCCAGTTATGCAGATGCAAAGATTCCACTACAAATTGAATTTCTTCTCTAGAAAGAACACAAGAATGCCTCAAGAGAGAACTTTGAAAATCCTCACTAAAAGTTGTGCACTTCTCTCTTTGAAATGATCTCTATGATTGCTTGAATGATTTCTCAAATGTGTGTTTTAAAAAGCTCAAGTAAAATTGTTTATATAGAGACTTTTGCAGCTAACTAACACAATTAATCGGCTAAATCTTCTTTTAATCGATTAAACATTCTTGATTCTAACTGTTTTAACGGATGAAAATATCATTTAATCGATTAAAATGTTCTATCTCATTTTTCAGAATTATTTTAACTGATAAAAAAAATTTTAATCAATTAAAACAATTATCCAAAAATTTCTTAAGTGATTTTAATCAATTAATTTGTGTTTTAATCAATTAAATACTTGTAGAAAATCTTCAAAAGATCTGTAAGTGATTTTAATTGATTAATTCGAGTTTTAATCGATTAATTCGATTTTTAATCGATTAAAATACTAGCAGAATATTTTCTAAAACATCTCAAGTGATTTTAATCAACTAATTCGAGTTTGAATCGATTAAAATACGGCTAGAACATTTTCCAAAACTTTCTTAAGTGTTTTTAATCGATTAATTCAAAAATATATCAGTTAAAATGGTGACATTACACACTATAAGTGGTTTTAATCGATTATTTCAAAAATATATCGGTTAAAATGATGACAAAATTGATTTTAACAACTTGTAATCGATTAATCTAGAAATTTATCAATTAATTTCGAGTCTCAAGAACATATTAACCAATTAATAAGACTTTTAACAGATTAAAAGGTTTAGAGGCATTTTTTTATTCTTTCCAATGATGAAACCCAATGCAGTATGAATTAAGAAATGATTATACCTATTAAGATAAGATGTAGAAACACTACACTGCATCCCATAACCCAAATATTATCTGACTTTGATTCAAAAGAACTCTTTGACTTCATCAAATCTTCTGGTTCTTTAATCATCATCAATCTCCCCCTATTTGATGAAGACAATTACTTTTTGAATCTTGCAGAGAAGACACTAGGTTTTTCTGTGTTAGTGATAAAATTTTAATTCAAATAAATTCTCCCCCTTTTACTTCATCAAAATAGTATAATCAAAACATGCAGAATCTATTTAGAGGTTTAATTGTCTACTGGTTAAAAACCAACTAAATATTACAATCCAAAATAAAAAGAAAAGCAGAAAATAACAAAGAAAATAACAAAGATGAAAGAGATTGGACCCCGTTGTCTAGATTTAATCATCCTAGTCTCCTTGATTCAGCTGCATGTTCTCCAATTTTGTGTAAAGGTCAGTGATTTGGTAAGGTTGGAGAATTGAGAGTTGGTGTGTTGATAATGTTGGTATGTCATTTGCATATGTTTTCTCTAATTTTCTTGCAGAGTTGCCATTTGGGATATGTAGCATTGTACACTCAAATTCAGAGAGAGGTGTTCCACGATCAGGTTGGGCAATATGGAGTGATTTCCACGTTGTTATAGTCAGTTGTTGGTTGATCTTTAGTGGATTGAGGGACTTCTGCAGCTAGAGAATATGGAATTTCAGTATTTTCATAATCTTCTCCATCATCTTCATCTTCTGACATCCCAATTTCAGTTTTAGAAATCCAATCTCAATCCACTTTGATGAATCCCATTTTCCAAAGAGTTGAATCATCAATTTCATTTGTGGATTTGGGAGTTTCCACATACTCTCCTGCTAAGTCAACTGCAAAATACTGAAAGAATTTGTTAATTAACAAAGCATATGGTAATTTAAAATCACCAAGACGTTTTGCCTTGATCATATTATCTTTAATCACAAACACCCAATTAACCCGTATATTGTTCTGGAGGTAGTACATGAGAGCAAGATCCCCCTCATTTAACAGAGCATGATTGCTCCCCCTAGGTGTAAGCACCCATGCTATAATGAAAGTCAGTAGTCTTTGTTCCAGCTTCATTTTTCCAACATTCAAAATTGTGACCGAGTCATTGATATTCTTGAGACATGAGCAAAAGAATTAGATTTTGTTGAATTCAGGTAGCTCAGAGACATTTCCTCTAGATACCTTGACTCCAATATCTTTAAGACCAGCTACCTCATTCCATACAGCAGGAGTAATAACCATGTCAACTCCTTTAACATGTGATTTGATGGTTGAACCACTGACCGAGAGGTTTGAGTAGAAAACCTGCACAAGATCAGGTTGAATATTCCTAGTGAATTCCATAAAGACTTTCAGTTTTTGATTCTTTAAATGCCTTCTTAAACATATTGATGTAAGATTTCATTTTTTGACAGATTTGTGTAATAATGGTGCTATTGAACTGAACTATTTCAATAGCAGAAAATAATTAACAGACATAATGATAAAGTCACTTAAAGTTGATACTTTTTAGTATTTACGAAGCACTTTGAACATGCTTGAAGAACAAAAAAAAAACTATTGCAAGGAGCATAGTTTAAGGGAGGGTTTGTTCACAAAGAATAAGGTTTTATTTGTTTATTGCAGTTTAAATTTTGTACGTGGTTCACAAGCTATTAGTATGTGGGTGGGTGTTATCTTTGTTAGTACGTGAGAGTTTGTTAGTACGTGGGAGTTATCTTTCATATTATCTAGTTCATATATTTAGCTTCTTTATTTTAGGAAGATAATAGAACCAAGTTTTCTGAGATAACAACATTTGTTGATAGAAAATAAGGTTTTATTTGTTTGTTGCAGTTTAAATTTTGTACGTTGTTCACAAGGTGTTGTAGGTGGGTGTTACCTTTTTTATTTTTTTTAGTACGTATAAGTTTGTTAAAATGTGTAGGTATCTTTCTTATTTTCTAGTTCATTAGTTGTAAAGCTAAATCTATATATTTAGCTCCTTTTATTTTTCGAAGATAATAGAACCAAGTTTTCTGAGGAAAAGAAAAATGAAATCTCACATCAACATGTTTACTTGTTCCATGTAAGATTGGAGTTTTGGATAATTTTATTATAGAAGCATTATCATAAAAATGACAGTAGCTCCCTGTTGATAGTGATCTACATGCTCCAAAATTATTCTCTGTCAAACACATTGGTAAGCACAAAACGCAGCTGCTATGAATTTTGCTTCTGTTGTGGATAAGCTAACCACTAGTTTTTTTTTATGACCAAGATATTACACTATCTCCCAATTTGAAAATATTACCAAACGTGCTCTTTCTATCTTCTAGATCCCCTACATAATCACTATCAGTATAGGCAAGTAATTCTACATTTCCTCCAGCTTTATAAAAAAATTCCTAAATTTTGAGTTCCCTGCAAATATGTCAAAATATATTTTACTGTTAAGAGGTGACTATCTTTAGGATGCTCCATGAAGTGACTAATCACACTAATTGAATGTGCAATATTCGATCTAGTAGCATTCAGATACATAAAGCTTCCTATAAGTCATTTGAATAAAGTACTATCAATATCTGCCCCTTTATCTGTTTTCAGCAACTTAATACCTGATGTTCACGTCCCTTAGAGACATAATCCTATGGTTGTTCTAAGTATACATCATCTTGCCCCATGTAAGAAGGCTGACTTGATGTAAAGATAATGTTCCACTTGTTTGGCTGCTAATGCAACAATTGCTCTAATGGTTTCCAAACGAGCTATTGTGCAAAAATCTCGTTATAATCAATGTCCTCTCATTTTCCTACTGATCAGGCTTTAAATTTGTCCATCCCCTATCTCGTTCAATTTTGTCTAGTAAATCCATTTGACACCTATAATTTTGCAATGTTTGTAGGTGCAGATCCAGTAACATACAATCAAGCATCACACACTCAACATTGGAGAGATGTCATGGATGCTGAATTTCCAGTCATTCAAATAAATGATACATTCGAGCTAGTTGATCCACCACCAAATTGCAAAATTACAAGTGTCAAGTGGATTTACTAGACAAAATTGAAGGAGACAGGGTGATTGACAAATTTAAAGTTAGACTAGTAGCAAAACGATACATCCAAGAAGAGGGCATTGATTTGATAGAGATTTTTGCACCAGTAGCTCGTTTGGAAATCATTAGAACTGTTGTTGCATTAGCCACCACAAAAAGGTGGAACATTTATCAGCTTGATATCAAGTCAGCCTTCTTACATGGGGTAATCAATGAAGATGTATACTTAGAATAACCACAAGGTTATATTGTTAAGGAGCTAATTGAGTATAAATTTCAATGAGAAACTCACCTTTATTAGACAACATTTGCATCTTTTTTCTGTAATCTTAACCTTAAAGAGCATAAAAATCATGAGAAGATTTTATCAAGTAACTATTATTTAAGTTGTCTTTGATTCAGGATTTGAAGGAAGAGAAAGAGAAATATTGGAAGAAGAAAATAAGCCCAGCGCACACGAGCTGCGCCCAGCGGATTTTGGCTGAAACCCAATCCGCCCAGTGCATTTATAAGGCGCCCAATGGATTTCCCTGAACGAAGTGGGTGCTCGTGGGGGCTCAATCCGCCCAGTGCATCATCCCAGCGCCCAGTGGATTTCCCTCTTGTTAGACCTAATTTCTATTTAAGAAATGAAAGAACAGAGGAAAGAGAGAGGCTCGCGCAGGGAGAAAGAAAGAAAGACGGTTTAGACCTAAAGGAGCTCGTGGGAACGCATATCAACTTGAATCCAACAAGTTTTGTTGTAATTTCTTCTCCTTCTTCTCTTGCTTTGTAATGGGTTCCTCCATAAGGAGCTAAAACTCTTTGGGTTGGATTACATGTAACTACTTTCAGACCATTTCTCCATATATATGATTTTTGTTGCTACAGTTGTGTTTGATTCTATTCTTAATGCTTTCTTCGGAGTGATCAACCGATTTAAGATCCGAGGCTTTTGATTGTGTTGGAAAAATTTTCATTAACCGAAAATGGATCAAATGCTTAATAGACAACCTCTCTAGCAATAGAAGTGTGTTTATTAATCAAGTTAATCTCAAGATTTATTCGTAAGGCAGAGTGTTGTGTTTGAAATGTTGAGGAATCACATTCATGGTTAACACCCTAGGACTTGGTTTTGAGGAATCGGGCCAACTTATATACTGAGAGTGAAATTGTAAAACAGAAATTATATGGTTGGGAAATAGGGCTGGAAGCAAGTGCATGTAATTCAATCTGCTTTATTTATAATCACTTTTCAATATATACCAAAAATTGCGATTATTTTAGTTGTTTGCCTCAAACCATACTTTCAATCCATGATGACAACCATATCTTATCTGCAATATCACTAAGTCACAAATCCCTGTGGACGATAACTCTTTAATACATCGAAATTTGGTACACTTGCCGGGTAATCTGAATCCATGAGTGAAAATATTAACATATATCTCTAGGGGACGTGAATATACAAACTTAGAAAAGTTGTATATAGTCTTAAACAGACTGGTAGAGCCTGGTACAGTAGGTTGGAGTCTTGTAGCTAATGATTTTTTAAAATGCCCACATGAACACACTCTATTTGTCAAAGAAGGAGAAATGTGCACTCTTAATTGTTTGTGTTTATGTAGATGATTTGATATACATAAAAAATCATGAATCAATGTTTCTAGAGTTTAAAAGGATAATGATGAATCAGTTTGCTATGACTGACTTAGGCAAGATGAGATACTTGCTTGACATTGAAGTTCTGCAAAGCTGTGACATAATTTTTATTGGACAGAAGAAATATATCAGGGATATGTTACAGATTCCATATGTTTGACTGTAACTTAGTTAAGAATAGTATTATTCCAGGTATTAAGTTGCCAAAACAGATAAAGTGACAGAAGTTGATAGTACTTTATTCAAACGACTCATAGGAAGCCCTATCTATCTTAATGCTATTAGACCGAATATTGCACATTCAATTAGTCACTTCATGGAGCATCCTAAAGACAATCACATCCTGGTAGCAAACTTATCTTGAGATATTTGTAGGGAACTCAAATTTTAAGAAATTTATATAAAGCTGAAGGAAATGTGGAATTACTTGCCTATACTGATAATGATTATGCAGGGGATGCAAAAGATAGAAAGAGTACATCTAGTTATGTTTTCAAATTGGGAGATGGGGTAATATCTTGGTCATAAAAAAAATAATCAGTGGTTAGCTTATCCACAACAGAAGCAGAGTTCATAGCAACTGCATTTTGTGTTTGCCAATGTGTTTGGCTGACAAGAATTTTGGAGCATCTAGATCACTGTTAAGATGGAGCTAGCGTTATTTTTTTGTGATAATAGTTTTACAATAAAATTATATAAAAATCGAGTCTTACATGGAAGAAGTAAACATGTTGATGTAAGATTTGTTTTCGAGAGATTTGTGTAATAATGGTGTTATTTAGCTAAACTATTGTAGTAACAGAAAACAATTAGCAGACATAATGACAAAGCCACTTAAAGTTGATAGATTTCAGTATCTACGAAGCATTTTGGGCATACTTGATGAACCAAAAATAAACTGTTGCAAGCAACATACAGTTTAAGGGAGGGTTTGTTTATAGAGAATAAGGTTTTATTTGTTTATTGCAGTTTAAATTTTGTACGTGGTTTAAATTTTTTACATGGTTCACAAACTGTTAATACGTGGGTTTTATCTTTGTTAGTACGTGGAAATTTGTTAGTACGTGCGAGTTATCTTTCCTATTTTCTAGTTCATCAGTTGTAAAGTTAAATCTATATATTTAACTTCTTTATTTTACGAAGAAAAGAGAACCAAGTTTTCTAAGATAAAAATTGAGATTATGTAGGGGATCCAGACGATAGAAAGAACATATCTGACTATGTTTTCAAATTTGAAGATGGTGTAATATCTTGGTCATAAAAAAAATCAGTAGTTAGTTTATCCATAACAGAAACATATTTTATAGCAACTGCATTTATGTTTACCAATGTGTTTGACTTAGAAGAATTTTGGAGCATGTAGATCACTGTCAAGATGAGCTACTATCATTTTTTGTGATAATGCTTCTATAAAAAAATTATCCAAAAATTTACATGAAAGAAGTAAACATATTGATGTAAGATTTCATTTTTTGAGAGATTTATGTAATAATGATGTTATTGAGCTGAACTATTGCATTAGAAAAAAATAATTAACATAATGACAAAGCCACTTAAAGTTGATAGTTTCCAGTAATTACGAAGCACTTTGGAATGCTTGAAGAACAAAAAATAAATTGTTGCAAGGAGCATATAGTTTAAGGGAGGGTTTGTTCACAGAGAATAACGTTTTATTTGTTTGTTGCAATTTAAATTTTTGTACGTGGTTTTAAATTTTGTACGTGGTTCACAAGTTTTTAGTACATGGGTGTTATCTTTATTAGTACGTGAGAGATTTTTAGTATGTGTGTCGCCTGCCTCCAAAAACGAAGGGCGGTCGGAGCGACGCGATGGTTTCGACCTTCTTGCTTTCGCATTTTTTATGGGTGGTTACAACATCCTTAGGTTGTCCGATAACGGGGCTAACCTAGAGACGAGGTTTTCGAAAAAGTGTTCTTGGGTTGTCCGATAATCGGGCTAACCCAAGAACATGTTTTGAAGGGTTCGTGGAGTCGCCACCGATGTTTTTACCGGAAACATCGGAAAAGGCGTTGGTTTTCGAAAACCAACTTTGGTCGTTAGAACCAGAGTTGGGTAAGGGAGTTAGTTACGTGTAAAGGAAGTGTTAGTTCCTTTACGACGCCCCTTTCGGGTTCCCTATGACAGGCCGACTACTTTGGATAAATAAACAAACTGGAAAATGCGCTTTTACCCTTTTATTATGCGGAATTTAAATTTATGACTACATGGCCCTAACGTCTATTTGCACAATTTAAATGAAAGCGGTAAAAATAGAGAGAGGGTGTGAACCTCCGAGGCAAACTTTTTCTATTATCTTGTTAAAAGAGGGTGCTTTGTGGCAGCCCTTCACTCTACAACACTCAGAAACTCCAGAAATGCTTCGGAGGGGTTCTAAAGAGAGAATATCTGTAATGCTCAAAAACTCCTAGAGACACTCAGAAACTCCAGAAATGCTTCGGAGGGGTTCTAGAGAGAGAAAATCTAGAGAGAAGGAGGAGAAACTGTGTGGAAATGAGGGAAATGGAGCCCCTATTTTTAGTTTTTCGCGCCTGACAGGTCGAGACCGTCGTCTCGTCTGACAGGGTCAAGACCTCCATCTCGAGATTTGGGACCACCGTCTCGCCTTGCAAAAATGGCGAGACGGCGGTCTGGGATGTCGAGACCGCCGTCTCGTCCTTCATGGGTGGCGAGACCACCGTCTGGGAAGTCGAGACCGCCATCTCGTCATTCGCATGTGGCGAAACCACCGTCTCGCCAAACGAGACGGCGGTCTCGACCTTTGCTTGAGGCGAGACGGCGGTCTCGATTTCGAGATGGCGGTCTCGTCCCAAAAAGGCGAGAAACTCTATTTTTCGTGCCAAAAAACCTTCCTATCCTAGTATGGGGGCTAATAGTCTCTCCTAGTGGCTTTTTAGGCTTCAACCATCTTCAAATAGGAAGTTTTCTGACTTTATTTGGAGGCCGGGCAAGATTTGGGGTCTACAATGTGGGAATTATCTTTCCTATTTTCTAGTTTTGTAAAGCTAAATCTATATATTTAGCTTCTTTATGTTATGAAGATAATAGAACCAAGTTTTCTAAGAAAACAATATTTGTTGATAGAGAATAAGATTTTATTTATTTGTTGCAGTTTAAATTTTGTACGTTGTTTAAATTTTGTACATACACAAGGTGTTAGTATGTGGATCTTATCTTTGTTAGTACGTGTGAGTTTGTTAATATGTGGAGGTATCATTCCTTTTTTATAGAACCAAATTTTTGAGGAAAAAAAAATGAAATCTTACATCAATATGTTTACTTCTTCCATGTAAGGCTGGATTTTTGGATAATTTAATTGTAGAAGCATTATCAGTAGCTCTCTCTTAACAGTGATCTAGATGCTCCAAAATTTTTCTAAGCCAAACACATTGGCAAGCACAAAATGCAGCTGCTATGAATTCTGCTTCTGTTGTGGATAAGCTAACCACTGGTTATTTTTTTGTTTTTTGATGACCAAGATATTACACCATCTCCCAGTTTAAAAACATAACCAAACGTGCCCTTTCTATCTTCTAGATGTCTTGCATAATCACTGTCAGTATAAGCAAGTAATTCTACCTTTCCTCCAGCTTTATAAAAAATTCCTAATTTTTGAGTTCCTTACAGTCAAAATATGTTTTGCTGTTAGGAGGTGACTGTCTTTAGGATGCTCCATCAAGCGAATAATCACGCTAAGTAGAATTCTAGTAGCATTTGGATACATAACGCTTCCTATGAGTCATTTGAATAAAGTACTATCAACATCTGCCCCTTTATGTGTTTTTAGCAACTTAATACCTGATGTTCTTTCATGCACTGGAGGGTAATATTGTTGTTGTTGTTGTTGTTGTTGATATGGAGGTTGTTGATATGATTGTTGTTGATTTGAAGGATGCCTATTAAATTGACCAACACCTTATTTCCATCCAAAGTTCTGATTTTGATTCCCTCTGCATCCTTGTGAAAAATTGTTCTGATAGTTGTTGGAATTAGGGAAATTTGATTGTCTTTCTTGACCACTACCACCTTGAGCACCCATATAATGAACTTCTTCTTCTTGAAGGTTGGCTTGATAAGAACAGTGTCCATTTGAATGATCATCTCTACAAAAGTCACAACTCATTTGTTGGTTGGAAGTGGATTGGACAACATGTAATTGTTGAGGTAGTTTTGTCATTTGCTTGGTCAATGCTTCAATCTATTGAATTAGAATTTTATTCTGAGCTAGGATAGCATTTGTGGTGCTAAGATCAAGCATTCTTTTCCTCTGAACTAGATGTCTATCATGTTGGGCCTGCTAGTCTGTAGAGGCTAGTGCATCAATAATTCTTGTGGTATGTTCATCATCCACAAACATCATGGTTCCTCCTGCTGCAGCATCTAAGAGCATCTTTGTATCAGGTCTCAGGCCAGTGCAGAAAATGTTCAACTGGGCAATATCTTCAAATCCATGATTTAGGCACTAATGAGTCATTATATTCTCATATTTTCTTACCTTTCTATACTTATTTTAATTAGTGTTTTGGGCTTAACATTTTGTTATTAGTGAATTTTTATTAATTGGACTTCATTGGGCCAATAATTTAGATTTTAATTAATTTGAGTCTATTTGATATAATTTTTGCTCATTACTATTTTTAGGACAGTCATTGGGCCAATAATTTTTGCTCATGTGGTAGAGATGAGATTATGTGATGTATGCAATGATTAATTGTATAAGGATAATTTGGGTTAATCTTCGCTTAGTTGGTTAATTTTGGATTGGAATAAGGGTTAAAGCAAATTAATTTCGTAATCAGGAAATCAATTGTTTTCTCATTGTTTTACTCAAAATCTTTTTCTTTTCAAAATTAATTACTGCACTATTTTATTTCAAAACAATTATTGATTCTTGCACTTTTAATTAAAAACACTTTATTTTAATTTTAGAAATTTCAATTATTTAAATTCTCGTTTCTGTTTAATTTTTCATTAATATTCTATAGCAATTTGATTTTTATTTTTATTATTCTACATAAATTTATGTCTTTTTCACTCTTTCATTCATTTCCCTATTTACTATTTTAGAGAGAATGAGATGTGATAATGAGTATGTTCCTATAATTGTGTCCTTGTGAGATTCGATAGGGGTTAACTATATTGCATTAGTTTAGCAACTTGTTTATTATTATTGATCAGTATTTTCTGCGACCGAAATGCTTTTATCAGGCACCACCTTAACAGTGATTTAAATATTTCCGATGCTTCACACAATGGTTCATCCACTCCTTGTCTGAAAGTAGAAATATCGGATTTTGCCTTGATGTAGTAGGATGGTGGAAAAAATCTGTTCAGGAACTTATCTTCTATATTACTCCAGCTGGTCAAACTCTGATTAGGATGTGCTTTTAATCACTCCTTTTCCCTGCCAACCAGTGAGAAAGGAAATAATCTCAAATATACAGATTCAATATCTCCTTCTTTAAACCCCATGATGTCAATCAACTCATAAAAAGTGGACAAATGAATATAGGGATCTTCATGATCTATTCCGGTGAATTGATGAGCACTAATCAAGCTTAAGAAGGCTGGTTTCATCTCCAAGGATTGGTTGGCTGGTATTGCAATGCTGGATAAGTGTCTCAGACCTTGACCTTGTTGCATAGCATAGTCTTTGAGTGTTCTTCTAGGTAGGTTTGCTCTTTCACCCTCCATGTCTTCTATGATTGGGTCTGGTAAGTTGAGTGTGGGAGAAGAGTTGGCTTATTCTCTTATTGCTTGTTCTTGAGTTTCCCTTCTTCTTTTACCACGGTTCCTCCGAGCAGCTTTTTCAATCTCGGGATCAAATTCTAACTGATCTGTAGATACCTGTCCTCTTAAAAACATAAATCAAAGAGCAACTCAAGCAGAATTAGCACAAGACAAACAATAAAAAGAACAAATAATAAGCTAAACAAAGAATTTCCAAGGAACGTCGTTCCCCGGCAACGACGCCAGAAATACTTGTTGTTCTTTTGGCAAGTGTACCAATATTATCAATCGCAGTATAGTATTTTAATTAAATAAAAGTCGATCCCACGAGGAACAATTTCACTGGAAATTACGAATCATATGCTTACTAAGTGTACTGACACAAAATTGATTTTTCATAAACTTTTGGATTGAAAACAAATGGTAAAAAACTATAAAATATATTTAGAATAGATGAACTATGAAAACTTAGGATTGACTTACTTCCTTTTCCCTCCTTTGTATAATGGCGAGGTCAAATTAATAACATCAATTAACCTATCAATGTTGATGCCACTTACTCAAATCATTCACATTGATTCCTCAAACATGAAATTCATAAGAAAACCTTGTAAACATTGATTCCTCATACATTTAATAGATTTTCCAGCATTAGGTTTAGGGTGTCAAGTGTAAGACCCAGGAAATAATTATATATTTTAAGGTAGAAAATAGAAGTAAGGGAAGTAATTAAATTAAGAATTTAATAATATTGTGGAGATGAAGAGTGGCTCATTTGGTTAGATCCTTGGCTTGAGATGTGGGGGTCATGGGTTCGATTCTTGTATGTGCATTAGAACAATTATAATTTTCTATTATTTTATAATTGTTTAGAAAATACTCATGTGTGTGCCTGAACGTTGAGTATGCTTAGGGACTTAGCAAATTTTAAATTGCCACGTTTAGAAATTATTGGTTGATGGTTGTTTTCTGGTATGCATTGTGTGTGTGGGTACATTGTAATTTTTACTATGTGTGTGTATTAATAAGAAACATATGATGGTTGATATGGTTTCGAGTAATGCTTGAGTCTTGGGGGTTGTGAGTTCAAATTCTGCTATAGTAAAAAGGAATATCTAGTAAAGGAAAACAAAGGGTCATGAGAGCTAATTTAAAAATTAGGGTTTGGGAGAGAGTGGAAGGAGTAAAAGAAAGGGGGGATTGCAGAGTTGGTGAGAGGCAACGTGGATTGGGAGCCAAAGAGAGTAGAACAAGTCAAGTGATCTTGCGGTAAGAATATCCAGGTAAGGGGTGACAAAAGTTGTTTCTTATTTTTTTGAGTCGGTTGATTTCTTGAGTTGTCAACATGGAATTGTGAGGAGAGTCTTCTTGCCATCAATTCTAAACTAAACCACCATTTATCTCATTCCTACATGAATTGGAACCAAACAAGAATATTTAACAAATATTTTGTATGGTTGTTCTAGTGTATTTTGGATACTCTACAATGCTCCTTTCATATTTTAGAGTTTATAAATAAATTCCTTGGATGCCAAAACCTAGAGTTAGCCATAAAAATCACTTAAATTGGATTTTTCTAGAGGAAGATGATGAAAAATGTGTTGAGAGGTGTTGCTGGAAAAATCTCCATGTAAACATAATCTTTGGGAAATTATATAAAAATATCTACTTCGTTTTTAATTCTAAAATTTTGGTTATATGTTCCTTCATATGTCTAGTTCGTGTGTTATTTATTTTAAAATTTTATAGCAAGTAGTTTTTCCATGAAAAATATTCGAAGTGATTAGGTTTTGAGATGTGTGAAACAGAGTTGTTATGTCCGCCCAACAACTTCGAAAAATCATATAAAATCGAGATTGAAGTGTTTTGAGATGAAATTTTTATCGTACTTGTGACTATATGTATATGTTAAGTATATTTAATTTCATAATTTTATGACCATATTTTATTTTATAAAAATATATCTTTGAGTACTAGCCTGGTAATGGAATCTTCAAAATGATGTTATTCCTGTTTTCATTTTATGTTGCTACTGCTGCTGCTGTTTTATTTTATTTTTGTTGTTGTCTATATTATTTTGGTGTAGAATTTGTGGGAGTTATATGTTAAAATCCTTAAATGTAAGGAAAAATAATTACTTGAATTGTGTGATATGATGTAATTACATGATGAGTTTTGGTATGTTTGATCTGCGATGAGATGTTGTATGCATATGTGTGTATATAGGTGAGGGAACAGTATGAGTTCTTTGATAGTCGTAAAGCCAGAATGATTTCTTTACCTATAGGACTTTGTACAGTCATGGTAAAGGGGTTTCGTTTCTCCATAAGTCTTTAGCATGAGCTTAGCAAGAGTGCTCCATCCAAGGCTTTGTCGAGCGGGTGGAGTTGTTGCTTGTAAGTCTATGGAAAGCAGGGGAAGGGACTTTTCCAAGAGACGTTGGTGCGCAAGAAAAGTATGGTGGTTGGCTATGAGAGAATTTTATACCATTTATTTTTACTTGGTGGTAATATGATAAAGACTTTTCCATGAGGCGTTGGTACGCAGGAAAAGTATGGGGGTTGGCTATGAGAGAATTTTATACCATTTGTTTTTACTTGGTGGTAATATGATAGGGACTTTTCCAAGAGGCGTTGGTGCGTATGAAGAGTATGGGGGTTGGCTATGAGAGAATTTTTCTACTGTCTATTTTTACTTAGTGGTAATATGGTAAAGTGTTATCGTTGTAGTGTTGAAAATATGTATTTGTGGATATTATGAATGAGTTTTGTTACATTATGATAATACTAGGTAAATTATATGATGACATGCATGATATGTGATGGGATACATGTTTTGCTCACCCTTGCATGTTTATGGTGTTGGTTCCACCTGTGATGATCGTATGACTTGTGTTATGCGGGAGTAGATTTTGATGCAGATACTCTTAGAGAAGCTTAGCGGTGAGGAGCTCGTGGGGAAGCTTTTTGGGAGTTTTTTTTTAAGATATTTGAAAATGTCCTTTTGAATATAATGTAATAGTGTAGTGATTTTGAGTTTGCACGGTAAAGATTTGATATTAAGTCTCATTTTGATGGTTTAAGTTAGTTGTTTGGATGAATAAAATTTTATTTTGACGAATAAAGAGGTTTAGGATAAATCTTTTATCAAGTGTTATTTGAGATAAAATAATTGTGAAAAAAAAAATTTACACGTGGCATCTCGAAAGGGGTGTTACATTAAGCACTCAATACATCCATTACCATTCCTAGCAATTAATGTAGCAAATATTCTTAACCTAAGAAAGGGTTTCAAGATATATTTTTCAATATATATGAACATCCAGGATAAAAGCATTAAAAGACACAAAGGATAAGAATAATAACATCAAGAACATAGATTAATATCTCAAAATATCAACAAGATACAAAATAGTTCAAAGGAAGTGCACCCAATCCTAAGAGAATGAAGTTAGTCACTCATGATGGCCATTACAATGATCCAAATGAAGAAGAATTGAAGATTGGACGAAAATTCAAGCAATTGTCGCGCCTCTCTTCTCAAAACCTCCCATTTTCTTTCTCAAACGCATCTTATATTTTTATAGAAAAATTTTGCGTTATTTGCTCAAGCGGAACGTTCACTCAAGCAAAAAATAATGATTTTCGCTCAAGCGAGAATTGTTTGCTTGAGCGGTTGAATTCTCGAGAGCTTTAATGTATTTTCACTCAAGCAAATAAATGTTTGCTCGAGAGAGTGACTACCAGAGAGCTTTAACGTATTTTTTCTCAAACGAGCGTCCGTCTTGCTCTGGCGAATCTTAGGCTGAAAATCTTCTTCCTTCTTTTCAATTTTTCTTCAATTATCTTGAAAATTATGATCATTGCTCTTGTACCAAAGTATTCTGCAAATTTGTCCTACATTTGGAGAAAATAAGATTAGAATCAACATAATTTAAGTGGTTAAATAACAATTAAAAGCATAATTACATCAACTTTTACCACTTAATAGAAAGCTGACTTGATATCAAGATAAATGTTTCACCTTTTTGTGGCGGTTAATGCAACAACAGTTCTAATGGTTCCCAAACGAGCTACTGTACAAAAATCTCGCTATAATTGATGTCCTTTCCTTTTCCTACTGGTGTGGCTTTAAATTTGTCAATCCCCTGTCTCCTTCAATTTTGTCTTGTAAATCCACTTGACACCTATAATTTTGCAATGCTTGCAGGTGAAAATCCAGTACCATACAACCAAGCATCACAGAGTCAACATTGGAGAGATGCCATGGATGTTGAATTTCAAGTCATTCAAAAAATGATACATGCAAGCTAGTTGATCCACCACCAAATTGTAAAATTACAAGTGTCAAGTGGATTTACAAGGCAAAATTAAAGGAGACAGGGTAGATTGACAAATTTAAAGTCAGACTAGTAGCAAAAGGATACATCCAAGAAGAGGACATCGATTATAGCGAGAATTTTGTACCAGTAGCTCGTTTGGAAACCATTAGAACTATTGTTGCATTAGCCGCCACAAAAGGGTGGAACATTTATTAGGTTGATATCAAGTCAGCCCTCTTACATGGGGCAATCAATGAAGATGTACACTTAGAACAACCACAGGGTTATGTCTCTAAGGGACGTGAACATTAGGTATACAAATTTAGAAAATCCCTATATAGTCTTGAACAGGGTCCTATAGCCTGGTATAATGGGTTGAAGTCTTATCTTGCAGCTATTGATTTTTTAAAATGCCCACATGAACACACTATATTTGTGAAAGAAGGAGAAAGGTGTACTCTTAATTGTTTGTGTTTATGTAGATGATTTGATATACATAGATAATCATGAATCAATGTTTCTAGAGTTTAAAAGTATGATGATGAATGAGTTTGCTATGACTGACTTTGGTAAGATGAGATACTTGTTGGGCATTGAATATTGTAAATAAAGGGGTATTGCAAAACTTAGAACGTTACAAAGAACATTACAGAGAACTGAGAATGTTACAGAGAACTAAGAACGTTATAGAGAACTAACGTTATAGAACTTTACTGAGAATGTTTCAGAAAACGTAAGTAGTTAGGGTTTTTGGTCCAATCTACACCTATAAATAGAGACCACTTCACAATCTTCCACACACACCTCTCTCATCTTCTCTTCTCTATTTTCTTCATGTTCTACTATTATCCTGGGTTTATTTACTCTTTTAAGAGTTTCTTGCTAGTTTCTGAGATCCTAAAAAATTTTGAGAAGTTACCTCTTGTATCCTGGGGGACTTGCGCAATACACCACGGATAAGTCCTTAAAGGCAGTGATTATACACGCCTCAGGAATAAATTTTGTTCGTGTCTCTATCAGCTTTTACAACAATCTTAAGAACTTATGGCTAACAGTATGAATATCAACCACAAGTATATACCCTTCTATAACTTCAACAATTTTTACAATATTGGATGGTGAAAGAAAGGGAATGTGCAAAAAAACACTGAAAGGCAAAGAGAGAGGTTGGAATTAAATAATAGATTCTCATGGATCAAGGTTAATCTTCTTATTTTGATATGATTCATGTATGTTGATTCATGTATGTTATTTTGTGAGAATCAAGAATCTAAAGATCCTAAAGAGTAGTTTTCTAGAATGAATTAGGAACTTAGGGAAACTTCAAATTAACTTACATGTGGTATCAGAGCCATACTTATTCGATTTATGATTTTTCTCTTATGATAGTTTTCCCAAATTAAGATAAACTCTAATTATGAATTTAGAGATTTCTCTATCTGACTAGAATGAACCTTAATTCATTCCCAAATTTGTTTTCCCAAAATTTGCATGAGTATTATATGTTTGAGAGATTTTTGGTAGCGAACAATTAGTAGTTACATATGCATGGTTTAGATCTACATATTATTTTATACATACGTATAAGAAAGAAAGAGTTTGAGACCAATGGATTTAACCCTTTCATTTACATGGAAGCAGCTTGCATTTATGTTTACCAATGTGTTTGGCTAAGAAGAATTTTGGAGCATTTAGATCACTGTCAAGAGTCATTTTTTGTGATAATGCTTCTATACTAAAATTATCCAAAAATTTACATGGAAGAAGTAAACATATATATTAATGTAAGAAGTCATTTTTTGAGCAATTTCTTTAAATATGGTGCTATTGAGTTGAAGTATTGTAGTAGCGGAAAATACTTTGTAAGAATTAAATTGAGATCAAGATGGGATGAATTGATCTTTTAAAACTTTTTAGCAAATAGCAGTTTTAGAATTACAATTTCAAATATTCTGAATTCTGATTTAGTATTGAATCCAACTAAGTAAACAGAATTGAAGAGAATCACACAAAAATTAGAGAAAGAGTTTAAAGAGAAGGAGAAACACCAAGAATTATACTGGTTCACCCAAACCTCTGGGCTACGTCTAGTTCTCAACCAAATTCCAATTGAGTTCCACTAGATTGAAATTGTTTTGAGTACAAAACAGATTTACAAAAAAATCAATTCACTCGAAGAACCAAATCCAGGTCTTAAACCAAACCTGCAATTAAATTTCAGCTGCAGAACTAGTACCCAAACTTCTAGGCAATAAGACAATACATAATTGAAAAAGAATGAAAGAAGAAACAAGAACAATAAATTCCAGTTATGCAGATGCAAAGATTACACTACAAATTGAATTTCTTCTCTAGAAAGAACACAAGAAAGCATCAAGAGAGAACTTTGAAAATCCTCACTAAAAGTTGCGCACTTCTCTCTTTGAAATTATCTCTATGATTGCTTGAATGATTTCTCAAATGTGTGTTTTAAAAAGTTCAATTAAAACTGTTTATGTAGAGACTTTTGCAGCTAACTAACATAATTAATCCGTTAAATCTTCTTTTATCCGATTAAACATTCTTGATTTTAACAATTTTAATCGATGAAAATATCATTTAATCGATTAAAATGTTCTATCTCATTTTTCAGAATTATTTTAACTAATAAAAAAAGTTTTAATCGATTAAAACAATTATCCAAAAATTTTGTAAGTGATTTTAATCGATTAATTCATGTTTTAATCGATAAAAATACTGGTAGAAAATCTTCAAAAATTGTAAGTGATTTTAATCGATAATTCGAGTTTTAATCGATAAAAATACTAGCATAATATTTTCTAAAACTTTCAAGTGATTTTAATCGATTAATTTGAGTTTGAATCGATTAAAATACTGCAGAACATTTTCCAAAACTTTCTTAAGTGTTTTTAATCGATTAATTCGAAAATATATCAATTAAAATGGTGACAAGTACACACTCGTAAGTGGTTTTAATCGATTATTTCAAAAATATATCAGTTAAAATGATGACAAAATTGATTTTAACAACTTTTAATTGATTAATCTGGAAATTTATCAGTTAATTTCGAGTCTCAAGAACATATTAACCAATTAATAAGACCTTTAACAAATTAAAAGGTTTAGAGGAATTTGTTATTTTTTCCAATGATGAAACCCAATACAGTAGGAATTTAGAAATGATTATATCTATTAAGATAAGATGCAGAAACACTACACTACATCCCATAACCTAAATATTCTCTGACTTTGATTCAAAAGAACTCTTTGACTTCATCAAATCTTCTGGTTCGTTAATCATCATCAATCTCCTGGTTCATTTAATGAAGACAAATTACTTTTTGAATCCTGCAGAGAAGACACTAGGTTTTTCTGTGGTGATAAAATTTTAATTCAAATAATTTCTCTCCCTTTGACTTCACCAAAATAGTATAATCAAAACATGAATAATCTATTTAGAGGTTTAATTGTCTACTGGTTAAAAACCAGCTAAATATTACAGTCCAAAATAAAAAGAAAAGGAGAAAAGAAGAAAGATGAAAGAGATTGGACCCGTTGTCTAGATTTAATCATCCCAGTCTCCTTGATTCAGCTGCATGTCCTCCAATTTTGTGTAAAGGTCAGTGATTTGGTGTCTAAGGTTGGAGAATTGAGAGTTGGTGTGTTGATAATGCTGGTATGTCATTTGCATATGTTTTCTCTGATTTTCTTATAGAGTTACCATTTGAGATAGCATTGTACGATCAAATTCAGAGAGAGTTGTTCCACGATCAGGTTGGGCAAAGTATGGACTGATTTTCATGTTGTTGTAGTCAACTGTTGGTTGATCTTTAGTGGATTGAGGGACTTGTGGAACTGGAAAAGATGGAATTTCAGTATTTTCATAATCTTCTCAATCATTTTCATCTTCTGACATCCCAATTTTAGTTTTAGAAATCCAATCTCCATCCATTTTGATGAAACCCATTTTCCGAAGAGTTGAATCATCAATTTCATTTGTGGATTTGGGAGTTTCCACATACTCTCCTGCTAAGTCAACTACAAAATACTGAAAGAATTTGTTAATTAACAAAGCATATGGTAATTTAAAACCACCAAGACGTTTTGCCTTGATCATATGATCCTTAATCACAAACACCCAATTAAACCGTATATTGTTCTGGATGTTGTATATGAGAGCAAGATACCCCTCATTTAATAGAGCATGATTTCTCCCCCTAGGTGTAAGCACCCATGCTATAATGAAAGCCAGTAGTGTCTGTTCCAGCTTCATTTTTCCAACATTCAAAATTGTGACCGAGTCATTGATATTCTTGAGACATGAGCGAAAGAATTAGATTTTGTTGAATTCAGGTAGCTCAGAGACATTTCCTCTAGATACCTTGACTCCAGTATCTTTAAGACCAACTACCTCATTCGATACAGCAGGAGTAATAACCATGTCAACTCCTTTAACCCGTGATTTGATGGTTGAACCACTAACCAAGAGGTTTGAGTAGAAAACCCGCACAAGATCAGGTTGGATATTCCTAGTGAATTCCATAAAGACTTTCAGTTTTTTATTCTTTAAATACCTTCTTAAAGATGTGAAACCTTCATCATCTAGTCATGCAAATATGATGTACTTGGGAATTACAAGTTGTTTCTGGCTGAATTCTAAAATGAAAGAATTCATCCGGTTTACATCACCATTGAATCATGCTTCAAGGTGCCCACTAGGGTTAGCTACAGCAGAGGAGGATTCTTCTTTGTATTTCCTCCTTCTAGACTTGGATCGTTTGAACATTTTGGAGGGAAGAATTTGTGAAGAATGGAGTAGAAAGATGAACAGATGAGGAGAATTCTATGAGAAGAAGGAAGATGTAAAATTCAAGAAAGGAACCTAGTTTTTGTAGAAAAACAGTCTCAGATTTCAAATAGAAATTGTAAAATCCGAAAGTCAGTTAAGGAATTCTGTTGATTCTCCTATTTTCCAAGAAATCAGATGTTCCCTTGACCGACTACAATGACTTTTGTAATTGAACAATGTGGGTGCATAATACATAAGCTAATTTATTCTTTTTAGAAGGTAAAGTTGACTGGTCAATTTGAGCTGAAATTTGCAGAAATTGAATCTTGATAACATGTTCTTGTTTTTCTAATTGATTGTCAGAATCTTGCAATTAAAAGCATCTGAGATGTTTTCCAAGAACAAAATAATCAATTATTTCACCAATTAATCAATTAATTTGATCTGGAAATGGGTTAGAGATATGATAATAGAAAATTAATCGATTAAACTGAGAAAGAATCGATTAAATTTTGAACCAATAAATGATTTTAATTGATGTAAATCATTTTTAATTGATTAAAACCATATATGAGAAATGTATACTGGAAACCGAGAGCTTTTAATCGATTGATTCGACGAATAATCGATTAAAACAGTATGGGCAATTTTTCAAAAATTCTTTATAAGTGAAATTAATCGATTATTTTGTGGATTTAATCTATTAAAAGAATTTAATTCTTCTGATTCCAGTAAATTAATTGATTAAAACGATTTTGTATTAGTTAAAATAGATTGAATGTATGAAATTATGTAATGTCTGATGCATCAAGAATTCCTAATTCAATTCTTATTTTATAGAAATGATCACGAGCAAGAGGTTTTGTAAAAATGTCTGCTAGTTGTTATTCAGTTTCAATGAAAACGATTTCACCTTTTGAAACATGATCCCTAATGAAATTATGTCTAATTTCAATGTGTTTTATTCTAGAATGCTGAATTGGATTTTATGTTAATATGATGGCACTAGTATTATCACATAGAAGAGGGATCTTATCTAGACTCAAGCCATAATCTTCCAGTTGTTGTTTGAGCCATAAAGACTAGGCACAACAAATTCCAACATCAATGTATTATGCTTCTGCTGTGGAAAGAGTAACACATGCTTGCTTTTTGCTATGACAAGAAATCAAGCTTCTTCCTAGAAGATGGCATGTTCCACTTCTACTTTTTCTGTAAAGTTTACAACCCGCAAAATCTGAGTAAGAATAACCAATCAAATTTAATTTTGCTTAATTTTGATGTAGAAGCATTATCACAAAAATGACAGTAGCTCCTCTTGACAGTGATCTAGATGCTCCAAAATTCTTCTTAGCCAAAAACATTGGCAAGCACAAAATGCAGATGCTATGAATTCTGCTTCTGTTGTGGATAAGCTCACCACTAGTTATTTTTTTTTGTTTTTTTTGTTTTTTTGATGACCAATATATTACACCGTCTCCCAATTTGAAAACATAAACAGACATGCTCTTTCTATCTTCTAGATCCCCTGCATAATCACTATCAGCATAGGCAAGTAATTCTACATTTTCTCTAGCTTTATAAAAAATTCCTAATTTTTTAGTTCCCTGCAAATATCTCAAAATACATTTTGCTACTAAGAGGTGACTGTCTTTAGGATGCTCCATGAAGCGACTAATCACGCTCATTGAATGTGCAATATGCGGTCTCGTAATATTCTAGTAGCATTCAGATACATAAGGCTTCCTATAAGTCATTTGAATAAAGTACTATGAACGTCTGCCCCTTTATCTATTTTCAGTAACTTAATACCTAATGTTCACGTCCCTTAGAGACATAGTCCTATGGTTGTTCTAAGTATGCATCATCTTGCCCCATGGAAGAAGGATGACTTGATATCAAGATAAATATTCCACCTTTTTGTGGCTACTAATGCAACAACAATTCTAATGGTTTCCAAACGAGCTACTGTACAAAAATCTCGCTATAAATGGGTGTCCTCTCCTTTTTCTACTGATATGCCTTTAAATTTGTCAATCCCCTATCCCCTTCAATTTTGTCTTATAAATCAATTTGACACCTATAATTTTGCAATGTTTGTAGGTGCAGATCCAATAACAATCAACCAAGCATCATAGAGTCAACATTGAAGAGATGGCATGGATATTGAATATTAAGTCATTCAAAGAAATGATATATGTGAGCTAGTTGATCCATCACCAAATTGCAAAATTACAGGTGTCAGGTGGATTTACAAGACAAAATTGAAGGAGACAGGGGATATTGCACAAAGCCTGACTAGTAGCAAAAGAATACACCCAAGAAGAGGGCATCAATTATAGTGAGATTTTTGCACGAGCAGCTCATTTGGAAACCATTAGAACTGTTGTTGCATTAGCCAACACAAAAAGGTAAAATATTTATCAGCTTGATATCAAGTCAACCTTCTTACATGGGGCAATCAATGAAGATGTATACTTAAAACAACCACATGGTTATGTCTCTAAGAGACGTGAAAGTCAGATATACAAACTTAGAAAAGCCTTATATAGTCTTAACATGCTCCTAGAGCCTGGTAGAGTAGGTTGGGGTCTTATCCTACAACTAATGATTTTTTAAAATGCCCACATGAACACACTCTACTTATGAAAGAAGGAGAAAAGTGCACTCTTAATTGTTTTTGTTTATGTAAATGATTGATATACACAGATAATCATGAATCAATGTTTCTAGAGTTTAAAAGTATGATGATGAATGAGTTCGCTATGACTGACTTAGGCAAGATGAGATATATGCTAGGCATTGAAGTTTCGCAAAGCTGTGATGGAATTTTTATTGGACAGAAAAAATATATCAGGAATATGTTATAGATTCCATATGCTTGACGGTAATTATGTTAAGAATCGTATTGTTCCAGGTATTAAGTTGCTGAAAAGAGATAAAGGGGCAGAAGTTGATAGTACTTTATTCAAACGACTTATAGGAAGCCTTATGTATCTAAATGCTACTAGACCGGATATTGCACATTCAATTAGTGTGATTAGTCGCTTCATAGATCATCCTAGAGACAATCACTTCCTAGCAACAAAACATATTTTGAGAGATTTGTAGGAAACTCAAAATATAAATTTTTTTTATAAAGCTGTAGGAAATGTAGAATTACTTCCCTATACTAATAGTGATTATGTAAGGGATGTAAAAGATAGAAAGAGCACATCTGGTTATATATTAAAATTGGGAGATGGTGCAATATCTTGGCATAACAAAAATAACCAGTGGTTAACTTATCCACAATAGAAGCATAGTTCATAGCAGCTGCATTTTTTGCTTGCCAATGTGTTTGGCTGACAAGAATTTTGGAGCATCTAGATCACTGTCAAGAGGGAGCTACTATTGTTTTTTTGTGATAATACTTCTATGATAAAGTTATACAACAACCCAGTCTTATAATATTGATGTCACATTTCATTTTTTGAGAGATTTGTGTAATAATGGTGTTATTGAGCTGAACTATTGTAGTAGCGGAAAACAATTAGCCGACATAATGACAAAGTCACTTAATGTTGATAGTTTTCAGTATCTACGAAGCACTTTGGGCATAGGGCATACTTGAAGAACCAAAATTAAATTGTTACAAGGAGCATATAGTGCAAGGGAGGGTTTGTTCATAGAGAATAAGGTTTTAATTGATTGTTGCAGTTTAAATTTTGTACGTGGTTTAAATTTTTGTACATGGTTCACAAGTTGTTGGTACGTGGGTTTTATCTTTGTTAGTACGTGAGAATTTGTTAGTACGTGTGAGTTATCTTTCCTATTTTCTAATTCGTCAATTGTAAAGCTAAATCTATATATTTAGCTTCTTTATTTTACGAAGAAAAGAGAACCAAGTTTTCTGATATAACAATAGTGATTATGTAAGGGATCCACAAGATAGAGAGAGCACATGACTATGTTTTCAAATTGGGAGATGGTGTAATATCTTTGTCATAAAAAAAAACCAGTAGTTAGTTTATCACAACAAAAGCAGAGTTCATAGCAACTGCATTTATGTTTAGCAATGTGTATCGCTAAGAAGAATTTTGGAGCATCTAGATCACTGTCAAGATGGAGCTACTATCATTTTTTGTGATAATGCTTCTATAATAAAATTATCCAAAAATTTACATGGAAGAAGTAAACATAGTGATGTAAGATTTCATTTTTTTAGAGATTTGTGTAATAATGGTGCTATTGAGCTTAACTATTACAGTAGCGGAAAACAATTAACAGGCATAATGACAAAGTTACTTAAAGTTGATAGTTTCTAGTATTTACGAAGCACTTTGGACATGCTTGAAGAACAAAAAATAAATTGTTGCAAGGAGCATACAGTTTAAGGGAGAATTTGTTCACAGAGAATAAGGTTTTATTTCTTTGTTGTATTTTAAATTTTATATATGGTTTAAATTTTGTACATGATTCATAAGCTGTTAGTACGTGGGTGGGTGTTATCTTTGTTAGTACGTGGGAGTTTTTTAGTATGTGGGAGTTATCTTTCCTATTTTCAAGTTCATATATTTAGTTTCTTTATTTTAGGAAGATAAAATTTTGTACATCGTTTAAATTTTGTACGTAGTTCACATGGTGTTAGTACATGTGTGTTATCTTTGTTAGTATGTATGAGTTTATTAATATATGGAGGTATCTTTCGTATTTTCTAGTTCATCAGTTGTAAAGTTAAATCTATATATTTAGTTCCTTTATTTTATGAAGATAATAGAACCAAGTTTTCTAAAAAAAATGAAATTTCACATCAATCAATATGTTTACTTCTTCCACGTAAGACTAGATTTTTGGATAATTTTATTATAGAAGAATTATCACAAAAATAACACTAGCTCCCTCTTGACAGTGATTTAGATACTCTCTTCTCAGCCAAACACATTGGCAAGCACAAATGCAACTGCTATGAATTTTGCTTATTTTGTGGATAAGCTAACCACTGGCTGTTTTTTTTTTATGACCAAGATATTACACCATCTCCCAATTTAAAAACATAACCAGACGTGCTCTTTCTATTTTCTTGATCCCCTTCAAATCACTATCAGTATAGACAAGTAATTCTACATTTCCTCCATCTTTATAAAAAATTCCTAAATTTTGAGTTCCCTGCAAATATCTCAAAATACGTTTTGTTGTTAGGAGGTGACTGTCTTTAGGATGCTCCATGAAGCAACTAATCATGCTAATTGAATGTGCAATATCCAGTCTAGTAGCATTCAGATACATAAGGCTTCATATAAGTCGTTTGAATTAAGTACTATCAATGTTTGCCCCTTTATCTATTTTCAACAACTTAATACTTGATGTTCACGTCCCTCAGAGACATAGCCATGTGGTTGTTCTAAGTATACATCATCTTGCCCCATGTAAGAAGGTTGACTTGATATCAAGATAAATGTTTCACCTTTTTGTGGCTACTAATGCAACAACAGTTCTAATGGTTTCCAAATGAGCTACTGTGCAAAAATCTCACTATAATTGATGTCCTCTCTTTTTCCTATTGATCTGACTTTAAATTTTTTCAATCCCCTATCTCCTTCAATTTTGTCTTGTAAATCCATTTGACACCAATAATTTTGCAATGTTTGCAGGTGCAGATAGAGTAACATACAACGAAGCATCACAGGGTCAACATTAGAGAGATGCCATGGATGCTGAATTTCAAGTCATTCAAAGAAATCATACATGCGAGCTAGTTGATCATCCACCACCAAATTGCAAATTTACAGGTATCAAGTGGATTTACAAGCCAAAATTGCAGGAGACAGAGGTGATTGACAAATTTAAAGCTAGACTAGCAAAAGGATACATCAAAGAAGAGGGCATCGATTATAGCGAGATTTTTGCAGTAGCTCGTTTGAAAACTATTAGAACTATTGTTGCATTATCCGCTACAAAAAGGTAGAACATTTATCAGCTTGATATCAAGTCAGCCTTCTTACATGGGCCATTCAATGAAGATGTATACTTAGAACAACCATAGGGTTATGTCTCTAAGGGTCGTGAACATTAGATATACAAACTTAGACAAGCCCTATATAGTCTTAAACAAACTCCTAGAGCCTTGTACAGTAGGTTGGAGTCTTATGTTGCAGTTAATGAATTTTTTAAAAACCGACTTATAAGAAGCCTTATCTATCTGAATGCTACTAGATCGAATATTGCAAATTCAATTAGTGTGATTAGTCACTTCATGGAGCATCCTAAAGACCATCACTTCCTAGCAGCAAACATATCTTGAGATATTTGCAGGGAACTCAAATTTTAAGAATTTTTTATAAACCTGAAGGAAATGTGGAGTTACTTGCCTATACTGATAGTGATTATGCAGGGGATGTAGAAGATAGAAAGAGCACATCTAGTTATGTTTTCAATTTGGTAGATGGGGTAATATCTTGGTCATAAAAAAAAACAGTGGTTAGCTTATCTAGAGCAGAAGCAGAGTTCATAGCAGCTGCATTTTGTGTTTGCCAATGTGTTTGGCTGACAAGAATTTTGGAGCATCTAGATCACTATTAAGAGGGAGCTAGTGTTATTTTTTTGTGATAATACTTCTACAATAAGATTTCATTTTTTGAGAGATTTATGTAATAATGGTGTTATTTAGCTGAACTATTGTAGTAGCGGAAAACAATTAGCAGACATAATAAGAAAGCCACTTAAAGTTTATAGTTTTCAGTATCTACGAAGCACTTTGGGCATACTTGAAGAACCAAAAATAAACTGTTGCAAGCAGCATACAGTTTAAGGGAGGGTTTGTTTATAGAGAATAAGGTTTTATTTGTTTGTTGCAGTTTAAATTTTGTATGTGGTTTAAATTTTGTACGTGGTTCACAAGTTGTTAGTACGTGGGTGTTATCTTTGTTAGTATGTCAAAATTTGTTAGTACGTGCGAGTTATATTTCCTATTTTCTATTTCATCCATTGTAAAGCTAAATCTATATATTTAGCTTCTTTATTTTACGAAGAAAAGAGAACCAGGTTTTCTGACATAACAATTGTGATTATGCAGGGGATCCAGAAGATAGAAAGAACACATCTGACTATGTTTTCAAATTGGGAGATGGTGTACTATCTTGGTCATAAAAAAAATCAGTAGTTAGTTTATCCACAACAGAAATAGAGTTCATAGCAGCTGCATTTATGTTTACCAATGTGTTTGGCTTAGAAGAAATTTGGAGCATCTAGATCACTATCAAGAGGAGCTACTATCATTTTTTGTGATAATGCTTCTATAATAAAATTATCCAAAAATTTACATGAAAGAAGTAAACATATTGATGTAAGATTTCATTTTTTTGAGAGATTTGTGTAATAATGATATTATTGAGCTGAACTATTGCATTAGCAAAAAATAATTAACAAACATAATGACAAAGCCACTTAAAGTTGATAGTTTCCATTATTTACGAAGCACTTTGAACATGCTTGAAGAACAAAAAATAAATTGTTGCAAGGAGCATACAGTTTAAGGGAGGGTTTGTTCACAGAGAATAAAGTTTTATTTGTTTGTTGCAATTTAAATTTTTGTATGTGGTTTTAAATTTTGTACGTGGTCACAAATTGTTAGTACATGGGGTGTTATCTTTGTTAGTACTTGAGAGTTTGTTAGTATGTGGGAACTATCTTTCCTATTTTCTAGTTGATAAGTTGTAAAGCTAAATCTATATATTTAGCTTCTTTATTTAAGGAAGATAATAAAACCAAGTTTTCTAAGATAACAACATTTGTTGACAAATAATAAGATTTTATTTGTTTGTTGCAGTTTAAATTTTTTAGGTTGTTTAAATTTTGTACATACACAAGGTGTTAGTACGTGAATGCTATCTTTGTTAGTACGTGTGAGTTTGTTAATATGTGGAGGTATCTTTCCTTTTTTATAGAACCAAATTTTTTGAGGAAGCATTATCACAAAAATGACAGTATCTCCCTCTTAACAGTGATCTAGATGCTCCAAAATTTTTCTCAGCCAAACACATTGGCAAGCACAAAATGCAGTTGCTACAAATTCTGCTTCTGTTGTGGATAAGCTAACCACTTGTTGTTTTTTTATGACCAAGATATTACATCATCTCCCAATTTGAAAACATAACCATACATGCTCTTTCTATCTTTTGGATCCCCTGCATAATCACTATCAGTATAGGTAAGTAATTCTACATTTTCTCCAGCTTTATAAAAATTTCCTAAAGTTTGAGTTCCCTACAAATATCTCAAAATACGTTTTGTTGCTAAGAGGTGACTGTCTTTACACCCATCGACATCCTACTGGTTTCTTTCCAACTAGACAATCTACTAATTCCCATGTTTTATTTCTTTGCAAGGATCTCATCTCCTCATTCATAGCATACTTCCACCTGGAGTCAGCTAAAGCTTCTTGCACACTGTTAGGAATAGATACAGTAGATAATTGACTTATAAATGCGATATTTGAGTTAAACAAATTCTGGTTACAAACATAATTACTCATAGGGTATCTTGTCTTACTGGTGAGGTCAGGATCATAAGTAGGCTTAGGGATACCTCTAGTGACACGATCTGGAAGAATTATGTTTTCTATATTAGGTTCTTGAGGGGACGATTGGTGTGGTATATCATTAGCATCAACAGGCAAATTTTCGATCTCAACATACTCAAAATCTTCCTCATTATGTGGTTGTTGATCATAACATTGTTGCATACTTTCATCATTCTTGATACAACTTTGTAACTTTCTTTCTCCAATCTGATCTCAATATCAATTTCTTGAGGAACAAAAGTCTGAACTTCATCATAATTCTCCCCCTGAATTTCAGACTCGGGGGAAAAATATATTAAGGTTTCATGAAAAACTACATCTATAGTAGTAAACATTTGCTTGGTTTGTGGATTGTAGCACCGATATCCTTTCTGGTGATCTGCATAGCCAAGGAACACACAACTTTCAGCTCTATGAGACAACTTACTTCTCTGATGCTTGTGTAAGTGAATGTAAGCAACACAACCAAAAAATCTATGTGTTAGTTCAACAATTTTAGGACTTATTACTGCATGTGTAAGTGATTGAAGAGGTGTTTTAAACTCAACAGACCTGGATGGTGTTCGGTTGATAGTGTATACTGCATATGTGAGAGCTTCTCCCCAATATATTGCTGGCATGTGAGCTCTAATTAGTGTAGCTCGGACCACCTCCAATAGATGACAGTTCTTTCGTTCTGCCACCCCATTCTATTGTGGAGTATTTGGACAAGATCTTTGATGAACAATTCCTTTGGCTACTAAAAAATGTTGAAGTTCTGGTTGCATATATTCTCCTCCGTTGTCACTGCGCAGTACCTGAATTTGTGCTTTGTACTGGGTCTCAATCATTTTGCAGAATTTCTAAAATAGTCCTCCAACTTCACTTTTATACTTCATCAAACATAACCAAGTCATTTTAGTACAATCATCAATAAACGTTACAAACCACGTTGAGCCACCCAACGTTGTAACCTTAGATGGACCCCATACATCAGAGTGAATGATCATAAAAGGAAGAGAACTTTTATTTAAAATTAAAGGAAAATGTGTTCTATGACTCTTTGCAAGCTCACAAACATCACAATAAAAAGTTGAAGTGTCTACTTGGTCAAATACATTTGGAAATAATTTCTTTATGTAACCAAAAGATGCATGTCCTAGATGCTTATGCCATAACCAGATATCCTCGCCTTTTCTTACTTCTTGAGACCCTTTTGTTGCTAGCCCTTTACCAAGTCTCTTTGAATCTTTTTCTATCAGGTTCAGGTAATACAACCTTCCTCGCCTAATACCATAACCAATCGTCTTCCTCGTTTGAATATCCTTAAAAACACAAGAGTCAGGCCAAAAAATTACAACACATAAAAGAGCTTTGGTTATTTGCGAGACTGATAATAGGTTATATTTAAGAGAAGGAACAACAAGGACAGTATCAAGATTCAAATTGTTTGAAATAGAGACAGTTCATTCTCCATTGGCTGTGTATATACTTTTTTGTGAGGAAGGTTTAAGATTTTTATTTTGTCTAACATCAAAAGTCACATGATCAGAACATGCAGAGTCAATTATCCATGCATTATTAAGAATGGTAGATGTGCTTATTAAAACCTTACCATTAGAATTATCACTGCCTGCGATTGTAGCAAGCATCATGCCTTTGTCGTCCTCTTTGTCAATGGCAATTACAACAACAACAGTTGGATTTCTTTTTGAATTCTTCTTTGATGCTCGACTGTGATCCCACCACTCGGGGTATCCTATGATTTCATAGCCTCGTTCCTTGGTGTGTCCATCCTTATTACACTGAGTGCACTTGTAGTTACCTTTTTCCAAATTTTTTGATTGCTTCGATTTGCTGTGGTGATTTGTTGGCTGCTTCTTTGTCATCATAGCTATGGAATCAAAAATCATATCTTCTGTTTTCAACGTTGTTCGCCAGACTATCTCTCTCCGGATCAATGCATAGCATTCTTCTAAATTAGGTGTCACTTCTTTGCGCAAGATTTCTCCACAAACTTGCTCAAAATCATCATCTAGTCCAACAAGGAATATATGCACCCTTAATCTTTCAATGGACTTCTGATATGACTTCACATCATCAGGGTCCTTCATGACTACTTTGTCACGATGGTCCAATTTCCTTGATGAAAAATCTATCAACCTCCACATGCTTCATCCGATCATGTTGGACAGGGTTGTGAGCAATGTCGCATGCAGCTTTATTATCACAATACAACTGAATGGGACGTGTATGTGCATAACCTAAATCCTGGAGAAGTAGTCTGAGCCACAAACCTTCACAAAGTCCAAGAACCATTCCTCTAAGTTCAGCTTTTGCACTGGATCTAGCTACAACTTTCTGCTTCTTACTTTTCCATGTGACAAGATTACCTCCTACAAATGTAAAGTATCTAGAGGTTGATCTTCTATCATCAAGAGCACCTGCCCCAATCTGCATCAGTATAAACCATCACATCCTTGTAGTTGGAGTTCTTCTTGAACATAACTCCTTCTCCAGGAGCATCTTTTATATACTTTAAAATTCGTATAACAGCATCCATGTGTTTTTCACCTGAATTGTGCATGAACTAGCTAACCACACTAAGAGCATAAGCTAAATCTGGCCTAGTGTGTGAGAGATACATCAATCTCCCTACAAATCTCTGATATCTTCCCTTGTTAGTTGGAGTTTGATCTTCTTCAATGCACAACTTCAATCTCTCTTCAATTGGAGAATTTGCTGGTTTGCATGCTGTCATTCCAGTTTCTTTTAGTAAATCCAATGCATACTTTTGTTGTGAGAGAAAAATACCTGACTTTGATCTTGAGACCTCAATTCCAAGAAAATATTTCAAAGGACCAAGATCCTTCATCTCAAATTCCTTTGCCAAGTACTCTTTCAATGTCTTGCGTTCCTCTAGATCGTTTCCCGTAACTATCATGTCATCAACATAGACAATAAGAATTGTAATCTTTTCTTACTTTTTCTTTAGAAACAAGGTATGATCTTGTTTGCTCTGTTGGTATCCAAAAGCAAGCATTGACTTGGTGAATCTGCCAAACAAGTGTTGGTGGAGACCTGAGGTGAAATGTCACAAATGTGGTCAATTAGGACATATAGAAAAGATATGCAAATCACAACCAGAGGAAGTTGTTCAAGTTATAGAGGATAGAGTAGAAGAGGTACTTCTCCTTGCATCAACATGCTCTATATTGAATGTGCCATATCCAACCTAGTAGTATTCTAGTAGCATTCAGATACATAAGGCTTCCTATAAGTCGTTTGAAGAAAGTACTATGAATGTCTGCCCCTTTATCTGTTTTCAGTAACTTAATACCTGATGTTCTTTCATTCACTGGAGGGTAATATTGTTGTTGTTGTTGCTGATATGGAGGTTGTTGATATGATTGTTGTTGATTTGGAGGATGTCTATTAGATGGACCAGCACCTTGTTTCCACCCAAAGTTCTGATTCTGATTCCCTCTCCATCCTTGTGAAAAATTGTTCTGATAATTGTTGGAATTAGGGAAATTTGCTTGTCTTCCTTGACCACTACCACCTTGAGCACCCATATAATGAACTTCTTCTTCTTGTAGGTTGCCTTGATAAGAGTAGTGTCCATTTGAATGATCACCTCCAGAAAAGTCACAACTCATTTGTTGGTTGGAAGTGGATTGGACAACATGTAATTGTTGAGGCAGTTTTGCCATTTGCTTGGTCAATGCTTCAATCTGTTGAGTCATAATTTTATTTTGAGCTAGGATAGCATCTGTGGTGCTAAGATCAAGCATTCTTTTCCTCTGAACTGGATGTCTATCATGTTGGGCCTACTGGTCTGTAGAGGTTAGTGCATCAATAATTCTTGTGGCATGTTCAGCATCCACAAACATCATGGTTCCTCCTGCTGCAACATCTAAGAGCACCTTTGTATTAGGTCTTAGGCCAGTGTAGAAAATATTCAACTGGGCAATGTTTTCAAATCCATGATTTGGGCACTGATGAGTCATTATATTCCCATATTTTCTTACCTTTCTATACTTTTAATTAGTGTTTTGGGCTTAACTTTTTCTTATTAGTGAATTTTTATTAATTGGGCTTCATTGGACCAATAATTTAGATTTTAAATAATTTGAGTCTATTTGATCTAATTTTTGCTCATTATTGTTTTCAGGACAATTTAAAGCAATTTTGGGCTTGGAAGATTAGGTCAGATGCCATATTTTATTCTCTACGGGTACTAAGCGCAACAGGTCGGCCCAATGGACATGATTCAGTAGTTTAAGTCTCCTGAATTTATTAGACCTCCAAAAATAGTAGAAACAGTGACATTTTAAAGCTAACTCAAAAGGCTTTCAAAGGAGATTGGAATTGTCTAATTTGGATAAGTATTGAAAATACTGCACGTGTTTGAAGTTCACGGACCTACACTGAAGCCAACTTATGATGTATTTTGTGGACCAGTTAGGCCCAAACCTAGATTAAGATTAGGGTTAGGGTTATTTATATAAAGGGTGAAGTAGGGTTGCAAAGGAGACACATCACACAACACAACAGCCACACATCGAACATACCAAGCACAAAACGCGCAGCCGAAAACACATCCGAAAAACGCACAGCGACAATGCGCAGCCATCCTTCCCTCAGTAATAAGGACATATCTGAAGCTACGACACTTCAAATTGAGCGATTCTAAGTGCATTGTAAAGCTAAGAGGCAAAGATACAAATGTCTCTCTCATGAGCATTGTCAAATATGAACCGAAAGGTAGTCAAATTTGAGGTCAAAAAATCACTATAGAATCTGCCCTGCATATGTCTCTTTTTCTATGTTTTCGATTTTGCATGGATAGCTAAATCTTTGAATTGATTTTCTGAGGAGAATGCAGTAGATCTTTGAGGTTTTCTTCTTTTATTTCATTTGTTCTCTTAACTCTTCATCTCCTAATCTTTGTATTGAATTATAATCTGTTTATGCTTAATAAACTGAAACCAATATCACAATTTTCTTAATCATGTGGTAGAGATGAGATTATGTGATGTATGCAATGCTTAATTGTATAAGGATAATTTGGGTTAATCTTCGCTTAGTTAGTTAATTTTAGGTTGGAATAAGGGTTAAAGCAAAATAATTTTGTAACCTAGGATAAGTGGCACTCGCATTCGAATCAGGAAATCAATTGTTTTCTCATTATTTTACTCAAATTCTATTTTCTTTTAAAAATTAATTACTGCACTATTTTCTTTCAAAATAATTCTTGATTCTTGCACTTTTAATTAAAAAAATTTATTTTAATTTTAGAAATTTCAATTATTTAAATTATGTTTTCGTTTAATTTTAATTGTCGTTAATATTCTGTAGCAATTTGATTTTAATTTTTATTATTCTACATAAATTTATTTCTTTTTCACTCTTTCATTCATTCCCCTATTTACTCGTTATTTACTATTTTAGAGAGAATGATATGTGATAATGAGTATGTTCCTATAATTGTGTCCTTGTGAGATTCAACAGGGGTTAACTATACTACATTAGTTTAGCAACTTGTTTATTATTATTGATCAGTATTTTGTGCGACCGAAATGCTTTTATCAAGCACCTCCTTAACAGTGATTTAAATCTTTCCCATGATTCACAAAAGGGTTCATCCGTTCCTTGTTTGAAAATAGAAATATCGGATTTTGCTTTGATGTAGCAGGATGGTGGAAAAAATCTGTTCAAGAACTTATCTTCTACATTACTCCAGTTGGTCAAACTCTGATTAGGATGTGCTTTTAACCACTCCTTTTCCCTGCCAGCCAGTGAGAAAGGAAATAATCTCAAATATGCAGATTCAATATCTCCTTATTTAAACCCCATGGTGTCAATCAACTCATAAAAAGTGGACAAATGAATATAGGGATCTTCATGATCCATTCCGGTGAATCGATGAGCACTAATCAAGCTTAAGAAGGTTGGCTTCATCTCCAAGGATTGGTTGGCTGGTATTGCAAGGCTGGAGAAGTATCTCGGACCTTGACCTTGTTGCATAGCATAGTCTCCGAGTGTTCTTCTAGGTGGGTTTGCTCTTTCACCCTCCATGTCTTCTATGATTGGATCTGGTAAGTTGAGTGTGGGAGAAGAGTTGACTGATTCTCCTGTTGCTTGTTCTTGAGTTTCCCTTCTTCTTTTACTACGGTTCCTCCGAGTAGCTTTTTCAATCTCGGGATCAAATTCTAACTGATCTGTAGATACATGTCCTCTTAAAAGCATAAATCAAAGAGCAACTCAAGCAAGAATTAGCACAGGACAAACAATAAAAAGAACAAATAATAAGCTAAACAAATAATTTCCAAGGAACGCCGTTCCTCAGCAATGGTGCCAAAAATACTTGTTCTTCTTTTGGCAAGCGTACCAATATTATCAATCGCAGTACAATATTTCAATTAAGTAAAATTCGATCCCACGAGGAAAAATTTCACTAGAAATTCTGAATCATATGCTTACTAAGTGTATTGACACAAAATTGATTTTTCATAAACTTTTGGATTGAAAACAACGGTAAAAAGCTATAAAATATATTTAGAACAGATGAACTATGAAAACTTAGGATTGACTTACTTCATTTTCCCTCCTTTATATAATGACTAGGTCAAATAAATAACATCAATTAACTTATCAATGTTGATGCCACCTACTCAAATCATTCACATTGATTCCTCAAACATGAAATTCATAAGAAAACCTTGTAAACATAGATTCCTCATACATTAAATAGATTTTCCAGCATTAGGTTTAGGGTGTTAAGTGTAAGACCCAGGAAAATAATTATATATTTTAAGGTAGAAAATGGAAGTAAGGGAAGTAATTAAATTAAGAATTTAATAATATTGTAGAGATGAAGAGTGACTCATTTGGTTAGATCCTTACCTTGAGATGTGGGGGTCATGGGTTTGATTCTTGTATGTGCATTAGAATAATTATAATTTTCTATTATTTTATAATTGTTTAGAAAATACTCATGTGTGTGCCTGAACGTTGAGTATGCTTAGGGACTTAGCAAATTTTAAATTGCCACGTTTATAAATTATTGGTTGATGGTTATTTTCTTGTATGCATTGTGTGTGTGGGTACATTGTAATTTTTACTATGTGTGTGGATTAATAAGAAACATATGATGATTGATATGGTTTGGAGTAATGCTTGAGTCTTGGGGGTTGTGAGTTCAAATCCTGACTATAGTAAAAAGAAGGTAATAATATATATTTTTTCATAAATTTGAGAGGTGTACCTTAGGATACATTAAATCTGTACATAGGCGCCAAATAAATTAAGAGAATAAGTGGGCTTTGGATCAGAAATAATATATATTTTTTTAATTTAAATTTTATTTATATAGTCTGGTAAAGGAAAACAAAGGGTCATGAGAGCTAATTTAAAAATTAGGGTTTGGGAGGGAGTGGAAGGAGAAAAAGAAAGGGGGGATTGCAGAGTTGGTGAGAGGCGACGTGGATTGTAGAGCAAGCCAAGTGATCTTGCGGTAAGAATATCCAGGTAAGATGTGCCAAAACTTGTTTCTCATTTTTTTGAACCGGTTGATTTCTTGAGTTATCAACATGGAATTGTGAGAATAGTCTTGTTGCCATTAATCCTAGGCTAAACCACCATTTATCTCATTCCTACATGAATTGGAACCAAACAAGAATATTTGATAAAAAATTTGTATGGTTGTTCTAGTGTATTTTGGATACTCTACAATGCTCCTTTAATATTTTAGAGTTTAGAAATAGATTCCTTGGATGCCAAAACCTAGAGTTAGCCATCAAAATCACTTAAATTGGATTTTTTTAGAGGAAGATGATGAAAAATGTGTTGAGAGGTGTTGCTGGAAAAATCTTCATGTAAATAGAATCTTTGGGAAATTATATAAAAATATCAACTTGGTTTTTAATTCTAAAATTTTGGTTATATGTTCCTTCATATGTCTAGTTCGTGTGTGATTTATTTCAAAATTTTCTAACAAGTAGTTTTTCCATGAAAAATCTTGAAAGTGATTAGGTTTTGAGTTGGGCAAAACAGAGTTGCTATGTCCACCCAACAACTTCGAAAAATCATATAAAATCGAGATTGAAGTGTTTTGAGATGAAATTTTCATCGTACTTGTGACTATATGTATATGTTAATTATATTTAATTTCATAATTTTATGACCTTATTTTATTTTATAAAAATATATCTTTGTGTACTCGGCTTGGTAGTGGAATCTTCAAAATGATGTTATTCCTGTGTTTCATTTTATGTTGCTATTGCTGCTATTTTATTTTATTGTTGTTGTTGTCTATATTATTTTGGTGCAGAATTTGTGGGAGTTATATGTTAAAATCCTTAAATGTAAGGAAAAAAAAGTACTTGAATTGTGATATGATGTAATTACATGATGACTTTAGGTATGTTTGATCTGCGATGAGATATTGTATGCATATGTGTGTATATAGGTGAGGGAACAATATCAGTTCTTTGATATCCATAAAGCCAGAATGATTTCTTTATCTAGAGGACTTTTTCGAGTCATGGTAAAGGGGTTTCGTTCCTCTATAAGTCTTTAGCATGAGCTTAGTGTAACCCCCTTACAGATTACATTTATTAATTCTAATTTATTATCTAAGTTAGTAATATTTTCAATATTCATAGAAGGTTAATAGAAAATATACTAAGTGAACAATTAATTTAGGTAAGGTTTTATATTAAATCAAGCAACAAGTTCTAGTACAAAGTTTTCAAAATATTACAAGTCATAAAGTTATACTTATATGTTATACAATTCCCATCCTAAGCTCTGGATTTTTGCATCTGACATCTATCTCTTGAATTATGTATTCCTGCATCATACGTCACCAACATCTGGAATTGAAATATTTATGGGGTTAGACATTTAATTTTATCCACAATAAATAAAGCAAACATTCATACGATAAAATCAACTAATGAAACATTCCTTCTAATAAGTTCCTAACTGCATATAAATATACAACCATATGTAATTTAATTTGAAAATTAATTGTGAGAAACAAATAATTCATTAATGGAATCATAATAGAAAATATCATACAAATCATGAATAATCTACAATTTCATCATCCAACATGTTTATGATATGCAAATGTGACTCAAAACGTAAAACTTTAAAATCATGCTTTTGACTCAAAATTTAAAAATTTATTTTTGACTCAGTGCTCCATGGAGACTCATTGAGTGTCTAGTGGAACCAGAGCTTATCATCACCCTGTCCGGTGATTCGGCAATGTCTCACTAAACGCGAACAAGTAGACAGTAGTCGAGTGTCGGTGCACCCGACAGTGCTACCACGACACAGTAATCAAATAAAGACTGGTCACTTATGGAATTGCCCATGCCCAAACACTCCCTAGACCGCAGGTCCATCCCCATAGGCCAGAGGTCCTGTCTTACCTATTCTACTCCCCCATTTACTATCGAGATTCCGGTAGCTCAATTTTTAATAATTCATTCTCTGTCTCATTTGGCCAGCCATTTTCATAGTCATATTTCACTACCAGATACTCTTGATAGTAAATTGACTCACAGAAAAATTTAAAAATTCTGTTTTGCACATCATTATTCCTACCAACCGTCCTTGGTAGCAACTTAAGAGAAATTTCCAAATACTTTTCTCGTAAAAACTTTTCCGTGACTTCCAGAAAACATTTCATGCACTATGTTTATGTCTCGTAACAATCTATCATCAATTAAATACTTAAAAACATCTCCTTCATATATTCAAAATTTTAATTACAATTCATAGTTGTTTTAAGCAAGACAATTTTTTATTAATAATTTATTTCATAGGGTTCAGTGTTTTGTCCATATCTTGAGTTCTAGACCTCATTTTAAGATGATTCCAATTGTGTTAGAAAAATAAGATAATAATCTATAACTTTGATGAAGGCACTATCCTCAAATTCTAACATTTATTGAGTCGTTTTCCTAGTAAACAAAGAGGGGGTAATATACTGTTTGACTTTATCTCGATTATACCCTTAACCTTTTTCAAAATTCCATTTATGTCCCTAATATGTGAAATGACTATTTTACCCTTGATCTTTTGCAAAAATTCCCACCTAGTCCTTTATTCTTCCTTCGCTCGCTCAAGCGAGTATACCAGTCGCTTGAGCAAGATGGAACCCGAGAGTCCCCTTTTGTTTGAAGGCTTCGTCGCTCAAGCGAGTACATCGGTCGCTTGAGCGAGGCATGACCCGAGAGTCCCCTCTGTTTGAAGCTTTCGTCGCTCAAGCGAGTACACCGGGCGCTTGAGCGAGACATGACCCTTAGTTGAAGCTTTCGTCGCTCAAGCTAGCACACCGGTCGCTTGAGCGAAACATGACCCTTATTCGCTCAAGCGATGTAATTTTCGCTTGAGCGATAAAGAACCCGAGAATCCCAAATTTTCCAGGTGTCCTCGCTCAAGCGACATATTTTTCGCTTGAGCGAGTTTTGCAGATTTTCATCAGTTCGCCATTTTCGAAATCCAAGTTTCAAATTTCTCAGTTTCAATCACTCAAATTTGTTCCAAATCAAAATTAAACAATAAATATGTTCAATTTAAGTTAGAAACAACAATTTTATTATATAATTCATCCTTAATTGAAAGAATTTCAACAATATTTCAATCTTTGCAATTGATGAATAGTAATCTCCAATTACAGACATTCGTATGAATAAAACTAAACGTCTAACCCATACCTGATTCCTCAATATCTTATTACTCTCCTAATTTTGTATGCTCCTCCTTTCCTCCTTTCTCTCGAATTCTTCTTCCAAGAATTCTGGTGTCTCTCGGTTTATTCTTCAAGTTGGTCGTGAATTGTGTTGGTGTATGTTTCCAGTTTCCTCCTATTTATAAACTTACTCACCGACTTAATTCTTTCTAGGATTTTCTTCGCTTGTCTTTATTCTCCACCGCCTTAATTTAATTCTGATTCTTCACCGACTTAATTCAAATGTATTTAGGCCACCACCGACCTTCTGTTTCTCTCTTCTTCTTCTTTTTTTTTTTTTTTTAAAAAAATTTATTTACTCATTTATTAAATTTTTATTATTAAGAATTATTATTATTTGACACACTATTAACCTTGGATTTTATTTTATAATTTCCTTAAGACAAAATTACTATAAAAATCATGTTTTATTTTTATAATAACTCTACATAATATTCGGTACATATTTATAACTTACAAAATTTATTTATATACTTGATTACAAAATTTAGGATATTACACTTAGCAAGAGTGCTCCATCCAAGGCTTTGTCGAGCAGGTGGAGTTGTTGCTTATAAGTCTATGGAAAGCAGGGGAAAGGACTTTTCCAAGAGGTGTTGGTGCACAGGAAAAGTATGGGGGTTGGCTATGAGAGAATTTTATACCTTTTATTTTTACTTGGTGGTAATATGATAGAGACTTTTCCAAGAGGCGTTGGTGTGCAGGAAAAGTATGGGGGTTGGCTATAAGAGAATTTTATACCGTTTGTTTTTACTTGGTGGTAATATGATAAGGACTTTTCCAAGAGGCGTTAGTGCACAGGAAAAGCATGGGGGTTGGCTATGAGAGAATATTTCTATTGTCTATATTTACTTTGTGGTAATATGATAAAGTGTTATCATTGTAGTGTTGAAAATATGTATTTGTGGATATTATGAATGAGTTTTGTTAAATTATGATAATGCTAGGTGAATTATATGATGACATGCATGATATGTGATGGGATACATGTTTTGCTTACCCTTGCATGTTTGTGGTGTTGGTTTCTACCTGCGATGATCGTATGACTTGTGTTATGCGATAGTAGATTTTGATGCAGATACTGTTAGAGAAGCCTAGCGGTGAGGAGCTCGTGGGAAAGCTTTTTGGGAGTTTTTTTTTAGATATTTGAAAATGTCCTTTTGAATATAATATAATAGTGTAGTGATTTTGAGTTTGTATTGTAAATATTTGATATCAAGTCTCATTTTGATGGTTTAAGTTAGTTGTTTGCATGAATAAAATTTTATTTTGACGAATAAAGAGGTTTAGGATAAATCTTTTATCAAGTGTTATTTGAGATAAAATAATTGTGGAAAAAAAATTTTACACATGGCATCTCGAAAGGGGTGTTACATTAAGCACTCAATATATCCATTACCATTCCTAGCAATTAATGTAGCAAATATTTTTAACCTAAGAAAGGGTTTCAAGATATATTTTTCAATATATATGCACATTTAGGATAAAAGCATTAAAAGGCACAAAGGATAAGAATAACAACATCAAGAACATAGATTAATATCTCAAAATATCAACAAGATACAATAGAGTTCAAAGGAAGTGCACCCAATCCTAAGAGAATGAAGTTAGTCACTCATGATGGCCATTACAATGATCCACCACCAAATTGCAAAATTACAGGTGTCAAGTGGATTTACAAGACAAAATTAAAGGAGATAGGATAGATTGACAAATTTAAAGCCAAACTAGTAGCAAAAGGATACACCCAAGAGGAGGACATCGATTATAGCGAGATTTTTGTACCAGTAGCTCATTTGGAAATCATTAGAACTGTTGTTTCATTAGCCGCCACAAAAAGGTGGAACATTTATCAACTTGATATCAAGTCAGCCTTCTTACATGGGGCAATCAATGAAGATGTACACTTAGAACAACCACAGGGTTATGTCTCTAAGGGATGTGAATATCAGGTATAAAAATATAGAAAAGCCTTATATAGTCTTAAACAGAGTCCTATAGCCTAGTATAATGGGTTGAAGTCTTATCTTGCAGCTAATGATTTTTTAAAATGCCCACATGAACATACTATATTTGTGAAAGAAGGAGAAAGGTGTACTCTTAATTGTTTATGTTTATGTAGATGATTTGATATACATAGATAATCATGAATTAATGTTTCCAGAGTTTAAAAGTATGATGATGAATGAGTTTGCTATGACTGACTTAGGCAAGATGAGATACTTATTGGGCATTAAATGTTGTAAAATAAGGGGGTATTGCAAAACTTAGAACATTACAAAGAACATTACAGAGAACTGAGAACGTTATAGAGAACTGAGAACGTTATAGAACTTTACTGAGAATGTTACAGAGAACGTAGGTAGTTAGGGTTTTGGGTCCAATCTACACCTATAGATAGAGATCACTTCACACTCTTCCATACACACCTCTCTCATCTTCTCTTCTCTATTTTCTTCATGTTCTACTATTATCCTGGATTTATTTACTCATTTAAGAATTTCTTGCTAGTTTATGAGATCCTCAGAAATTCTGAGAAGTTCCTCTTGTATCTGGGGGTGTCGCCGCCGTCAAAAAGAGGCGGTCGGAGCGAGGCGATGGTTTCGACCTTTTTCTTTCGATCTCGCATTTTTTATGGGTGGTTACAACGTCTTTAGGTTGTCCGATAACCGGGCTAACCTAGAGACGAGGTTTTCGAAAAGTGTTCTTGGGTTGTCCGATAACCGGGCTAACCCAAGAACGGGTTTTGAAGGCTTCGTGGAGTCGCCACCGATGTTTTTACCGGAAACATCGGAAAAGGTGTTTTAAAAAGGCGTTGGTTTTCGAAAACCAACTTTGGTCATTAGAACCAGAGTTGGGTAAGGGAGTTAGTTACGTGTAAAGGAAGTATTAGTTCCCTTACGACGCCCCTTTCGGGTTCCCTATGCTAGGCTGGCTACTTTGGATAAATAATTAAACTAGAAAATTGCGCTTTTACCCTTTTATTATACGGTATTTAGAGATTATGACTACATGGCCCTAGCGTCTATTGCATAATTTAAATGAAAGCGGTAAAATTAGAAGGAGAGAGAGTGTGCACCTCCAAAGCAAGCTTTTATATATTTCTCTTTAACGAATGGGTGCTTTTTGGCAACCCTTCACTCTACAACTCTCAGAAACTCCGGAAATGCCTCGGAGGGATTCTAAAGAAGATTTAGACGCTCAATTTATACCTAGAGACACTCAGAAACTCCGGAAATGCTTCAGAGGGATTCTAGAGAGAGAAAATCTAGAGAGAAGGGAGAGCTACTGTGCTTGGTGTCTTGAAATGAGGGGGGGGGGAGAGCCCCTATTTATAGTTTTTCGCGCCTGACAGTGGCGAGACCGCCGTTCTCGTCTGACAGGGTCGAGACCGCCGTCTGGACAATCCAGACCGCCGTCTCAACCATGGCAGGAGGTCGAGACCGCCGTCTGGAAAACCCAGACCGCCGTCTCGACTTTTGCAGTGGCGAGACCGCCGTCTGGACAAGCGAGATGCGGTCTCGTCCCTAGCGTGAGGCGAGACGACGGTCTGGTCCTTCCAGACGGCGGTCTCGTCCCTTCAGGGCAAAAAACCTTATTTTTCGGGCAAAAAAACCCTCCTATCTTAGTACGGGGGCCTAATAGTCTCTCCTAGTGGCTTGTTAGGCTTCGGCCGTCTTCAAATAGGGGGTCTTCTGACTTTATTCTGAGGCCGGGCAATATTTGGGGTCTACAGCTGCCCCCCCTTTACCTGACTAGTCAGCTGTTGGCCTTGTTGTGCCAGACAGGTAGACAGGAGGGTAAAGGAGTTGACCCTCTCGCCCGGCTACCCTTCGGACGTCCCGTCTTGTGGCGGATGATCCTCTGGGGAGATGTTTGTATTGTGCACCTCCGAGATACTACTTCTGGCGTAGCCGATCCCTTTGGTTGACACGTGGTAGAACCTCCGGATACTACTCCTGACGTAGTCGATCCTTCGGTTGATGGGTATAAACCCCCCATCAGGCTGGTAGTTACAGTCCGTTGTGCGGGACTGGATGGGTATGAACCCCCCATCAGGCTGGTACGGTCCGTTGTGTGGGACCGGATGGGTATGAGCCCCCCATCAGGGTGGTAGTGGCGGCTTACTGCTCGGGTAGCTCATGCGCCGGTTCCTGGGGAGTGATCTCTGTGTTGGTAAATTGTTCTTGTACTTCTTGAATGTTCATCCGGGCTGCACCGGGGATTTTGTTGGTTGTCCATCCAGCTTTGTTGGTTGCTGGGGATTCTTTGTTTTTTATTTTTGTGGTAATCCTCCGATTCTTGCTGGCTAGTCGGGTTCTTTTTCTTTATGTTCGACTCTTGGTAGTCGATTTTTATTGGTTGCGATGATGGCTTAATCCTGCCTTTTTCTCGCGGTTTTCATCTCTCTTTTTTTTCGCGCAATTTTGAATTTTGGCTTTTTCCTGAGCATATGCCTTTTCTCTTTTAAGCTTTTTTTGTTACGCTGACTTTTGGAAAGGATGGTAAAAGGTCGACGAAGTCGTACCGGGATACCCTTTTTTATTGTTCTTAAGAATGCAGGTATGAATGCTTTTTGATTTTTTGTTTGTTTTGCTTTTGACAAAGTCATTTTTTGTGCAACTACTTGTGTGTGTGGATGATTTTTATGCAATTTGTTTTAGTTGAGGACATATAGAAAGTGACCGGTGCTTCCTTCTTTTTGTTCTCTCGTGATTATTCTTTTTGCACTTTTTGTTTTAACCCTTTCTTTTGCCTAGACCGCCCTTTGCGGGTTTTTGATCTAGCAGGCTACCCTGTACTTTTTCTTGGGACGACCCTGGTTGGTGATGTTCGTCTTTGTCTTTATGCTTTCTCGAATTGCTTGTTTTATGCATGCTCATTTTTCATTAATACAGAGGCATTTACACAAGTAGGTAAAGAGAAGAAAGGACAATTTTATTGATATAAACAGACGGTTTATTTTTACATGGGGGTTTACAAAAGAATTTGTAAGCATGATTGGCCAAGGTTGGCTGAACTGTATGAGGGTGCCACAATCATGTCTGTGATTTTTGTTTCCCCGTTTTTCCTGGTCCCTTTAGTTGAGATGCTTGAATCTGGAGTGAAGACTATGCGAAGTCTGCTTGCTATTGCGGAGGTATTTACCTTAGTCGCTTTTGCGGTTTTCGGCTAAGGTAATCATTGCTCTGTACATATTATTTTATGTATTATTTATTATTATTTATTTTATTTTTTTTTGTTTTTTTTGTTTTTTTTTGTACCTCTACTTTTTGCCTAGGACGTGTCCTAGCGAGGTATGTAGGCCCTATCTTTTGCCCAGGACGCTCTTTGCGAGTTTTCATCCTGACGGGTCATGAGCAATGTCTTTTAGGCGTAGTATTTTTTCACCGCATCTGAGTTGACAGGATATCAGAGCTCTTCTCCATCCATGTCGGTGAGGATAAGGGCTCCCCCTGAGAAGGCTCTCTTGACCACAAAGGATCCTTCATAGTTTGCTGCCCATTTCCCGATTTTGTCTTTCTGGGCTGGAAGCAGCTTCTTCACTACTAGATCTCCTTCTTGGAAGGTGCGGGGATTGACCTTTTTATCGTAGGCTTTCTTGATTTTCTTTTGATAAGCCTACCCCCGACATATGGCGTTTAGCCGTTTTTCTTCGATTAGATTCAATTGATCATACCGGTTTTGGACCCATTCAGCCTCTGTTAATTTAGCTTCCATGACAACTCGCAGAGAGGGTATCTCGACCTCTACTGGTAGTACGGCCTCCATTCCGTATACGAGAGAAAATGGGTAGCCCCTGTGGAGGTTCGTACCGACGTTCGGTAACCATGCAAGGCGAAAGGAAGCATTTCATGCCAATCTTTATAGGTGACCACCATTTTCTGAATGATTTTCTTGATATTTTTATTGGCTGCCTCTACTGCACCGTTCATCTTTGGTCGGTACAGAGAGGAATTGTGGTGCTGGATTTTGAAGTCTTGGCATAATTCCTCCATCATCTTATTGTTGAGGTTGGTCCCATTATCAGTAATGAGCTTATGAGGGATGTCGTACCGAAATATAATGTTTTTCTTGATGAAGGTAGTCACCACTTTTCGGGTTACATGTGCGTATGATGCTGCCTCAACCCACTTGGTGAAATAGTCGATTGCTACTAAGATGAAACGATGGCCGCCAAACGCTTTGGGTTCGATGGGTCCGATGGCATCCATGCCCCACATAGAAAATGGCCATGGTGTGGCCAGGTTGTTGAGAGGCGCGGGTGGCATATGAATGTTATCGGCATATACTTGGCACTTGTGACATTTCTTGTCATATTGGTGACAGTCAGCTTCCATCGTGGACCAAAAATACCCTGCCCTAAGGATTTTCTTTGCCATGACATGCCCGGGTGCGTGGGTTCCAAAAGTCCCCTTGTGGATTTCTTTTATTAAGGTTTGAGCTTCTTCTCGATCCACACACCTTAAGAGAGTGGAATCAGGGCTCTTTTTGTAGAGGGTTCCTTCAATCAACGTGAACCCTACAACCCTTTTGCGAATGGTTCGCTTATCATTGTCACTGATTCCTTCAGGATATTCGCCCTTTATGAGGTACCGCTTGATGTCATGGTACCAGGGGTTTTGATCGTGCTCGCTATTTACTGCCATGCAGAAAGCTTGTTTGTCATGCAGTTTGACTTGAATGATTGGCATCTCATGTTCCTGGTCCAGGGCAAACATGGATGATAGAGTGGCGAGGGCGTCGGCAATTTGGTTGTCTTCCCGAGGGATGTACTGAAAAGTGACACTTTCCATTCTCGAGACCAGCTCGCGGATGTACTCTAGATATGGGATTAATTTGGAGTTTCGGGTTTCCCATTCACCTTTAAGTTGGTAGATGACAAGGGATGAATCACCGAATATTTTGAGTTTAGTGACCCCATGATCTAAAGCCGCTTGGATTCCTAGCGCACATGCTTCGTATTTAGCCATGTTGTTGGTGCAATCGAAATTAAGCCTGGCCGTTACAGGAATGTGTTTCTTTTCGGGGGATATCAAAATAGCTCCTACCCCGTGTCCAAGCATGTTTGAAGCCCCATCAAAGAACATGGTCCACATCTCTTCTTTGGTCTCTTCGTGTTCGATGTGCATGATGTGCTCAACGGGAAATTCATCTTGTAAGGATTGGTATTCGGCTGTGGATCCATGGGCTAGATAATCCGCTAGGGGACTTCCCTTAATAGCTTTCTGGGTGACGTGAATGATGCCAAATTCTGAGAGGAGAACCTGCTACCTAGCTATTCTTCCAGTTAAAATGGGCTTCTCGAAGAGGTATTTGATTGGATCCATTTTGGAGACCAACCATGTTGTATGTCGAGCCATATACTGTCTGAGACGTTGAGTGACCCACACCAATGCGCAACAAGTTTTTTCGAATGGTGTATAACGGGTTTCGTAGTCCGAGAATTTCTTATTGAGATAATAAATGGCCCGTTCCTTTTTTCCGATTTCATCATGCTGGCCGAGCACACATCCCATGGACTCTTCGAGGATCGATAGATATAGGATCAGAGGTCTCCCTTCAACGGGTGGTACCAATACTGGTGGATTGGTTAAACATGTTTTGATTTTATCAAACGCTTGTTGGCACTCTTCGTTCCACACCGTTGGTTGATTTTTGTGCAACAGTTTAAAGATGGGTATACATTTATCCATCAAGTGTGCGATGAAACGGGCAATGTAATTTATTCGGCCCAGAAAACCTCTAACCTCCTTTTCCGTGCTTGGTGGAGGCATTTCCAAAATTTCTTTGGTTTTGTCGGGATCCACCTCGATTCCTCTTTCACTGACAATGAACCCTAGGAGTTTTCCTGATCGTACTCCGAAAGTACATTTTGCCGGGTTCAGTTTGAGTTGACACTTCCGAAGTCGATCAAAAAGTTTTCGGAGATATTGAATGTGGTCCATTTCATTTCTGGACTTGATCATTAAGGACCAGTCGGGCTTGATTCTTCTAAGTTTTTGTTTCATAGGCCGAAACCCCTCTTTTAGTGGCAATTTGTGTTCCACTATGCTCGTGTCGAGCCCAGGCATGTCATGATATGACCAAGCAAATACATCCATATATTCTTTTAGAAGCTGTATCAATCCCTCTTTCATGCTACTTTCCATTTGGGTGCCGATGTTCACTCTTTTCTCCTCATCCTCTTTTCCCAAATTAACAGTTTCTATTTCTTCTTGATGTGGTTGTATGATGCGTGTTTCGTTTTCCGAAGCATCCTTTGCATGTCCGGAGAAATGGTCTCTCGCTCACTCTGTCGGACTCAATCCATTCGTCTTCAGTTTCCGGGGTCCACGGAGATTCATCACTCATAGACATGATGTGTTTTAGGTTCTGTTTTAGTCATAGATTTTATTATTCAATTTATTTTTGAAAGAATAATAAATAGAAGAGGGAAAAGAATGAATATGACAAAATGCCTCATATATTAATGAAAATGAGATGTATGTACAAGCCCTTTTAATCAAAATTCCTGCGGCCACGGGCGGGGACCGCAGGAGATATAGAGAAAAGCTTAAAAAAGAAAAGACCCTAGGGCTGATCCTCCCAGTCCTCCCTCTCTGCTACTCTGGTTTTGACAGAGGTTTGTCATCCGTGCTGGAAGCAGAGGCGTCAAAAGTAATCCACCCGGCGTCGATTAATTCTTGAACCCGATACTTAAGGGTCAAGCAATTCTCTGTAGAGTGACCGGGTGAGCCCGAATGGTAAGCGCATTTTTCGTTTGGCTTATACCATTCGGGGTAGGGAGGCTCCAATTGTTTCTTGGGAGGGACGCAGGTCAGGAGCTTAGCCTCCAACAGTTGAGGTAGTAGCAGTCCGTAGGAAGTGGAGATTGGAGTGAACTTCCTTTTTTTCTTGCGGGGCTGCCTGGGCGTTTGCGGGGTAGAGGAAGGAGTGGCAAAATTGATTGCGTGCACAGATTCATCCTTCTTCTTGCCAGCAGGTTTCCTGAAGGAGACACCAGCTTGGGAAGATTGTGCTATCTTCCCGCTCCTCAGTCCTTGCTCCACCCTCTCGCCCACAGTGACTATGTCTGAGAAAAGGTTGGAGGTACTGGCTATTGCCTTGTCGTAGTACGCTCTTGTCAGTGAGTCGATGAACATAGCCACTGTCTCCTTGTCCGTCAAAGGAGGCTCTATCTGGGCTGCCATTTCCCTCCACCTTTGGGCATACGCTTTAAAGGGCTCGTCGTTCCTCTTGCTCAGAGTTCTAAGATCTGACCTGTCGGGTGTCAGATCGATGTTGTATCGGTAACGATGGAGGAAAGCGTCTGCCAACTGTTTCCAGTTTTGGACCTGCCCTCTCTCTAACTGCATGTACCAGTTAAGCGCTGTGTCCACCAAACTCTCCTGGAAGTAGTGGATCAGGAGTTTCTCGTTTTCAGCGTGGGCGGCCATATTACGACAGTACATCGTAAGATTGTTCTTTGGGCAGGCCATCCCGGCATACTTGGGGAAGTCCAGGATCTTGAACTTGGGAGGGAAGTGGATGTTCTTCACAAGGCACATGTCAGCCACCTCCTTGACGTCGAAGTTATGCCCTTCGACCGCCTTCAGCCTCTCCTCTAGGGTGGAGAGTTGTTGTTTGGAGACTTCTGGAGTAAGGATGCGTGCAGTCTTAGCATCCTTCTCACCAAAAAAGTATTCTTCCTCCTCTTCCTCATGGGGAGGGACATGTTCGGCTTGGTCTTCGCCCTTGCTCTGCCCTTGGCGTATGACCTCCATCAGTTGAGCCACTTGCTCGCGGAGAGTATCGACTTCCGCAGCAAGCTTTCGGTTTTGCTCCTCTAACTTTTCCATTGCTTTAACTTTTTGTGCACGAGTACGAGTGGGGAGAGGACCAGCCACTTTCTAGAATGCCCAAAAAAGTTTTATTAATGCATGTTGAGTGCTTAAGCTAACATGGATATGTTTATGAGAGATTTTATTTAAATGATGCTGAATGCGTTCTCATTTTTTTTTATTTTCTCTCTTGGTTTTTCTTTACTCATGGTATGATGTGGTATGAATGATTTTGACTTTGTCACGAAGTTGATTTATTTTTTGGTATTTTGGTATTTTGATTTTTTTGTATTTGATGTTTATTTGTTTATTTTATAGCCTTTTATCTCTTCTGTCGGAACTGTGTGGCTACTTAGCTTACAAAGAACCTGAAACCAGGCTAGCTAAAAGGCAAACTGTCCGAGATAAAATATGGCTTTATGCGAAAGGATATTTTACGTCCCTTATCTCTTCTGTCGGAACTGCGTGGCTACTTAGCTTACAAAGAACCTGAAGCCAGGCTAGCTAAAAGGCAGACTGTCCGAGATAAGGGTGTTTATTCGTGAAAATATTTTGGGTTTTTGTTCTGTTGTTTGTTTATGCCATACAACATACAAATGCAATAATCATATGCACACACAATTCGATCATCCCCGAACAGGCAAAATTTCGTTTTTATCACGAGGTAGGGTTTTCCTGCAGAAAAGTGCATTGGTCAGGGTAGGTTCTAACTGTTCTCACCAGGCTAAGGCCCCCAAGGTGCCCCCATTATAGGGTCCCCACTCTCCAGCCGTCCAACCATGCTCAACACTAAGGCCAGAGTCGGTCTTGTTGCCAAAAGTGGAAGGTTATCACCTTGAGTGGTGGTTTCCGATCACACTGGTGGGCACAAGGCCCTGACTACAGCGAACCGTACCTGCCACCCACTCCCTATGGTTGTCTCACTTGCCCCCGGGTATAGAGGGAACTGTAGTGTGCAAGGGTTTGTGTGCAGTTTATATTTCAATCAATTGCGTAAGTATAAACAAGCAACAGTTATTTGAAAGCCAAACAATAAAGCATGTTATAATATAAGGCAGGGTAAAAGCGCCCTTTTCTTGGTTTAATTATTTTTAAGCCAACCCATCACTAAATGGGATCAACTCTCTAGGCTTCCCCGGTGGAGTCACCATCTGTCACCGCCGTCAAAAAGAGGCGGTCGGAGCGACGCGATGGTTTCGACCTTTTTCTTTCGATCTCGCTTTTTTTATGGGTGGTTACAACGTCTTTAGGTTGTCCGATAACCGGGCTAACCTAGAGACGAGGTTTTCGAAAAGTGTTCTTGGGTTGTCCGATAACCGGGCTAACCCAAGAACGGGTTTTGAAGGGTTCGTGGAGTCGCCACCGATGTTTTTACCGGAAACATCGGAAAAGGTGTTTTAAAAAGGCGTTGGTTTTCGAAAACCAACTTTGGTCATTAGAACCAGAGTTGGGTAAGGGAGTTAGTTACGTGTAAAGGAAGTACTAGTTCCCTTATGACGCCCCTTTCGGGTTCCCTATGATAGGCTGGCTACTTTGGATAAATAATTAAACTAGAAAATTGCGCTTTTACCCTTTTATTATACGATATTTAGATATTATGACTACATGGCCCTAGCGTCTATTGCATAATTTAAATGAAAGCGGTAAAATTAGAAGGAGAGAGAGTGTGCACCTCCAAAGCAAGCTTTTATATATTTCTCTTTAACGAATGGGTGCTTTTTGGCAACCCTTCACTCTACAACTCTCAGAAACTCCAGAAATGCCTCGGAGGGATTCTAAAGAAGATTTAGACGCTCAATTTATACCTAGAGACACTCAGAAACTCCGGAAATGCTTCGGAGGGATTCTAGAGAGAGAAAATCTAGAGAGAAGGGAGAGCTACTGTGCTTGGTGTCTTGAAATGAGGGGGGGAGAGCCCCTATTTATAGTTTTTCGCGCCTGACAGTGGCGAGACCGCCGTTCTCGTCTGACAGGGTCGAGACCGCCGTTTGGACAATCCAGACCGCCGTCTCAACCATGGCAGGAGGTCGAGACCGCCGTCTGGAAAACTCAGACTGCCGTCTCGACTTTTGCAGTGGCGAGACCGCCGTCTGGACAAGCGAGACGGCGATCTCGTCCCTGGCGTGAGGCGAGACGGCGGTCAGGTCCTTCCAAACGGCGGTCTCGTCCCTTCAGGGCGAAAAACCTTATTTTTCGGGCAAAAAAACCCTCCTATCTTAGTACGGGGGCCTAATAGTCTCTCCTAGTGGCTTGTTAGGCTTCGGCCGTCTTCAAATAGGGGGTCTTCTGACTTTATTCTGAGGTCGGGCAGGATTTGGGGTCTACAGGGGGACTTGCACAATACACCACGGATAAGTCCTTAAGGGTAGTGATTATACACGCCTTAGGATTAAAGTTTTTTGGTGTCTTTGTCAGCTTTTACAACAATCTTAAGGACTTATGACTGACAGTACGACTATCAACAACTATAACTTCAACAGTTTTTACAATATTGGATGGTGAAAGAAAGGGAATGTGAAAACAAACACTGAAAGGTAAAGAGAGAGGTTGGAATTAAATAATAGATTCTCATGGATCAAGGTTAGTCTTCTTATTATAATGTGATTCATGTATGTTGATTCATGTATGTTATTTTGTGAGAATCAAGAATCTAAAGATCTTAAAGAGTAGTTTTCTAGAATGAATTAGGAACTTAGGAAAACATAAAATTAACTTACATATGATATCAGAGCCATAATTATTCGATTTATGATTTTCCTCTTATGATAGTTTTCCCAAATTAAGATAAACCCTAATTATGAATTTAGGGATTTCTCTATCTGATTAGAATGAACCCTAATTCATTCCCAAATTTGTTTTCCCAAAATGTGCATGAGTATTATATGTTTGAGAGATTTTTGGTAGTGAACAATTAGCAGTTACATATGCATGATTTAGATCTACATATTATTTTATACATATGTATAAGAAAGAAAGAGTTTGAGATTGTATGAAACCAATGGATCTAACCCCACTTCAACTTCAAGAAAAAGGAAATTGCTTTGTCTGTGGAAAGCCAGGTCATCAGGCACCTCAATGCAGTGCAAACATAGAATGACAAACTACAATCCTCCTAAGGCAAATTTAGCCAAAGGAGAAGATACAATTGTTGTAGTCGTTTTCCCAAATAAACCTTGTGACAAATGTGAGCAAATGGGTGATAGACTATGGTGGTACCAGGCTCATCTATGCAAACAGAAGTGTTTTTACCTCCTACACTAGTGTGGGATAGAGAAGAACATATTTATCTCGATGATTCTAGGACAACTCTTGTCTTAGTAAAAGGAAAAGTTCTTCTAAAGCTCACATCTGGAAAGACTCTGGCCTTGAGTGATGTGCTACATGTGCCATTAATTAGAGCTAATCTAATCTCTGTAGTACTGTTGGAAAAAGTTAGGTTAAAGTGTCATTCGAATTTGATAAGATTGTTATGACAAAAAATATTGTGTTTTCAACTAATCTTATTCACCCGATATAATGTGTTTATATGGAGAGGTTATGAACCTAATCTTAAATATCTAAGAGTGTGGGAGTGCCTCCTAGCTAAGGTAATGTTATCAAATCCTAAGAAAAGGAAAATAGCCTCTAAAAATTTTGATTGTATGTTCTTAGGCTATGCAGAACATAATGTTGCCTATAAGTTTCTTGTCCTCAAAAGTGATGTAATTGAGCATAATACTATAGTGGAGAAAAAAAATGTTGAGTTCTTTGAACATATTTTTCCTCTAAAGGTTAGTGAGACACTTAAACAATCTATAAATGAATCCAATGAGTTTTTAGAGGCTACTAGGGCTCCTGATTCAATACATTGGGATAAGGTCATTACGACTGAAATTTATTCAAGTAAGAAAAATAATACTTGGACTTTAGTAGATTTGCCTAAAGGAATAAAGCCTATTGGATGTAAGTAGATTTCAAAAAAAAAATTATCCTGATGATCCATATATAAATATAAGGTAAGATTAGTAGCAAAGGTTTTACTCAAAAACCCAACATTGATTATTTTGACACATTTGTCCCTGTGACTAGGATTTCCTCTATGTTAGAATCGCGCAGCGGAATGTTCGCGTGGTCGGACAAAAACCAAGAGGGGGGGGGGTGAATTGGTTTCTTAACAAAAATTAGGTTTTCAAAATTTTCCCCAAATTTTACCGATTAAAAACTGTGTAAATGTAAATAGAAAAGATAAGAGAATCTTACACAGGAGATTTATACTGGTTCGGATCAAAAGACCCTACGTCCAGTTGCTAATCACTCAAACAGAGGATTAACGTTGTCACTATAATCAAGTTGTTACAAGCAAATTACAATTGAAAAGATAAAGATAAGAAAACACCTCTCTTGAAATCCACAAGAGATGATGAACAGCTTTCCCTAGAGACGGCACAACACACAATCCACTCAGAACTCCACTTAGTGATTCTTATCGCTTCTAGCCCACACCAGGTTCCAAAAGCCCATTTTCCTTGCAACAAACCGTTCTTTGGCACTCACAACACTTAACTTTTGTATGGAAAAGGTTGTTCTACTTTTCTGAGTGCCATAGAAGAGTTTAAGTAGAGAAATTAGGGTTTAGGAATTGGGAATTTCGAAACTAGGGTTCTTGGAAATAGGGTTTTCGAAAATAGGGTTAATTTGAAGTTTAAAATAAAAAATAGACTGTAATAATCGATTAAATGAAGTATTAATCGATTAAAACAGAGCCAAAATCAACAAACCCCAAAACCTTTCTGTTTTAATCGATTAAAAGGGTTGTTAATCGATTAACAGGCCTGTTAATCGATTAACAGGTGGTTTAATCGATTAAACCAGTGAGCAGATACAGAAAATGGTTTTTCTCACTATTTTAATCGATTATTTTCCTATTTAATCGATTAAAGCTGAGGTTGGATGATAAATTTGAGCTTTTTGAAGCTTCTAAGGTGCAGACTATGTACCGGCTATCTCAAACTCTAAAATTACAGACTCAATCTAATTAAAATAGAGTTATTACAATACAAAACAAGTCTTCAACACTCTAAGTCTTTGAGTTCTTGAATCATCATCAAAATCAACAATCTTCATGTTCATCAAGTGCAACATCAAGTCCTTGAATGTTCAACAATCTCCCCCTTTTTGATGATGATCAAAATTATCTTTTAAAGCCTTGTAATAACCTGTTTTATCTGTCATACTAACAAACACATTAAACATACCAGATAATATTTAAAATCAATTCATAAGAGGCTTTAAATATTTCTCCCCCTATTTTGATTATGATAAAAAATAATTCTGCATAACAATCATAAGAGCTCCCCCTCAAAATATGCATAAGTTGGAGAAAACTCCCCCTCAATCAAAGCATTAAAGAAACATCATATTTTATTGCAGAACCAATCATTACAATAACAAGAGAAAATAACAAAAGAACAAAATTTAAAAGTCTTCACTATCATCATCATTAAAGTGTGCATCAAATCTATTTTCTAAACGGCACACTTTATCATCTACATCAGATATATGGCGAATTATTTCCTCATGCCGTACTCCAGAAAGAGTGAAGAAAGATTGCATCCTCTGATTCATGTCAGATAACATGTCTTCCATGGATTGTCGGGTTTCATGATGAGTAGAGGAAGTTCCAACACTTTGGATTTGGTCAGAGGGAAACTCAGCAGCTGGAGGCATTTCTTCATCAGAATCTTCATTAGCATCACCTTGATTAGGAACATCATCTTTGTGAACATAAATGTCATTTACTCGCACCATTTGGAGTTGAATCAACGTACTGTCCAGCATGCGGTTCAAGTTATTTGTTCTTACTGCTTGTTCACCTTCTACATTCACTCCTTTATATTCAAGAATACGGGAGACAAGGAGGGCATATGAAATTTTGAAGGTGGGATGACGTTTTGCTTTTAACATGGTCATTGTGACAAGAACGCCCCAATCTAAAGGCTCATTATTCATTATTGCATGAATAATACGAAGATCAATGGAAGAACATTGGGCATGATTCGTAGCCCGGGGACATAAGATCCATACAAGTAAATGTAGAATCATGCGTTCTTCCTTCTTCAAAGGTCCTGCAAGAAGGAGACGCCCAATCTCCATCGAGGGATTTCGCAGAAAAGAGCGATAAGCTAGGAACCTGTCAAAGTCATCTAGCTCACCATATATGTTAATAGCATCTTCTCTAATTGGAAAGTGAGCAACATTTTCCCAATGTCGCCGCCTCCCAAAAACGAGGGGCGGTCGGAGCGACGCGATGGTTTTCGACCCTCTTGCTTTCGCGTTTGTTATGGGTGGTTACAACGTCCTTAGGTTGTCCGATAACCGGGCTAACCTAGAGACGAGGTTTTTGAAAAAGTGTTCTTGGGTTGTCCGATAACCGGGCTAACCCAAGAACATGTTTTGAAGGGTTCGTGGAGTCGCCACCGATGTTTTTATCGGAAACATCGGAAAAGGAATTTTAAAAGGCGTTGGTTTTCGAAAACCAACTTTGGTCGTTAGAACCAGAGTTGGGTAAGGGAGTTAGTTACGTGTAAAGGAAGTGTTAGTTCCTTTACGACGCCCCTTTCGGGTTCCCTATGATAGGCCGACTACTTTGGATAAATAAATAAACTGGAAAATGCGCTTTTACCCTTTTATTATGCAGAATTTTAAATTTATGACTACATGGCCCTAACGTCTATTTGCACAATTTAAATGAAAGCAGTAAAAATAGAGAGAGAGGATGTGAACCTCCGAGACAAGCTTTTTCTATTATTTCTTTAAAAGAGGGTGCTTTGTGGCAGCCCTTCACTCTACACAACACTCAGAAACTCCGGAAATGCTTCGGAGGGGTTCTAGAGAGAGAATATATCTGAATCGCTCAAAAACAATCCTAGAGACACTCAGAAACTCCGGAAATGCTTCGGAGGGGTTTTAGAGAGAGAAAATCTAGAGAGAAGGAGGAGAAACTGTGTGGAAATGAGGGGTGTCGCCGCCTCCCCAAAGAGGGGGCGCGGTCGGAGCGACGCGATGGTTTTTCGACTCTTCTTTGATTTTCGCGTTTTTTATTGGTGGTTACAACGCCTTTAGGTTGTCCGATAACCGGGCTAACCTAGGGGCGAGGTTTTCAAAAGTGTCCTTGCGTTGTCCGATAACCGGGCTAACCCAAGGACTTATTTATTTTGGGTTCTATGGAGTCGCCACCGATATTTTTACCATAAACATCGAAAAAGGGGTTTAAAAGGTGTTGGTTTTTGAAAACCAACTTTGGTCATTAGAACCAGAGTTGGGTAAGGGAGTTAGTTACGTGTAAAGGAAGTGTTAGTTCCTTTACGACGCCCCTTTCGGGTTCCCTATGATAGGCCGGCTAACTTGAATGAATAATTAAACTGGAAAATAGCGCTTTTACCCTTTTTTATTATGCGGAATTTAAGTTTATGACTACATGGCCCTAGCTTCTATTGCATAATTTTAAATGAAAGCGGTAAATTAGAAAGAGAGAAAGTGCACCTCCAAAGCAAGCTTTTTGTATTTTCTCTTTAAAGAATGGGTGCTTTTTGGCAACCCTTCACTCTACAACTCTCAGAAACTCCGGAAATGCCTCGGAGGGATTCTAAAGAAGATTTAGAACGCTCAAAATACTCCTAAAGACACTCAGAAACTCCGGAAATGCTTCGGAGGGATTCTAGAGAGAGAAAAACTAGAGAGAAGGAGGAGCTACTGTGCTTGGTGTGTTTCTGTGTGGAAATGAGGGGGGGAGAGCCCCTATTTATAGTTTTTCGCGCTGTCAGGGTCCAGACCGCCTGACAGGGTCGAGACCGCCGTCTCGTAATTCGAGACCGCCGTCTCGCTTATGTCACGGGGTCGAGACCGCCGTCTGGAAAATCCAGACCGCCATCTCGACTTGGCGAGAATCGGGACCGCCGTCTGGAAAACCCAGACCGTCGTCTCGTTTTTGCGAGTGTCGAGACCGCCGTCTGGAAAATCGAGACGGCGGTCTCGTCCTGGCGCCGAAACGAGACGGCGGTCTGGTATTTCCAAACGGCGGTCTCGTCCCTTCAAGGCGAGAAACTTTATTTTTGGGTCGAAAAACCTTCCTATCTTGGTACGGGAGCCTGATAGTCTCTCCTAGTGGCTTGTTAAGCTCCGACCGTCTTCAAATAGGAAGCTTTCTGACTTTATTTGGAGGTCGGGCAAGATTTGGGGTCTACAAGGGGAATGGAGCCCTTATTTATAGTTTTTCGCGCCTGACAGGTTGAGACCGCCGTCTCGTCTGACAGGGTCGAGACCGCCGTCTCGAGATTCGGGACCACCGTCTCGCCTTGCAAAAATGGCGAGACGGCGGTCTGGGAAGTCAAGACCGCCGTCTTGTCCTTCATGGGTGGCGAGACCGCCGTCTGGGAAGTCGGGACCGTCGTCTCGTCATTCGCATGTGGCGAGACCGCCATCTCGCCAAACGAGACGGCGGTCTCGACCTTTGCTTGAGGCGAGACGGTGGTCTCGATTTCGAGACGGTGGTCTCGTCCCAAAAAGGCGAGAAACCTTATTTTTCGTGCCAAAAAACCCTCCTATCCTAGTATGGGGGCCTAATAGTCTCTCCTAGTGGCTTTTTAGGCTTCAACCATCTTCAAATAGGAAGTTTTCTGACTTTATTTGGAGGTCAGGCAAGATTTGGGGTCTACAGCTGCCCCCCCTTTACCTGACTAGTCGACTGTTGGCCTGTTGTGCCAGACAGGTGGACAGGAAGGTAAAGGAGTTGACCCTCTCGCCCGGCTACCCTTCGTACGTCCCGTCTTGCGGCGGTTGATCTTCTGGGGAAATGTTGTGTTGTGCACCTCCAGGATACTACTCCTGACGTAGCCGATCCCTTTGGTTGACACGTGGTAGAACCTTAGGATACTACTTCTGACGTAGCCGATCCTTCGGTTGATGGGTATAAACCCCCCATCAGGCTGGTAGTTACAGTCCGTTTGTGTGGGACTGGATGGGTATGAACCCCCCATCAGGCTGGTAGTCGCAGTCCGTTGTATGGGACTGGATGGGTATGAACCCCCCATCAGGCTGGTACAATCCACTCTGTTGGACTGGTGGTAGTGGCGGCTTACTGCTCGGGTGGCTCATGCGCCGTTGTTTGAGATTTGCTTTCTTGGTCTTTGTTTGTCTTTTTCTTTTGGAAATGGTCATCCGGTCTGGGCCGGGGATTTTGTTGGTGTTCGTCCGGCTTTGTTGCCAGGGATTCTTTGATTTTTGGTTCTTCCAACAGTTATCCAGCTTGTTGATTGCTGGGGATTCTTTGTGTTTGATCTCTTGGTATTTGTCATCCGACTTTGCTGGTTGTCGGGGATTTTTTATGAGTGCCTCTTAGGTAGGCAGGTACTCCATTGAGTTTTTGGTAATGCCTCTGAGTAGGCAGATGCTCTATCGGTAGTGAAGACTTTTGGCTGCATTTGTTTTGCCTCTGACTATGCTGATATTCCCCTATGGGGATGCTGACTCTTGCTTGCCAGGTCTTGCCTATGTGTAGGCAAATGACATTCTGAGGATGAATCTGAAGTTTTTCCTTTGCAGTAGGCTCACTGGGGATGATCTTTCTCTTTTTTGGTGATCCATCGGGGAATTGATTGCCTTCCCGGGGATCTAATTTTGGTTTGCCCCTTGGAGTTTCGACTCCTTGTTAGGTACTGGTGTTAGCTGGTTCTGCCATGCTCTTATTTCATTGGGGAATGAGTATTTTGTTTACCTAAAAGTTAGGATTTTAATTTCGCCTTTTTCCGCGATTTATCTCTTTTTTGTCGCGATTTTGAAATCTGGCTTTTTTATTGGGATAATGCGTGAGCCTTTTTACTTTTTAGTTTCTTTTATACACGCAGGCTTTTTCTTCTTTTTGGGGGGTCCACTAGTGATGAAGTTTTCTTTCTTTGGTGATCCATCATGGAATTAGTTTACTTCCTAGGGACCTGATTTTTTCTTTTCTAGGGATGGAGTCTTGGCTCCTTGGTTGATGTTGATGCGAGCTAAACTTGTGAACTCTTATTCCACTTGGGGATGGGAATTTCTGATCCCTTTTTGTAGACTTTTAAGAGATCCACTTGAGGATTTTTATTCGACCTTCTTTGTCATGGTCTTTTTGTCATCTCCTGGAGATGATGGGTTTTCTTTTCTCTCCTTTCTTTTTGTTGAGCCCTTTATGGTTTGGACTCTTTTGACTGTTGATGATGATGGGCTCTTGAAGCCTTTATTCTTCATTGGGGAGTGTGGAGGAGACTTTGGGTGAGTGTGCTCGATGACTCATGTGATGGCGGTGCTGAGCCATGGGGTAATTTTTTGTGTTTCCTTCGGAGTAGGCAGGGATCCTCTTGGGGATGACTAAGCCTTTCCGTCAGCTTTTCTTTTATGATGTCTGATGATTGTGCCCTCCTTTATTGGTAGAAGAATGATGACTGGAGTTTAGGCTTCTGGAAGCTTCTTATGACAACTCGCTCTTCTTTCTTGAGGGAGAGCAATGTTTGGAGACTTCTTACTTTCTTCGTGCCTTCTTTTCTGGGTAGAAGGATGGTAGCTGGAGCCCTTGATTTTCACAAGCTCTTATTCTGCTGAGTCACTTGATTGACGACTTGCTCCGTTTTCTTGAGGGCCTTATTTGGAGACTCAGTCTAGTGATCCTATTTTTAATCACAAACATGGAGCTAGTCTCCTTATATGCATGAATACTTTTTTTTTTGTTATTTGTCTGAAGTAATTTTTATTTCTTTCATCTTTCATATTGACAAAGTTGTTTTGTGCGACTACTTATGTGTGGATGCCCTAATTGCAATCTATTCTTTTTGATAGATGCATCTAGAGAAGTGACTGGCATTCTCCTGCTGAAATTTTTATGATTATGATGAAGGGCCCCTCTCTTTTATTTATTTTTTGGTTTAGCCCTATCTTTTGCCTAGACCGCCCTTTTGGGGTTTTCGGTCTAGCGGGCTGCCTTAATTTTTGCCTAGGATATCTTAGCGGGCTTTTTCCTTTTTTATGAATGCCCTAACTTTTGCCTAGACCGCCCTTTGCGGGTTTTCGATCTAGCGGGCTACCCTAGCTTTTGCCTAAGAATCTCCTAGCAAGCATTATTCTTTTTATTGTCATTTTTTTTTCTTTCTCTTCTTTTTTGAGAGATAGGAGCCTATCATATGCATGCAATGTTTGCGACATGCATCCTATAATTAATTTTTCAAAAGGATTAACCAATGTGCTTGAGCTTCCGACGTTATGTGCTTTCGTCGACAGGATAGGCTGTACTGATTTTGTTGTCTTGACTTTTCCATGGCCGAAGAATAATTGTGTTGATTGTAAAGCGACTTGCCATGTCAGTGCGCCCCTCCCTTTCCTTGGGGCTGTCAATCCTCCTATTGATTACTATGATTGATTACTATCTCCACATTTGCCTACTACTTACTGGAATGCCGCAGTGGTAAGGGTCAAGAGAAGAGAAAGAAGAGGATATTTAATTCAAAGGCTTGTGTTTTAGAATTGTTTTATTTTGACAAAAAATGGTTTTTGTAAGCACGGCTAGCCAAGGTTGGTTAGAGTGTTTAGGCTAGTTTAAACAACGTTTTGTTTATGGAGTGGCGTCTTATTATATGGCGCTTGCTATAACTGATTGACTTCCCTAGTCCGCCCTTTGGGTTTTCAATCTAGGATGTTGTGTTTTGTTTTGTCCTAACTTTTGTCTAGGTTTCTTTTTTCTTGCTTTGGAAACCTAGCGAACTTTATTTTGTAACCCTAATTTTTGCCTAGGCTACCCTTTATGGTTGTTCGGGTTTCCTAGCGGGTTTACCTAACTTTTGCGTAGCCCCCTTTGGTGGGTTTCCTACCGGGTATCTTGCCCTCTCTTTTTTTGGCCTTTAGCTTCTATGGGCTCCTTTTGATTTTTGTTTTCTGTTTTTCTTTACACAACATTGGCAAAACACGACTTTATTTATGACGAGGTAAAACTTTATTTTGTGTTTCTAGTCAATCAGTGGTGATGAGTTTGACTTTTATTTTGGTCAATGGAGCATTTTGATTATTTTGACGTACTTTTGAAAACATTTGCTTAAACATGGTTATTAATGAGGTTTAGACATGAATAGAATGAAGATAAACAGATAGTAAGAATGTCATTCTTTGTAATTAATAGGGAAATATGTGCCCTACAATGCTCGGGGGTCGGGCTGGCCCCGAGGAGTAATCTGTAATAGTCATTGGATTTACAAACCCTAAGAATTAAAAGGAGAACACCTAATGACTAAAGTCGCTTTTGACGCTTGAACCCCTCTACTCGGGAAAATCTAATTTGAGGTGCAGAGGGGAGACTTCCCTTTTCTCTGTGCAGCTTGACCCTTTGTAGGGTAATGCTTCAAAGGATTGTTTTTTAAAATCTGGTGGCTCCCTTATTCCTTGAGAGTTTCTAATGAGCCATTGGTTTGGGTGGCATCCATATTTCCTCATCATGTGGGTCACCTTCATATTGTTGGGGGAAGTCTTTTCATATTGGCAAAAGATATTTCAAAGGTCCTTTTCAGTCGCATCCATTCGAGTTGCTGATCCGAATGCCACCTTTAGCTCGAACTGTGACCAGCTTGTCGCCTACCATGAGTTTGTCTCTTTGGCGGAGCGTTGAAAGAATTGCCTCAGCGTCATGAATCCAAAGTCTCTTCAGTTTCCTCTTTAGATTATGTTTTCTTCGGTCTTATTATTTATTCCTTTATTCTTAGGAGCGTCATCTTATACGTCCTTGGTGAAATAGATTCTTCCACTTCTAATCTTGCCCCCACTACCAGCTATGTTGGAGATATCCTCAATGATGGGTGATGTTTCTGCGTGTTTCCACGATACAACTTTATTTGATGTATGGGGTGAACAAGTGTAACGACATCCTTGCCCCCTTTTATTAAACTTGGATACCCAACAGTTTGAGGCTTATTATCCTTCTTAGGTAGATCAACCGTTGGAGAGAACTTGACGACGAAAGGTTTGCTCTTCATCTTGCTTCAATTCGTGGTAAGCACATCGACTAATCCTTTCTTTTTATTATCTTATTATTATTAAAGTGAGAATGAATGCAATTTATGAATGTAATTTATGAATGCAATAGACGTTTGAAGAGATGATGAAAACAAACAATTTTATTTATTTCATCCAGACAGTGTACATTCCTCAATGCAATGTTGTACATTTTTTTTTAAAACGGAGAAGCCTAAATGAACCCATAGGCGGGTTAGAATTTCTATTTAATTTCTTTTTGACTTCCCGTGCATGGCATGCGAATGTCCTAATCCTTTTTTCCATGGTATTGAGGAATGTCCACTTTCTTTGACTGTCTATTGTTAGATGCATGTTATGAGGATGAAGTTTGCAAGTGTTTGTTTTTTCCTAAACCTTATCATGTTTTATTTTCTAACATGAAGTATGATAGTGTTTGGGATTTTGTGTTGTTTTTTTTGTATGCGGATGAGGGCATGAAGAATACCAGCTACTTTCTGGAATGCATATTGTCGCCGCCTCCCAAAAACGGGCGCGGTCGGAGCGACGCGATGGTTTTTTCGACCCTCTTCGATTTTCGCGTTTTTTATTGGTGGTTACAACGCCTTTAGGTTGTCCGATAACCGGGCTAACCTAGGGGCGAGGTTTTCGAAGGTGTCCTTGGGTTGTCCGATAACCGGGCTAACCCAAGGACATATTTATTTTGGGTTCTATGGAGTCGCCACCGATATTTTTACCATAAACATCGGAAAAGGGGTTTAAAAAGGCGTTGGTTTTCGAAAACCAACTTTGGTCATTAGAACCAGAGTTGGGTAAGGGAGTTAGTTACGTGTAAAGGAAGTGTTAGTTCCTTTACGACGCCCCTTTCGGGTTCCCTATGATAGGCCGGCTAACTTGAATAAATAATTAAACTGGAAAATAGCGCTTTTACCCTTTTATTATACGGTATTTAGAGATTATGACTACATGGCCCTAGTATGTATTGCGTATATTTAAATGAAAGCGGTAAAATGATAAGGAGAGAGAATGTGCACCTCCAAAACAAGCTTTATATATTCTCTTTAAAAGAGAGGGTGCGTTTTGGCAACCCTTCACTCTATAAACTCTCAGAAACTCCGGAAATGCCTCGGAGGGATTCTAAAGAAGATTTAGAACGCTCAGTTTATGCCTAAAGACGCTCAGAAACTCCGGAAATGCCTCGGAGGGATTCTTAGAGAGAGAAAGTCTAGAGAGAAGGGAGAGCTGTTGATTCTGTGTGTAAAAAGGGGGAAATGACGCCCCTATTTATAGTTTTTCGCGCCTGACAGGTCGAGACCGCCGTCTCCTCTGACAAGGTCGAGACCGCCGTCTGGAAAGTCCAGACCGCCGTCTCATTCATGGCAGAGGGTTGAGACCGCCGTCTGGAAAATCCAGACCGCCGTCTCGACCTTTGTAGGAATCGAGACCGCCGTCTGGAAAATCGAGACGACGGTCTCGTCCTGGCGTTGAGACGAGACGGCGGTCTGGTCCTTCCAGACGGCGGTCTCGTCCCTTCAGGGCGAGAAACTTTATTTTTGGGCCAAAAAACCTTCCTATCTTGGTACGGGAGCCTAATAGTCTCTCCTAGTGGCTTGTTAGGCTTCGGCCGTCTTCAAATAGGAAGCTTTCTGACTTTATTTGGAGGCCAGGCAAGATTTGGGGTCTACAGTTGCCCCCCCTTTACCTGACTAGTCGACTGTTGGCTTGTTGTGCCAGACAGGTAGACAGGAAGGTAAAGGAGTTGACCCTCTTGCCCGGCTACCCTTTGGACGTCCCGTCTTGTGGCAGGTGATCCTCTGGGGAGATGTTGTGTTTGTGCACCTCTGGAATACTACTCCTGACGTAGCCGATCCCTTTGGTTGACACGTGGTAGAACCTCCGGATACTACTCCCGACGTAGCCGATCCTTCGGTTGATGGGTATAAACCCCCATCGAGGCCGGTAGTTACGGTCCGTTGTGTGGGACTGGATGGGTATGAACCCCCCATCGAGCCGGTACGGTCCGTTGTGTGGGACCGGATGGGTATGATCCCCCCATCAGGGTGGTACGGTCCGTTGTGTGGGACCGGATGGGTATGAACCCCCCATCAGGGTGCTAGTGGCGGCTTACTGTTCAGGTGGCCCATGCACCTTTTAGGCACTCCTTGTGTGCTGGTTGATAGGTATAAACCCCCTATCAGGCTGGTACAGTCCACTGCGTAGGACTGGTGGTGGTGGCGGCTTACTGCTCAGGTAGCTCATGCGCCTTTTACTGGGGAGTGATTTCTTTGTTGGTAGATGTTCTTGGACCTGATGGTCGTCCGGGCTGCGTCGGGGATTTTGTTGGTTGTCCATCCAGCTCTGTTGGTTGCTGGGGATTCTTTGTGATTATCCGACCCTTGCTTGGCTGGTCGGGTTATCTCTCTTTGTGTTTGACTCTTGGTAGTCGAAATTTTGTTTGGTTAAGGTAGTTGTTTTAATCCTGCCTTTTTCTCGCAGTTTTATCTCTTTTTTCTCGCGATTTTGGATTCTGGCTTTTTATTGAGCATGTGCCTTTTTTTTTTCTTTTAAGCTTTTTTGTTATGCTGGCTTTTGCAAAAGAAGGCGAAAGATGCGGGAAATAAAATTTTATTTATAGGAAATTTTATTACAGCGATTTTTCAAACAGTGCAGTCCCTAAGAGTCATCATCATCAGAAGGAGTGCGGTGGGGGAAATGTTTATACATGTGGTAGCGGAAGTCGGTTTGTTCCTGGATTTCGTCGTTGTAATCCTCCTGGAATGTTGCCCACTCCTGCCGCATCCTCTGCTGCTCTTGGCGGATCTCATTTTGGCCCTCTTGAAAGGCCTGTTGGCGAACGTCTTGGTCCTGCCGCCACTGGGTCTGTTGCTCTTGCCATATCGCCATTTGGCCGAGCTGCTGGCTCAGGTCGTTCATGTGTTGGTGGAGGCCAGCAAAGTCCTCCGTGTATGGTGGTGGCTGTTGCTGCTGCTGCTGCTGCTGGGAGCCGGGAGACGTGGGCGTATCCTGCATCGCCACTATTCCCTGGAGGTTCAGCTCAAAGTCCAAGGTGGGATGCAGGGTGAACTGACTTCCCCGGCGTATCAGCATCCCCATGCTGACCAGCATCGGCCCGTTGATGGGCTCGGGTCGTAGATTGCGGGCCAGCTCTTCCCGGCCCGGGCACCCCATTCTCTCTGCTAGAGGGGTGATGAGGGGAGCCACAAGGATGGCCCCTGTGGATCTACTCCCAAAGTCCTTCAGGGCCCTCAGGAGGAAGTACCCGGGATTGCAGCGCCGTCTCTGGTGCATGCAAAAGAGGATAAAGAGGTCAGGGAGGGATATCTTCCCCTGACTCTCTTTCCTTGCGTGGATGGTGCCTGCCAGCAGCTTGTGGCAGATGCGGAGTGGTGGGGTGAGTGCAGACCCCCTCATCAATGAAGGCAATGTGGTGGCCCCAGTGAGCTCATGCCACATCTCAGCAGCGGTGAGGTTGGTGGGCCTAGAGCAAATGGCCTCACGGTACTCCCGAGTTAACGCCGCCTCGGGCCGGATGAATCCAATGCAAACATTGAATTCCTCCAAAGTGGTAGTGTGGTATTGCCCACCCATAAAGTAGTTGACCATTTTAGTGGGCTGCATGCCTGAGGCCATGGAGGGGATCTCAATGAGGGAGACCGAGGCCAGAAACTCGAGTACCGCTTGTGGGTACACATGAACGGGTGGAGGCTGTAGCAGAAAACCCCACCCGATGCTATCAATGTGTGCTCGGACGTCTTCTTCCCATCCGAACTCGGCCAAGACGCCGAAGTCCGAGTGTCGGCAGGGAGTGCCACTGGTAATTTCGGAGGTTGTCCGAGGCGGGCTCGGTGTTGTGGTTGAAGTTGAGAAGGGTCCGGGGTGGCGGTGGTGCCTGAGCCGCTAGCCCCGAGCGGTGGCCCTTCTCTTCCCGGATCCGCTTCGCTGAACATCTTCGGTGGGGAAGGCTTGGGGAGCAAAATATGAGTGTTGGAGGCTTTGGAGGCTTGGAGAGTTGTGAGGAAACCCCCCAAGCGCGCCCCCTTTATATAGGATTTTTTCCAGGTCGAGACCGCCGTCTGGGAAGTCGAGACGGCGGTTTCGTTTTGCCAACAGATCAAGACGGCGGTCTCGATAACCCAGATGGCGGTCTCAACTTTGCCTAAGTCGAGACGGCGGTCTGGTTTCTCGAGACGGCGGTCTCGATTTGCAAGGGAACCGAGACGACGGTCTGGAATACCCAGACGGCGGTCACGAATTTTCGTTTTTTTTTTTTTTTTTTGCATAAGAAATAGGACCTGGTTCAAAAACATTTTATGCATGCAAATGTTTTTATGTATGATGTCCTATAATGCCTACTTTGGTTAATATTTCAGAAGGATTTAACCGACGTGTCTTGTAGCGCCGAGTGCCTCCTGGTCTGTGCTTTTGTACGTGCTGTACCATACCGGACTTTTTATGACCGAAGAGTAGTTTCTTTCTTTCTCTTTTCTTTTTCTTTTTGTAGAGCACTCTTTGTCATGCAGTGTCCCTTTTTCCTTGCTTTTAGGGATTTCAATCCTCTTGTTGACTATACGCCTCCATATTCCCAAATTAATTATTAGAATATTGTCGTGAGGGTCAAGAGAAAAGAAGCAAAAGGGGGTAAAAATCAATGGTTTGTGTTTTAGAGGGTTGATTTTTATTGATAAAGAATTTGTAAGAATGGCTGGCTAGGGTTAAGCCTAGGTGTTTAAGCTTTGTCTAAGCAAACATTTTCCTCTTTCTTCATTTTGTATTTGCGCTCTCAGGTTTTATTTTCATTGCTTTTTAGATAGCTAGCTGATTTCCCTAGATCGCCCTTTGGGTTTTCGAACTAGGATACTGTGTGTTGGCCCTATCTTTTGTCTAGGTTCTCTCTTGTAAAATTTTGGAGGAATCCTAGCGGACCTTTATTTGTAACCCTAACTTTTGCCTAGGTTACCCTTTATTGTTGTTCGGGTATCCTACCGGGTTGACCCTATCTTTTGCGTAGCCCCCTTAGTGGGTTTCCTACCGGGTAATTTGCCCTTTTCTTCGGCCTTTGGCTTCTCTGGGCTTTTTCTTTGTTTTCTGTTGTTTTTTTTTGTATTTATTTTTTTGTTCACAGTATTGGCGAAGCGTAACTTCCTTCATGGCTTAGGTGAAGTCTTTGTTTTTATGTGCTTCTAATCAGCTAACTTGATGATGATGGCAATGATGAAGGTTTGATTATTTGGAAGCGCTTCTTATTCTCCTTTTCTTTTTATGTTTACTTAGACAGGGTTATTTATGTGGTCCAGTCAGAAGTAGAAAGAAGAGAAGCAGATAGAAAGAATCATTCTTTATTAATTAATAAGGGAATATGTGCCCTTAAATGCCCGGGGGTCGGGCTCGCCCCGGGGGATAATCTCTAACAATCATGGGGTTTACATCCCTTAAACAAAGAAAAAGATTTCCTAATGACTAAAGTGGCTTTTGACGCTTGCACCCCTCCACTTCGGAAAATCTGCTTGAGTGTGCGGAGGGGGGACTTCCCTTTTGCTTTTCCCGCTTGGCCCTTGAAAGGGTTATATCCTAGGCCATACTTGTGGGGATTGTCTTTGAATTTCGGGGGTTCCCTCATTCCTTGGGAATCTGCCCCCAGTCCTTGACCAGGATGGTAGCCATGCTTCAACATCATGCGGGCTACCTTTGTATCTCTGGGAAGTCGTTCTATACTGGCAATTTCAAGCGCTTGAAAAGATGTTTCAAGAGCCTCTTCAGCCGCATCCACATAAGGTTGGGTGGACGGTCCACTGATCAGGATATCGTCTTCCGCTTGAACCGTGACCAGTTTGTCATCCACTACGAATTTGACTTTTTGGTGGAGCGTTGAAGGTACTCCCTTAGCGTCGTGAATCCAAGGCCTGCCGAGGAGACAACTGTATGCTGGAGTAATATCCATTATATGGAAATCGACGTTGAAGATAGTGGGTCCTACTTGAATTGGCAAATTGATCTCTCCCACTACTTCTCGTTTTGATCCGTCGAAGGCTCGAACGATGGTGCTGCTTGGGCGCAGACGGGTTCCTTGGATAGTCAATTTATCCAGTGTGCATTTGGGCATCACGTTCAAGGATGACCCGTTATCCACAAGGACCTTAGCAATGAGGTATTCCTTGCACTTGACTGAGATGTGCAAGGGCCTGTTGTGGTTTGACCCTTCAAGAGGGAGTTCTTCCTCTGTGAAGGTGAGGTGATCGCTTGCTGTAATGTGACCGACGATCCTCTCGACCTTTTCTTGGGATATTGTGTGAGGTACATGCGCCTCGCTCAAGACCTTCAGCAGGGCGTTTCGGTGCGGTTCCGAGCTTATTATCAAAGATAGCAGCGTGATCTTTGCAGGTGTGCGATTGAGCTGGTCTATAATGGAATACTCACTCTGCCTTATAAACTGGAGTAATTCCTCTGTCTCCTCCTTAGCTTCTTTATTTTCTTTTTCTTCTTCGGTCTTTTTATTTTTTCCTTTATTTTGAAGGACATTTTCTTGTGTGTCCTTGGGGGAGTAGATTCTTCCACTTCTAGTTGTGCCCCCAATGCCGGCTATGTTTGTTATTTCTTCTTTTATTGGTGAAGATTCCCCATATCTCCACGGTACAACTTTATTTGACTCGTAGGGGAAAGGACGTGGCATAAATAGTCGCACTGGCGTCCTTGCCCCCTCTTCTTTATTCTTGAGGACCAACGGCCGAGGTTTATTTCCCTCTTGCAGTGATTCAACCGTTGGGGTGAGCTTTATTAGGAGTGGCTTTCTCTCCATTCTTCTGAGTTGGAAGACGTGTTAGTTAATCCTTCCTTTTTTATTATCTTATTTATTAAGTGTGAAGGAGGGGAAATTAAATATGCAAATGCATGCTCATGTATGCAAGTAGACAACTGTTGAATAAGAAAAAGATTTCATTAATTCATAGGAAGGTGTACATTCTCCTATTCCATACTACGAAGCGTCTTTTGGCAAAAACGGAAAAGCCTAAAGAAACCCACAGGCCGGTCTTGTTTTCTTTGTAATTCTCTCTCGGCTTCCCGGACATGGTGAGCGAGCGCTTCGCTTTGCTTATGGATCGCTTGGCTCATTTCTTCGCTGTATTGTTGAGCCTCTTTGATCTTTGCCTCTTGATGTATGACCAAGGCTTGTAGTTCCTCAAGCTTTGCAACAGCTTGGTCCTTCTCTTGAAGTACTTGGTCATACTGAGCTAGCCCGCTTTTCTCCTTAATGCGTAGCTCATAGAGACCTCTGCTCAGTCTTCTGTTGTTCTCTCGCTCTTGGCGAAGATCTATCTGAGCCTGGAGGAGCCCTTCTGACAACTCCTTAATCGTTTGAGCCTACTGAGCTGATCCCACCTCAAGGTGTGCTGTTTTGGTGGTTATTTCTTGTAGTTGGCTATCCGAGCTGGTTCTGGCAGTTTTGGATGCTCGGATAGCTTGTTCGTTAGCGTCAGCACATTGGTCCTTGAGGCATTCTATTTCATGATCCTTTTCCTGCCTTGCCTTTGTAGACCGTCAATCGTGAGGATAGATGCTTGCTCTTTTTCCTCAAGGGCCCGTATCTGGGCTCCCATTATTTCTACCCTCTGGGTCAAGGCATTGACTTGTGCCTGCAGCTCTTCGTTGTTGGCGATTGGCGCGGGTGTGGTGGATGGTCGAGCCATCTCTCTTCTTCTCCTCCATGCCTCATAGTCACTGGTGACAGTCACCCGAGCTTTTCCTAGCTCTCTGTCTCCCATGTAGACTGGCTTCTCCCATGCTTTCCTCACGGTCAGTGAGTTGGCGATTGTGCATGGGTCTCCAAAGAAGCACAGCCCTCCGAGTTCCCCTCGGGAGATAGTAGTTTGAGTCCTCATGAGTTGCCTCATAGCTACTCTAGGTGAGTAGGCTATGCAACCCCTGAGTCCTATCAAGGGTACATTCGGGTAGTTCCCACATCTGACGAGAACTGGGCCGGGTCGGAACCAAGGGCAGACCCAAGATATGCTGTTGGCGTCCTTTTGTTCTAACTCATCCCTCCATTCTATAGTCAGGCGTCGTTGGAGGGGGATTTTGGAGAAGCTTCTCAAGGGGTCGGGGAATATCCCCATGTGACTGGAGGCGTAAAGGTGCGTGATGCTCCACACATAAAGTAACGAAGAGCAGCAGCGGAGTGTTCTCCCTTGCTTCTGATGGCAGAAATCCACTGATAGCAAGGTGTCGGCAAGAATAGCAGGCAGGGGACTCTTCGAGTTCACGTCCCAAGCGAAGAAAGCGTCCATGACGGCTTGATCGATCGTGTCGAGATGGAAGGGGAACAGGATCGTTCTGAAGATTAATAATGCCAGGGTCTTGTTGAAGGCAACCCACTCTGCCCTCTCAGCCAGGTAGGACAGGTGGTCTTCTAACATTGATACTCTCCATCCCTGGGTGTTCCCTCTTCCTATCAGGGTACTTTGTCGGTACGGTAGATGGATAAGGGCAGCGACTGGTGCTGCAGGAGTATACGCCTCATGGCGGATATGGACCCCGGCTGACTTGGGCCATTTCAACATTGTTTCATACTCTTCTAAAGTGGGCACCATGTCGAACTGCGGAAATTCAAAGCATCGCAGACTGGAATTCCAGAAGTGAATCAGTACTCTGAGGAAGACTTGATCGACACTGATCTTTAGGAGGTCCAGAATTCGTCCATAGGACTTTTCAAAATCAGCGCGGACCTCCGGTGGCATTGTTGCACTGAGCCGCTCTAGCTTCTCAGTATGGCTTCGGAGAATATCCACCTTCCCCACTTGTCTACTTGTCCCCTCCATTTTCTAAAACCACAATGTATGATTTGATGAAGATGATGTTTATTGAATGTGAGTGTTTATTTTACTATTTATCATGTTTTTCTACATGATGTATGGTATTTGCGTATTTTTTTGAAAGAATAAACTATCTATATGAATGTTTTATGAATGCAATATTTTTGGACCAGGTCTTATTTGTGAATTTTAAAAAAATGGATTATTTTCATTATTTTTATTTATTTATTTTATAGCCTTTTATCTCTTCTGTCGGAACTGCGTGGTTACTTAGCTTACAAAGAACCTGAAACCAGGCTAGCTAAAAGGTAGACTGTCCGAGATAAAATATGGCTTTATGCGAAAGAATATTTATCGTCCCTTATCTCTTCTGTCGGAACTGCGTGGCTACTTAGCTTGCAAAGAACCTGAAATCAGGCTAGCTAAAAGGCAGACTGTCCGAGATAAGGGTGTTTATTTGAAAAATATTTTTGGGGATTTTGTTCTGTTGTTTGTTTATGCTATGCAACATACAAATGCAACAATCATATGCACACACAATTCGATCATCCCCGAACAGGCGAGACTTCGTTTTTTATCACGAGGTAGGGTTTTCCTGCAGAAAGGTGCATTGGACAGGGTAGGTTCTAACTGTTCTCACCAGGCTAAGGCCCCCAAGGTGCCCCCATTATAGGGTCCCCACTCTCCAGCCGTCCAACCATGCTCAGCACTAAGGCCAGAGTTGGTCTTGTTGCCAAAAGAGGAAGGTTATCACCTTGAGTGGTGGTTTCCGATCACACTGGTGGGCACAAGGCCCTAACTGCAGCGAACCGTACCTGCCACCCACTCCCTATGGTTTTCTCACTTGCCCCCGGGTATAGAGGGAACTGTAGTGTGCAAGGGTTTGTGTGCAGTTTATATTTCAATCAATTGCGTAAGTATAAACAAACAACAGTTATTTGAAAGCCAAACAATAAAGCATGTTATAATACAAGGTAGGGTAAAAGCGCTATTTTCTTGGTTTAATTATTTTTAAGCCAGCCCATCACTAAATGGGATCAACTCTCTAGGCTTCCCCAGCGGAGTCGCCATCTATCGCCGCCTCCCAAAAAGGGGTGCGGTCGGAGCGACGCGATGGTTTTTTCGACCCTCTTCGATTTTCGCATTTTTTATTGGTGGTTACAACGCCTTTAGGTTGTCCGATAACCGGGCTAACCTAGGGGCGAGGTTTTCGAAGGTGTCCTTGGGTTGTCCGATAACCGGGCTAACCCAAGGACTTATTTATTTTGGGTTCTATGGAGTCGCCATCGATATTTTTACCATAAACATCGGAAAAGGGGTTTAAAAAGGCGTTGGTTTTCGAAAACCAACTTTGGTCATTAGAACCAGAGTTGGGTAAGGGAGTTAGTTACGTGTAAAGGAAGTGTTAGTTCCTTTACGACGCCCCTTTCGGGTTCCCTATGATAGGCCGGCTAACTTGAATAAATAATTAAACTGGAAAATAGTGCTTTTACCCTTTTATTATACGGTATTTAGAGATTATGACTACATGGCCCTAGTATCTATTGCGTATATTTAAATGAAAGCGGTAAAATGATAAGGAGAGAGAATGTGCACCTCCAAAGCAAGCTTTATATATTCTCTTTAAAAGAGAGGGTGTGTTTTGGCAACCCTTCACTCTACAAACTCTCAGAAACTCCGGAAATGCCCCAGAGGGATTCTAAAGAAGATTTAGAACGCTCAGTTTATGCCTAAAGACGCTCAGAAACTCCGGAAATGCCTCGGAGGGATTCTTAGAGAGAGAAAGTCTAGAGAGAAGGGAGAGTTGTTGATTCTGTGTGTGTAAAAAGGGGGAAATGACGCCCCTATTTATAGTTTTTCGCGCCTGACAGGTCGAGACTGCCGTCTCCTCTGACAGGGTCGAGACCGCCGTCTGGAAAGTCCAGACCGCCGTCTCATTCATGGCAGAGGGTTGAGACTGCCGTCTGGAAAATCCAGACCGCCGTCTCGACTAGGCGGGAATCGAGACCGCCGTCTGGAAAATCCAGACCGCCGTCTCGACCTTTGCAGGAATCGAGACCGCCGTCTGGAAAATCGAGACGGCGGTCTCGTCCTGGCGTTGAGACGAGACGGCGGTCTGGTCCTTCCAGACGGCGGTCTCGTCCCTTCAGGGCGAGAAACTTTATTTTTGGGCCAAAAAACCTTCCTATCTTGGTACGGGAGCCTAATAGTCTCTCCTAGTGGCTTGTTAGGCTTCGGCCGTCTTCAAATAGGAAGCTTTCTGACTTTATTTGGAGGCCGGGCAAGATTTGGGGTCTACACATATGAATTTAAGAATGTTTATTTTTATTTTGAAATGAAATGAATGATTAGTGTAGGATAGATATGCCTTAAGACAATGATTTTGGTATCGTCCTTAAAGCTTACGCTTCACGGAGCACCATACCCACTTCGGTAGAATGGTTCCTTCCTCATAAAGGTAACCATATACCTTAACACACTTGTCTCTTCCTTATGGAAGATTAGAAGCGCACTTGGGGCTCTTTCGTCTTTGTCTTAGGGATATCTAATGCTCCCTAGAATGAATGTATTTATGCATGCACCAAAAGGGCGGTAGATGTTCAAAGTGACATAACTTTTGACTGAGATGTCCGATTTGGACGCACAACATATCAAAACGAAGAGAAAAGGGTGAAGAATCAGGCTGCAGATTCCCGAAGGGGATTTGGCCCAGTAATTTTCCCAAAAAACGCCTTTAAGACCCATTTTTTAGGGATTTATTAAAATGATGCGTATGCATACTTTCTTTATGCATTTATTTTCTCTCTTGGTTTTTCCACATATGATGTGATATGAATGATACGACTTTGTCAGAAGTTGATTTATTTATTTTCTAGTATTGACTTGGATTTTTATTTTTTATTTTTATTATTTTTATAGCCTTTTATCTCTTCTGTCGGAATTGCGTGGCTACTTAGCTTACAAAGAGCCTGAAACCAGGCTAGCTAAAAGGCAGACTATCCGAGATAAAAAAAAATGGCTTTATGCGAAAGAATATATAGCGTCCCTTATCTCTTCTGTCAGAACTGCGTGGCTACTTAGCTTACAAAGAACCTGAAACCAGGCTAGCTAAAAGGCAGACTGTGTGAGATAAGGGTGTTTATTGCAAAAATATTTTTTGTAATTTTTCTTTGTTGTTTGTTTATGCTATGCAACAGACAAATGCAACAAACAAATGCGCACACAATTCGATCATCCACAAACAGGCGAGAAGTCGTTTTAATCACGAGGTAGGGTTTTCCTGCAGAAAAGTGCATTGGCGAAGGTAGGTTTTAACTGTTCTCACCAGGCTAAGGCCCCCAAGGTGCCCCCATTATAGGGTCCCCACTCTCCAGCCTTCCGACCATGCTTAGTACTAAGGCCATAGTCAGTCTTTGTGCCAAAAGAGGAAGGTTATCACCTTGAGTGGTGGTTTCCGATCACACCGGTGGGCACAAGACCATCACTACAGCGAACCGTACCTGCCACCCACTCCCTATGGATTTCTCACTTGCCCCCGGGTATAGAGGGAACTGTTGTGTGCAAGGGTTTGTGTACAATTTGTATTTCAAACAATTGTGTAAGTATAAACAAACAACAGTTATTAAAGCCAAACATTAAATCATGTTATAATACAAGGTAGGGTAAAGCGTAATTTTCTTGATTTATTTATTTTTAAGCCGGTCCATCACTAAATGGGATCAACTCTCGAGGCTTCCCCAGTGAAGTCGCCATCTGTCGCCGCCTCCCAAAAACGAGGGGCGGTCGGAGCGACGCAATGGTTTTCGACCCTCTTGCTTTCGCGTTTTTTATGGGTGGTTACAACGTCCTTAGGTTGTGTTAGAATCGCGCAGCGGAATGTTCGCGTGGTCGGACAAAAACCAAGAGGGGGGTGAATTGGTTTCTTAATAAAAAATAGGTTTTCAAAATTTTCCCCAAATTTTACCGATTAAAAACTGCGTAAATGTAAATAGAGAAGAGTAGAGAAAATTACACAGTAGGTTTATACTGGTTCGGATCAAAAGACCCTACGTCCAGTTGCTAATCACTCAAAAGAGGATTAACGTTGTCACTAAGAACAAATTGTTACAAACAGATTACAAATGAACAGATAAAGATCAGAATACACCTCTCTTGAAATCCACAAGAGATGATGAACAACTTTCCCCAGAGACGGCACAACACACAATCCACTAAGAACTCCACTTAGTGATTCTTATCGCTTCTAGCCCACACCAGGTTCAGAAAGCCCCCTTTCCTTTCAACAAACAGTTCTCTGGCACTCACAGCACTTAACTTTTGTATGGAAAAGGTTGTTCTACTTTTCCGAGTGCCAAAGGAGAGTTTAAGTAGGGAAATTAGGGCTTAGTATTTGGGGATTTTGAAACTAGGGTTCTTGGTAATTGGGTTTTCGAAAATAGGGTTTGTTTGAAGTTTAAAATCGAAACAGATCTGGAATAATCGATTATTTGGAGTAATAATCGATTAAAATAGAGCCAAATATGTCGGAACCCAATACTCTCTGGTTTAATCGATTATTTGGTGAAATAATCGATTATCCGTACTGAATCATGCGGAATAATCGATTATTTTGTCGTTTAATCGATTAAAGCGGTGAGTTTGTACGATAAAATGGTTTTCTAACTGTTTTAATCGATTATTTATTTATTTAATCGATTAAAGCCGAGCCTGAATGATAAATTTGAGCTTTTTGAAGCTTCTAAGTTACAGACTATGTACCGGCTATCTTAGATTCTATAATTACAGACTCAATCAAACTAAAACAGAGTTATTACAATACAGAAATCATCAATCTTCAATCTTCAATACTCTAAGTCTTTAAGCTCTTGGATCATCATCAAAATCAACATTCTTCATGATCATTATTTGCAATATCAAGTCCTTGAATGTTCAACAATTTTGACCGATCAGAATCAAATGTGATCGATCAGATTTTAATTATAAGCGGTCAGAATTTTTTTTTCAATCGATTAAAATCACTTAAAGGGTTAGGATGATCGATCAGAATCCAATTATGACCGATCAGAATCAAATGTGATCGATAACATTTTAATTATAAGCGATCAGAATTTTTTCAATCGATTAAAACACGTTTCAATCGATTAAAATCACTTAAAGGGTCAGGATGATCGATCAGAATCCAATTATGACCGATCAGAATCAGTTATGATCGATCAAAATTTAGTTATGACCGATCAGAACTCTTTTAATCGATTAAATCTCGTTTCAATCGATTAAAACAACTTAGAAATTTTCTACACAGCGTTTTAATCGATTAAAACTTATTTTTTATCAGTTAAAATAACTTGAAAAATTTTATGAGAAAGTTTTGCAGTATTTAAATAGATTGTTATGTCTCTAACCCCAAGGACCCAAAAGTTATGGGGACCTAAGTTTACTATGTTCTTGTTTTGTAGGAAATTTCCAAATCAAAGAAGTCTATGTGGTATCTTGATAGTGGATGCTCAAAACATATGACTGGAGATAAAACGAAATTTGTAAGTTTCAAAGCCAAAGAACAAGGATATGTGACTTATGGGGATAACAACAAAGGGAAGATTCTCGGAATTGGAAACATAGGTGGTGCAAACACATTGGAGATTAAGGATGTGCTTCTTGTTGATGGATTAAAGCATAACCTTCTTAGCATAAGCCAATTGTGTGACAAAGGATTCAAGGTAACTTTTGAAAGCAAATTTTGCACCATACATTTAGTAGATTCCGAAAAAGTAGAATTAAAAGGCATTAGGCATAACAACATATATTTGATTGATTTGGATTGTTTACATGAGTCTAGTATAACATGCTTAGTTGCTAAGGAAGAGAACCCTTGGTTATGGCATAAAAGAGCGACTCATATAAATATGCATCACTTGAATAAATTGATATCAAAAGACTTAGTTATTGGATTGCCTAAGTTAAAATTTGAAAAAGATAGATTGTGTGATGCATGCCAAAAAGGTAAACAAGTAAAATCATCTTTTAAATCAAAGAATGTGATTTCCACTTCAAAACCCCTAGAATTATTACATTTAGATTTATTTGGACCTTCTAGGATAAAAAGCTTTGGTGGAAATTATTATGGACTTGTAATTGTTGATGATTACTCTAGGTACACTTGGACATTTTTCTTAACTACGAAAAGTGAAGCTTTTAAGGTCTTTAGAAAGTTTGCTAAACAAATTCAAAATGAGAAAGACCTAAGAATTAAAGTTTTAAGAAGTGACCATGGTGGTGAGTTTCAAAATGAAAAGTTTGAGAATTATTGTGAGGAAAATGGTATATTACATAACTTTTCTGCTCCTAGGACTCCCCAACAAAATGGTGTAGTTGAAAGGAAAAATAGGTCATTAGAGGAACTTGCTAGAACTATGTTAAATGAATCTAATGTTCCTAAATATTTTTGGGCTGATGCGGTTAGCACTGCATGTTATGTTTTAAATAGAATGCTCATTAGGTCAATTATTAAATCTACTCCATATGAATTATTTAATGGTAGAAAACCTAATGTTGCTCATTTAAAGATTTTTGGATGTAAATGTTTTGTGCTAAATAATGGAAAGGACAATCTAGGAAAATTTGACTCAAAAGCCGATGAGGGCATTTTTCTAGGTTATTCATTAACTAGCAAGGCATATAGAGTGTTTAATAGGAGAACTTTGAATATAGAAGAATCTATACATGTTACCTTTGATGAGATTGTAGACCTTGGGGGAAATCCTCTTGAGTCAAATAAAGAACTTGCAGGTGATGATGAGTATATAAGAGAGGCTCTTGATGAATTATATTTGGAAGAAAATGTGCCTTCTCAAACTCCTCAATTAGCAAAAGAATGGCAATCACCTAGAGGACTCTCATTGGACAACATTATAGGTGACATCTCAAAAGGGGTAAGAACTAGAAATATGAATAATTTCTGTATGTCTGTTGCTTTTGTGTCACAGATTGAACCTAAAAACATTGAGGAAGCACTTAAAGATGATCAATGGTGCATAGCCATGCAAGAAGAACTTAACCAATTTGAAAGGAATCAAGTCTGGGAATTAATCCCAAGAGAAGAGTCACATCAAGTTATTGGAACTAAATGGGTATTCAGAAATAAGCTTGATGAAGATGGGAACATAACAAAGAATAAAGCCAGACTTGTTGCAAAAGGCTATTGTCAGGAGGAAGGTATAGATTATGATGAACTTATGCTCCTGTTGCCAGGTTAGAGGCTATACGCCTACTTCTTGCTTATGCATCTATGATGAAATTTAAATTATATCAAATGGATGTAAAGAGTGCATTTTTAAATGGTTTTATTAAAGAAGAAGTGTATGTAGAGCAACCCCCTGGATTTGAGGATTTTAATTATCCTAATCATATTTTCAAATTAAAGAAAGCATTATATGGGTTGAAACAAGCTCCTAGATCTTGGTATGAAAGATTAAGTAGTTTCCTAACTGCAAATGATTTTTCAAGAGGAAAAATTGATTCTACACTGTTTATAAAGAAAGTTAAAGAACATATCTTATTAGTCCAGGTATATGTTGATGATATAATTTTTGGATCAACTGATAATTCGTTGTGTGTAGAATTTGCTAAGATTATGCAGGGAGAGTTTGAAATGTCTATGATGGGAGAATTGACATTCTTCCTTGGACTACAAGTCAAGCAACTTAAAGATGGCATTTTCATCTCTCAAACTAAATACTGCAAAGAGATTCTCAAAAAGTTTGGTATGGACACCTCAAAGGAAGCTAACACACCCATGGGAACTTCATGCTATTTAGACAAGGATGAATCAGGTTTGGAAGTTAATCAAACTATGTATAGAGGTATGATAGGATCATTATTATACTTAACTGCAAGTAGACCTGATATTATGCATTCTGTCTGTGTGTGTGCTAGATTTCAGGCTTGTCCTAAAGAATCTCACCTAATTGCAGTAAAACATATTTTAAAATACTTAAAAGGAACTACTGGATTTGGCTTGTGGTATCCGTCTGATGCTTGTATTAGTTTATTAGGATATTCTAATGCTGATTATGGTGGATGTAAAATTGATAGGAAAAGCACTAGTGGGACATGTCATTTGTTAGGTTCATCCTTAATATCTTGGCATTCTAAGAAACAAGCATGTGTTGCTTTATCTACCACTGAAGCTGAATATATTGCAGCTGGTAGTTGTTGTGCTCAAATTTTGTGGATGAAACAACAATTAGAGGATTATAACATATATTTAAATGGCATTCCATTAATGTGTGATAATACGAGTGCAATCAATCTAACTAAGAATCCAGTAATGCACTCTAGGACTAAACATATTGAGATTAGACATCACTTTTTAAGATATCATATCAGCAAAGGAAACTGCAAAATAGAGTATGTAGACACTAAACGTCAATTAGCAGATATATTTACTAAGCCTCTACCCAAGGATAGATTCTATGATCTTAGAAGAGACTTAGGGATATTAGAAATAGCTTAAAATCTGCTTAATTTGACTGTTTCTGGATGATTGTTATGTTAAAATTCATGGTGTAGCATGTTCATAGGTTATTATGCATATAAATCTCAAAAACTTGATATAGCCTCTGGAATAATCGATTACTGAAAGTGATAATCGATTATTTTCCCTCAAAACATCCAAAATAGGGTATTCTCCTCCGGAATAATCGATTATTTCGTGAAATAATCGATTAAATGCCTCAGATAATCGATTATTTGCTAGAAATAATCGATTAAAGTTGTCTGATATAGAGATAATCGATTATTTTGAGATATAATCGATTAAATGCGACCAGTCTTGCCTCCTAGCCGTTGCCAACGGATATTGAAGTGTGTCGTTTAGAGAATAGATTTGATGCACACTTTAATGATCATGATAGTGAAGAATTTTAAATTCTGTTATGTATTTTCTTTTGTTATTGTCTTGATGTTGTAATGGATGAATGATTATGAAATAAAATATGATGCTTCTTTCATGCTATGATTAAGGGGGAGCTTTCTCTAAATTATGCATATTTTGAGGGGGAGATCTAATGTTTGTTCTTTCAGAGTTCTTTTTGATTATAATCAAAATAGGGGGAGAAAAATTTAAAGCCTATATTCAATTTTAAATTTTATCTGGTATGTTTAATGTGTTTGTTAGTATGACAGATAAAACAGGTTATTACAAGGGCTTTAAAAAGATAATTTTGATCATCATCAAAAAGGGGGAGATTGTTGAACATTCAAGGACTTGATGTTGCAAATAATGATCATGAAGAATGTTGATTTTGATGATGATCCAAGAGCTTAAAGACTTAGAGTATTGAAGATTGAAGATTGATGATTTCTGTATTGTAATAACTCTGTTTTAGTTTGATTGAGTCTGTAATTATAGAATCTAAGATAGCCGGTACATAGTCTGTAACTTAGAAGCTTCAAAAAGCTCAAATTTATCATTCAGGCTCGGCTTTAATCGATTAAATAGGTAAATAATCGATTAAAACAGTGAGAAAACCATTTTCTGTACAAACTCACTGCTTTAATCGATTAAACAGCAAAATAATCGATTATTCCGTACAGTTCCGTACAGATAATCGATTATTTCACCAAATAATCGATTAAACCAGAGAGTATTGGGTTCTGACGTATTTGGCTCTGTTTTAATCGATTATTACTCCAAATAATCGATTATTCCAGTCTGTTTCTGATTTTAAACTTCAAACAAACCCTATTTTCGAAAACCCAATTACCAAGAACCCTAGTTTCGAAATCCCCAAATCCTAAACCCTAATTTCCCTACTTAAACTCTCCTTTGGCACTCAGAAAAGTAGAACAACCTTTTCCATACAAAAGTTAAGTGCTGTGAGTGCCAGAGAACTGTTTGTTGCAAGGAAAGGGGGCTTTCTGAACCTGGTGTGGGCTAGAAGCGATAAGAATCACTAAGTGGAGTTCTTAGTGGATTGTGTGCTGTGCCGTCTCTGGGGAAAGCTGTTCATCATCTCTTGTGGATTTCAAGAGAGGTGTATTCTGATCTTTATCTGTTCATTTGTAATCTGTTTGTAACAATTTGTTCTTAGTGACAGCGTTAATCCTCTTTTGAGTGATTAGCAACTGGACGTAGGGTCTTTTGATCCGAACCAGTATAAACCTACTGTGTAATCTTCTCTACTCTTCTCTATTTACATTTATGCAGTTTTTAATCGGTAAAATTTGGGGAAAATTTTGAAAACCTAATTTTTATTAAGAAACCAATTCACCCCCCTCTTGGTTTTTGTCCGACCACGCGAACATTCCGCTGCGCGATTCTAACAGGTTGTCTGATAACCGGGCTAACCTAGAGACGAGGTTTTCGAAAAAGTGTTCTTGGGTTGTCCGATAACCGGGCTAACCCAAGAACATGTTTTGAAGGGTTCGTGGAGTCGCCACCGATGTTTTTACCGGAAACATCGGAAAAGGAATTTTTAAAGGCGTTGGTTTTTGAAAACCAACTTTGGTCGTTAGAACCAGAGTTGGGTAAGGGAGTTAGTTACGTGTAAAGGAAGTGTTAGTTCCTTTACGACGCCCCTTTCGGGTTCCCTATGATAGGCCGGCTACTTTGGATAAATAAATAACCTGGAAAATGCACTTTTACCCTTTTATTATGCGGAATTTTAAATTTATGACTACATGGCCCTAACGTCTATTTGCACAATTTAAATGAAAGTAGTAAAAATAGAGAGAGAGGATGTGAACCTCCGACGCAAGCTTTTTCTTTTATCTCTTTAAAAGAGGGTGCTTTGTGGCAGCCCTTCACTCTACACAACACTCAGAAACTCCGGAAATGCTTCGGAGGGGTTCTAGAGAGATGTAGACCCCAAATCTTGCCCGACCTCCAAATAAAGTCAGAAAGCTTCCTATTTGAAGATGGTTGAAGCCTAAAAAGCCACTAGGAGAAATTATTAGGCCCCCATACTAGGACAGGAAGGTTTTTTGGCACGAAAAATAAAGTTTCTCGCCTTTTTGGGACGAGACCGCCGTCAGGAGATTCCAGACTGCCGTCTCGCCTCACGCCAGTGTCGAGACCGCCGTCCCGTTTGTCCAGACAGCGGTCTCGCCACCTGCAAAGGTCGAGACGGCGGTCTCGACACCTGAGAAGGTCGAGACGGTGGTCTCGACTTCCCAGACCGCCGTCTCACCATTTTTGTAAGGCGAGACGGCGGTCTCGACCTGTCAGGCGCGAAAAACTATAAATAGGGGCTCCATTTCCCCCTTTTCGACACAATTTCTCCTCCTTCTCTCTAGATTTTCTCTCTCTAGAACCCCTCCGAAGCATTTCCGGAGTTTTTGAGTGTCTCTAGGAGTATTTTGAGCGATTCAAATCTTCTTTAGAACCCCTCCAAAACATTTCCGGAGTTTCTGAGTGTTGTAGAGTGAAGGGCTGCCACAAAGCACCCTCTTTTAAAAGAGATAATAGAAAAAGCTTGCCTCGGAGGTTCACATCCTCTCTCTCTATTTTTACCGCTTTCATTTAAATTATGCAAATAGACGTTAGGGTCATGTAGTCATAAATTTAAAATTCCGCATAATAAAAGGGTAAAAGCGCATTTTCCAGTTTATTTATTCATCCAAAGTAGCCGGCCTATCATAGGGAACCCGAAAGGGTCGTCGTAAAGGAACTAACACTTCCTTTACACGTAACTAACTCCCTTACCCAACTCTAGTTCTAACGACCAAAGTTGGTTTTCGAAAACCAATGCCTTTTAAAATTCCTTTTCCGATGTTTCCGGTAAAAACATCGGTGGTGACTCCACGAACCCTTCAAAACATGTTCTTGGGTTAGCCCGGTTATCGGACAACCCAAGAACACTTTTTCGAAAAACCTCGTCTCTAGGTTAGCCCGGTTATCGGACAACCTAAGGACGTTGTAACCACCCATAAAAAACGCGAAAGCAAGAGGGTCGAAACCATCGCGTCGCTCCGATCGCCCTTCGTTTTCGGAGGCGGGCGACAGATGGCGACTCCACTGGGGAAGCCTAGAGAGTTGATCGCATTTAGTGATGGGCCGACTTAAAAATAATTAAACCAAGAAAATAGCGCTTTTACCCCACCTTGTATTATAACATGCTTTATTATTTGGCTTTCAATAATTGTTGCTTGTTTATACTTATGCAATTGTGTGAAATAAAAATTGTACACAAACCCTTGCACACTACAGTTCCCCCTATACCCGGGGGCAAGTGAGAAAACCATAGGGAGTGGGTGGCAGGTACGGTTCGCTGTAGTGATGGTCTTGTGCCCACCGGTGTGATCGGAAACCACCACTCAAGGTGATAACCTTCCTCTTTTGGCAACAAGACTGACTTTGGCCTTAGTGCTAAGCATGGTCGGACGGCTGGAGAGTGGGGACCCTATAATGGGGGCACCTTGGGGGCCTTAGCCTGGTGAGAACAGTTAGAACCTACCCTGACCAATGCACTTTTCTGCAGGAAAACCCTACCTCGTGATAAAAATGAATTCTCGCCTGCTCGAGGATGATCAAATTGTGTGTGCATATGTTTGTTGCATTTGTCTGTTGCATAGCACAAACAAACAACAAAGAAAATTCACAAAAATATTTTTGCAAATAAACACCCTTATCTCGGATAGTCTGCCTTTTAGCTAGCCTGGTTTCAGGTTCTTTGCAAGCTAAGTAGCCACGCAGTTCCGATAGAAGAGATAAGGGACGCTAAACATGTTTTTCGCATAAAGCCACATTTTATCTCGGATAGTCTGCCTTTTAGCTAGCTTGGTTTCAGGTTCTTTGTAAGCTAAGTAGCCACGCAGTTCCGACAGAAGAGATAAAAGCCTATAAAATAAAAATAAAAGTAAAAATCCAAGTCAATACTAGAAAATAAATAAATAAAGTTTTGACAAAATCAAACATTCATATTACATCATATCATGAGTAAAGAAAAACTAAGAGAGAAAATAAAAAGTGAGAACACATTCAACATCATTTAATAAAATCTCTCATACATGTGCATATTCATGTTAGTTCAAACACTCAATATGCATTAATAAAATTTTTTTCGGGCACTCTAGAAAGTGGCTGGTCCTCTACCCGTCCGCACCCGAGCGCAAAAGGCTAAAGCAATGGAAAATCTAGAGGAGCAAAACCGGAAGCTCACCGCGGAAGTCAATACTCTCCGCGAGCAAATGGCCCAACTAATGGAGGTCGTACGCCAAGGTCAGAGCAAGGGCGGCGAAGGCCAAGCTGAAAATGCCCCTCCCCACCACGAAGAGGAAGAAGAAGAAGAATACTTCTATGACGGGAATGTCAAGACTACACGCGTCCTCATCCCGAAAGTATCTGAGCAGCAAATTTCCTCCCTTGAGGAGAGGCTGAAGGCGATCGAGGGGAACAACTTCGACGTCAAGGAGGTGGCGGACATGTGCCTGGTGAAGAACATCCACTTCCCTCCCAAATTTAAAATCCCGGACTTCCCTAAATACGCTGGGATGACCTGCCCAAAGAACCATCTTACGATGTATTGCTGTAAGATGGCCGCCCATGCTGACAACGAGAAACTCCTGATCCACTGTTTCCAGGAGAGTCTGGCGGACATAGCTCTCAATTGGTATATGCAACTGGAGAGAGGGCAGGTCCAGAACTGGAAGCAACTGGCTGACGCTTTTCTTCGTCGCTACAGATACAACATTGATCTGACCCCTGATAGGTCAGATCTCAGAACTCTGAGCAAAAGGAGCGACGAACCCTTTAAAGCGTACACCCAGAGATGGAGGGAGATGGTCGCCCAAATAGAGCCTCCTTTCACGGATAAGGAGACGGTGGCTATGTTTATAGATTCACTGACTGGAGCGTACTACGATAAAGCAATAGTCAGTACCTCCAACCTTTTCTTAGACATAGTCACTGTGGGCGAAAGAGTGGAGCAGGGACTGAGGAGCGGGAAGATAGCACAGTCTCCCCAAGCTGGTGTCTCCTTCAGGAAGCCTGCTAGCAAGAAGAAGGACGAATCTGTGCACGCTATTAACTTTGCCACTCCTTCTTCTACCCCACAAACAGCCAAGCAGCCTCGCAAGAAGGAGAGGAAGTTTACTCCAATCTCCACTACCTACGCAAAGCTGCTACCTCAGCTGTTGGAGGCCAAGCTCCTAACCCACGCTCCTCCCAAGAAACCGTTGGAGCCTCCCTATCCCGAGTGGTATAAGCCGAATGAGAGATGTGACTACCACTCGGGTTCACCCGGGCACTCTATAGAAAATTGCTTGACCCTCAAGTATAGGGTTCAAGAATTGATCGACGCCGGGTGGATAACTTTCGATACCTCCGCTTCCGATGTTGACGTCAAGCCTTTGTCCAAGCCGGAGTAGCAAAAGGGGAGGACTAGGAGGATCAACCCTTAGGGTTTCTTGTTTTTAAGTTTTTTTCCATATCTCCTGCGGTCCCCGCCCGTGGCCGTAGGAATCTCGATTAAAAGGGCTTGTAAATACATTTTCATTCTACTTAATACATGAGGCATTTTTGTCAACATTCATTCCATTCATTCTTTTCCCTCTTTTATTTATTATTCTTTCAAAGATAATTGAATAATAAAATCTATGACTAAAACAGAACCTAAAATACATCATGTCTGTGGTTGATGAATCTCTGTGGACCCCGGAAACTGAAAGCGAATGGGTCGAGTCCGACAGTGAGCAGGAGACCATTTCTCTGGACATGCAAAGAATGCTAGAAAAAGAAGCACGCATCATACAACCGCATCAAGAAGAGACAGAAACCGTCAATTTGGGAGAAGGGGACGATGAGAAAAAGGTGAATATCGGTACCCAAATAGAGGGGAGCATAAAGGAAAAGTTGATACAGCTTCTGAAAAAATATATTGATGTATTCGCTTGGTCTTACCACGACATGCCGGGGCTCGACACGAGTATAGTGGAACATAGGTTGCCATTAAAAGAGGGGTTCCGACCTGTAAAGCAAAAACTCAGAAGAATCAAACCCGACTGGTCCTTAATGATAAAAGAAGAGGTGCAAAGGCAATTGGATGCCAATTTCCTTGTGGTTTCCAAATACCCAGAATGGTTGGCCAACATAGTACCCGTCATCAAAAAGACCGGGAAGGTTAGGGTATGTGTGGATTATAGGGACCTCAATCGAGCAAGTCTAAAAGATGACTTCCCCCTACCTCATATAGACACGTTAGTAGACCATACCGCTACCAATACACTTTACTCCTTCATGGACGGGTACGCGGGATACAACCAAATTAAGTTGGCCGTCGAAGATAGAGAAAAAACCTCCTTTATCACACCATGGGGCACCTTTTGCTACCGAGTAATGCCTTTCGGACTCAAGAATGCAGGGGCTACTTATCAGAGGGCTATGGTCACATTGTTCCACGATATGATTCACAGGGAAATAGAGGTGTATGTGGATGACATGATTGCCAAGTCCAAGAATGAAATGGACCACATCCAATATCTCAAGAAGCTCTTTGACCGACTTCGGAAATATCAGCTTAAACTGAACCCAGCAAAGTGTACTTTCGGAGTACGATCAGGAAAACTCCTAGGGTTCATCGTTAGCAAAAGGGGAATTGAAGTGGACCCTGACAAAACCAAGGCAATTTTAGAAATGCCCCCACCTAGCACAGAAAAGGAGGTCAGAGGTTTTTTGGGCCGAATTAATTACATTGCTCGTTTCATTGCACAATTGACGGACAAATGCATACCCATCTTTAAACGGTTGCGCAAAAACCAACCAACGGTGTGGAATGAAGAATGCCAACAAGCATTCGATAAGATCAAAATGTGTTTAACCAATCCGCCAGTGTTGGTACCACCCGTTGAAGGGAGACCTCTGATCCTATACCTATCAATTCTCGAAGAGTCCATGGGATGTGTGCTTGGTCAACAAGATGAAACTGGGGAGAAAGAGCGAGCCATCTATTATCTTAGTAAGAAATTCTTAGACTATGAAACCCGCTATACACCATTCGAGAAAACCGGTTGCGCATTGGTGTGGGTCACTCAACGTCTCCGTCAATATATGGCTCGGCATACGACATGGTTGGTCTCTAAAATGGACCCAATCAAATATCTTTTTGAGAAACCCATTCTGACCGGAAGAATAGCTAGGTGGCAAGTGCTCCTCTCTGAATTTGATATCATTCATGTCACCCAGAAAGCTATTAAAGGGAGGCCCTTGGCAGATTATCTAGCCAATGGATCAACCAACGAATATCAGTCCTTGCAAGACGACTTTCTCGATGAGCATATCATGCACATCGAACACGAAGAGACCAAAGAAGAAGCGTGGACCATGTTCTTTGATGGGGCTTCAAACATGCTTGGACACGGGATAGGAGCAATTTTGATATCCCCCGAAAGGAAACACATTCCTGTGATGGCCAGACTAAACTTTGACTGTACCAACAACATGGCCGAATACGAAGCATGCGCGTTAGGAGTCCAAGCAGCTTTAGATCATGGGGTTACTAAACTCAAAATATTCGGTGATTCATCCCTTGTCATCTACCAACTTAAAGGTGAATGGGAAACCCAAAACTCCAAATTAATCCCGTACCTAGAGTATATCCGTGATTTGGTCTCAAGAATGGAAAGCGTCACCTTCCAGTATATTCCTAGGGAGGACAATCAATTTGCTGACGCCCTCGCCACTTTATCATCCATGTTTGCTTTGGGTCAAGAGCATGAAATGCCCATCATCCAAATTAAATTACATGACAAACAAGCTTTCTGCATGGCAGTAAACAGCGAACACGACCAAAACCCCTGGTACCATGACATCAAGCAGTACGTCATGAAGGGCGAGTATCCTGAAGGAATCAGTGACAATGACAAACGGACCATCCGTAAAAGGGTAGTAGGGTTCACGTTGATTGAAGGAACCCTCTACAAAAAGAGTCTCGATTCCACTCTCCTAAGATGTGTAGACCAAGAAGAGGCCCAGGCCTTGATAAGAGAAATTCACAAAGGGACTTTCGGAACCCACGCGCCTGGGCATGTCATGGCAAAGAAAATCCTTAGGGCAGGGCATTTTTGGTCCACGATGGAAGCTGACTGTCACCAATATGCCAAGAAGTGTCATAAGTGCCAAATCTACGCCGATAATATTCATGTGCCGCCTGCACCTCTCAGTAACCTAGCTACACCATGGCCATTTTCTATGTGGGGCATGGATGTCATCGGACCCATTGAACCCAAAGCATCTAATGGTCATCGCTTTATTTTGGTAGCCATTGACTATTTCACCAAGTGGGTTGAGGCGGCGTCATATGCGCATGTGACCCGAAAAGTGGTGACCACCTTCATCAAGAAAAACATTATATGTCGGTACGACATCCCTCATAAGCTCATTACTGACAATGGGACCAACCTTAATAATAAGATGATGGAGGAACTCTGTCAAGACTTCAAAATCCAACACCACAATTCCTCTCCGTACCGACCAAAGATGAATGGTGCAAGAGAGGCGACCAATAAGAATATCAAGAAGATCATCCGGAAAATGGTGGTAACCTATAAAGATTGGCATGAAATGCTTCCCTTTGCCCTACACGGCTACCGAACATCAATACGAACATCCACAGGAGCTACACCGTTTTCCCTCGTATACGGGATGGAGGTCGTACTACCGGTAGAGGTCGAAATACCTTCCTTGCGAGTTGTTATGGAAGCCAAAATTAACAGAAGCAGAGTGGGTCCAAAACTGGTATGATCAGTTGAACCTAATTGAAGAAAAATGGCTAGACGCCATATGCCGGGGGCAAGCGTATCAAAGAAAGATCAAGAAAGCCTATGACAAGAAGATTAATCCCCGCACCTTCCAAGAGGGAGATTTAGTAGTAAAGAAACTACTTCCAGCCCAGAAAGACAGAATCGGGAAATGGACAGCCAACTACGAAGGACCCTTTGTAGTCAAGCGAGCCTTCTCAGGAGGAGCCCTTATCCTCACCAACATGGACGGAGAAGAGCTCCGACATCCCGTCAACTCAGATGCGGTAAAGAAATACTACGCCTGAAGACATTGCTCATGACCCGTCAGGATGAAAACTCGCAAAGAGCATCCTGGGCAAAAGATAGGGTCTATATTCCTCGCTAGGATACGTCCTAGGCAAAAATTAGAGGTTCAAAAAAAAAAAACCACAAAAACACAAAAAGAGAGCAATGATTACCTTAGCCGAAAATCGCAAAGGCGACTAAGGTAATACCCCCACAAAAGCAAACAGTATTCGCATAGTCTTCACTCCGGGTCTGAGCATCTCAATTGAAGTGACCAGGGAAAACAGAGAAACACAAATCACGGGCATGATTGTTATAGCCTATACAGCTTAACCAACCTCGGCCAGCCCTGCTTACAAATTCCTTTGTAAACTCTCTTGTAAAAATAGACCATTTGTTTATATCAATAAAAGTGTCTTTTATTCTCTTTACCTACTTGCAAGAATGCCTCTATATTAACAAAACATGAACATGCATGCAACCATCAATACGAGAAAACATGAGAAAGAAAAGAAAAACATCAAAATCAGCAGACGCCTGTTGGGATAATCTTAGGCAAAAAAAAAATAGGGCAGCCTGCTAGATCGAAAACCCGCAAAGGGCGGTCTAGGCAAAAGATAAGGCCTCCATAAAAAGGAAAAAGCCCGCCAAGATACCCTAGGCAAAAATTAAGGCAAGCCCGCTAGATCAAAAACCCGTAAAGAGCGGTCTAGGCAAAAGATAGGGCCAAAACAAAATAATAATCGCAGGAAACGGAAAAAGAAAGTACCAATCACTTTCTGGATGCCCACAACTAAAACAAATTGCATAAAAAGCATCTACACACAAGTAGTTGCACAAAAATGACTTTGTCAAAAGCAAAACAAACAAAAATACTTTAGACAAATAAAAGACCAAAAGCATTCATATAAGAAAAATCAGCTTCAAGCTTGCATTCATAAGAAGCAACTGAAAAGGTATCCAGGTAAAACTCCACCGACCTTAGACCTCAACCGAAAGTTTCTTCGCCTTCTTTTGCAAAAGCCAGCGTAACAAAAGAAGCTTAAAAAGAAAAAAGGCATACGCTCAATAAAAAACCAAAAATCCAAAATCGCGAGAAAAAAGAGATAAAACCGCGAGAAAAAGGCAGGACAACCACCTTAACCAATAAAATGTCGACTACCGAACAAAAGTCGAACAACAAACAAAACTTACCCGACCAAACAGCAAGAGTCGGATAATCACCAACAAAAGCAAAGAATCCCCGGCAACCAATGAAGCTGGATGAACCACTAACAAAATCCTCGGCACAACCCGGATGATCACATCAACCAAAAAACAAGAAGTCACTCCCCAGGGAGACGGCGCATGAGCCACCTGAGCAGTAAGACGCCACTACCACCAGTCCAAATAGAGTGGACTGTACCAGCCTGATGGGGGGTTCATACCCATCCGGTCCCGCACAACGGACCGCAACTGCTAGCCTGATGGGGGGTTCATACTCATCCGGTCCCGCACAACGGACCGCAACTACCAGCCTGATGGGGGGATCATACCCATCCGGTCCCGCACAACGGACCGCAACTGCCAGCCTGATGGGGGGCTCATACCCATCCGGTCCCGCACAACGGACTGCAACTACCAGCCTGATGGGGGGTTCATACCCATCCAGTCCCGCACAACGGACCGTAACTACCAGCCTGATGGGGGGTTTATACCCATCAACCGAAGGATCGGCTACGTCAAGAGTAGTATCTTGAGGTTCTACCACGTGTCAACCAAAGGGATCGGCTACGTCAGGAGTAGTATCCTGGAGGTGCACAACACAACTTTTCCCCAGAAGATCAACCGCCGCAAGACGGGACGTCCGAAGGGTAGCCGGGCAAGAGGGTCAACTCCTTTACCTTCCTGTCCACCTGTTTAGCACAACAGGCCAACAGTCGACTAGTCAGGTAAAGGGGGGGCAGCTGTAGACCCCAAATCTTGCCCGCCCTCCAAATAAAGTCAGAAAACTTCCTATTTGAAGATGGTTGAAGCCTAAAAAGCCACTAGGAGAGACTATTATGCCCCCATACTAGGATAGGAAGGTTTTTTGGCACAAAAAATAAAGTTTCTCGCCTTTTTGGGACGAGACCTCCGTCTGGAGATTCCAGACCGTCGTCTCGCCTCACGCCAGTGGCGAGACCGCCGTCCTGTTTGTCCAGACGGCGGTCTCGCCACCTGCAAAGGTCGAGACGGTGGTCTGGATAGTGCAGACGACGGTCTCGACACCTGAGAAGGTCGAGACGGTGGTCTCGACTTCCCAGACTGCCGTCTCGCCATTTTTGTAAGGCGAGACGGCGGTCCCGAATGTCGAGATGGCGGTCTCGACCCTGTCAGACGAGATAGCGGTCTCGACCTGTCAGGCGCGAAAAACTATAAATAGGGGCTCCATTTCCCCCTTTTCGACACAGTTTCTCCTCCTTCTCTCTAGATTTTATCTCTCTAGAACCCCTCCGAAGCATTTTCGGAGTTTCTGAGTGTCTCTAGGAGTATTTTGAGCGATTCAAATCTTCTTTAGAACCCCTCCGAAGCATTTCCGGAGTTTCTGAGTGTTGTAGAGTGAAGGGCTGCCACAAAGCACCCTCTTTTAAAAGAGATAATAGAAAAAGCTTGCCTCGGAGGTTCACATCCTCTCTCTCTCTATTTTTACTGCTTTCATTTAAATTGTGCAAATAGACGTTAGGGCCATGTAGTCATAAATTTAAAATTCCGCATAATAAAAGGGTAAAAGCGCATTTTCCAGTTTATTTATTCATCCAAAGTAGCCGGCCTATCATAGGGAACCCGAAAGGGGCGTCGTAAAGGAACTAACACTTCCTTTACACGTAACTAACTCCCTTACCCAACTCTGGTTCTAACGACCAAAGTTGGTTTTCGAAAACCAACGCCTTTTAAAATTCCTTTTCCGATGTTTCCGGTAAAAACATCGGTGGCGACTCCACGAACCCTTCAAAACATGTTCTTGGGTTAGCCCGGTTATCGGACAACCCAAGAACACTTTTTCGAAAAACCTCGTCTCTAGGTTAGCCCGGTTATCGGACAACCTAAGGACGTTGTAACCACCCATAAAAAACGCGAAAGCAAGAGGGTCGAAACCATCACGTCGCTCTGACCGCCCTTCGTTTTCGGAGGCGGGCGACAAGAGAGAATATATCTGAATCGCTCAAAAACAATCCTAGAGACACTCAGAAACTCCGGAAATGCTTCGGAGGGGTTCTAGAGAGAGAAAATCTAGAGAGAAGGAGGAGAAACTGTGTGGAAATGAGGGGAATGGAGCCCCTATTTATAGTTTTTTGTGCCTGACAGGTCGAGACCGCCATCTCGTTTGACAGGGTCGAGACCGCCGTCTCGAGATTCGGGAGCGCCGTCTCGCCTTGCAAAAATGGCGAGACGGCGGTCTGGGAAGTCGAGACCGTCGTCTCGTCCTTCATGGGTGGCGAGACCACCGTCTGGGAAGTCAGGACCGCCGTCTCGTCATTCGCATGTGGCGAGACCGCCGTCTCGCCAAACGAGACGGCAGTCTTGACCTTTGCTTGAGGCGAGACGGCAGTCTCGATTTTGAGACGGCGGTCTCGTCCCAAAAAGGCGAGAAACCTTATTTTTCGTGCCAAAAAACCCTCCTATCCTAGTATGGGGGCCTAATAGTCTCTCCTAGTGACTTTTTAGGCTTCAACCATCTTCAAATAGGAAGTTTTCTGACTTTATTTGGAGGTCGGGAAAGATTTTGGGTCTACACCCAAATATCATCA
>OY731400.1:21693759-21733749 GCA_963425845.1 Sphenostylis stenocarpa | reverse complement strand
TTATCTCATTCCTACATGAATTGGAACCAAACAAGCATATTTGATAAAAATTTTGTATGTCTCGTTCTAGTGTATTTTGGATACTCTACAATGCTCCTTTCATATTTTAGAGTTTAGAAATAAATTTCTTGGATGCCAAAACCTATAGTTAGCCATAAAAATCACTTAAATTGGATTTTTCTAGAGGAAGATGATGAAAAATGTGTTGAGAGGTGTTGCTGGAAAAATCTGCATGTAAACAGAATCTTTGGAAAATTATATAAAAATATCTACTTAGTTTTTAATTCTAAAATTTTGGATATACGTTCTTTCATATGTCTAGTTCGTGTGTGAATTATTTGAAAATTTTCTAACAAGTAGTTTTTCTATGAAAAATCTTGGAAGTGATTAGGTTTTGAGATGGGCGAAACAGAGTTGTTATGTCCGCCCAACAACTTCGAAAAATCATATAAAATCGAGATTGAAGTGTTTTGAGATGAAATTTTTATTGTACTTGTGAATATATGTATATGTTAAGTATATTTAATTTCATAATTTTATGACCATATTTTATTTTATAAAAATATATCTTTGAGTATTGGCCTGGTAATGGAATCTTCAAAACGATGTTATTCCTATTTTCATTTTATGTTGCTACTATTGCTATTGTTTTATTTTATTGTTGTTGTTGTTGTCTATGTTATTTTGGTGCAGAATTTGTGGGAGTTATATGTTAAAATCCTTAAATGTAAGGAAAAAAATTACTTGAATTGTGATATGATGTAATTACATGATGAGTTTAGGTATGTTTGATCTGCGATGAGATGTTGTATGCATATGTGTGTATATAGGTGAGGGAACAATATGAGTTCTTTGATAGCCGTAAAGCCAGAATGATTTCTTTAGCATGAGCTTAGTAAGAGTGCTCCATCCAAGGCTTTGTCGAGCAGGTGGAGTTGTTGCTTGTAAGTCCATTAAAAGCAGGGGAAGGGACTTTTCCAAGAGACGTTGGTGCGCAGAAAAAGTATGGGGGTTGGCTATGAGAGAATTTTATACTGTTTATTTTTACTTGGTGGTAATATGATAGAGACTTTTCCATGAGGCGTTGGTGCGTAGGAAAAGTATGGGGGTTGGCTATGAGAGAATCTTATACCATTTGTTTTTACTTGGTGGTAATATGATAGGGACTTTTCCAAGAGGCATTGGTGCGCAGGAAAAGTATGGGGGTTGGCTATGAGAGAATTTTTCTTCTGTCTATTTTTACTTAGTGGTAATATGATAAGGTGTTATCATTGTAGTGTTGAAAATATGTATTTGTAGATATTATGAATGAGTTTTGTTACATTATGATAATACTAGGTAAATTATATGATGACATGCATGATATGTGATGGGATACATGTTTTGTTCACCCTTGCATGTTTATGGAGTTGGTTTCCACCTGTGATGATCATATGACTTGTGTTATGCGGGAGTAGATTTTGATGCAGATACTGTTAGAGAAGCTTAGCGGTAAGGATCTCGTGGGGAAGCTTTTTGGGAGTTTTTTTTAAGATATTTGAAAATGTCCTTTTGAAAATAATGTAATAGTGTAGTAATTTTGAGTTTGAACTGTAAAGATTTGATATTAAGTCTCATTTTGATGGTTTAAGTTAGTTGTTTGGATGAATAAAATTTTATTTTGATGAATAAAGAGGTTTAGGATAAATCTTTTATCAAGTGTTATTTGAGATAAAATAATTGTGAAAAAAAAAATTACATGTGGCATCTCGAAAGGGGTGTTACATTAAGCACTCAATACATCCATTACCATTCCTAGAAATTAATGTAGCAAATATTCTTAACCTAAGAAAGGGTTTCAAGATATATTTTTCAATATATATGAACATCCAGGATAAAAGCATTAAAAGACAGAAAGGATAAGAATAACAACATCAAGAACATAGATTAATATCTCAAAATATCAACAAGATACAAAAGAGTTCAAAGGAAGTGCACCCAATCCTAAGAGAATGAAGTTAGCCACTCATGATGGTCATTACAATGATTCAAATGAAGAAGAATTGAAGATTGGACAGAAATTCAAGCAACTGTCGCGCCTCTCTTCTCAAAACCTCACATTTTCTTTCTCAAATGCATCTTATATTTTTATAGAAAAATTTTGTAATAATTAATGGTTGAGTTCAAGAGGGGGGGTGAATTGAACTTTGAAACCTTTTTCAAAAACCACTTTCTTTATGGAAGAATGATTAATCTTTTATCCAATCTTTTATTAGGCAGATTTGGTTTTTAACGAATATAAACCAGAAATGAAAAGAGATAAATGCAGAAATACAACACAAGAGTTTATACTGGTTCACTCTTCCCAAGAGCTACATCCAGTTCTTGACAAATCTGTCAAGTTCCACTAATACCAAGTGAAAATAAAAACTAGTAGATACAAACCAATCTACCCCAAGATCTACCTTACAACACCACAAGATAGACTCTTGAAAAAACCACCCAGCAACCAAACCCAGTCATTGTAACCAGTACAAATTCAAACCCAATCTACACAATTAAAGTTCGTACAAGTATTGAAAAGAATAAACCTGGACTGCAGCTTTTACAATATAGAAGTCCAGAAGCAAATTTTCTAACACAGAACTTTCTCTCTTGAAGATCTTTCAACAATCTTGATCAAAATGCCTTATGATATGAAATGTGTATGAATGCTCAGAAAAACACACGAATATGAGAGCTCCAAGATTGCTTTTAATCGATTTCCAAATTGTGTATCGAAATAGAAATCAAAACTGTATTTATAGAGTAAAAGAGACAAAACTGATAGTTTCAAATGATTAAAATGATGTTTTAATCGATTGATTTCATTTAAAACTCTTTCAATTGGTTAATTCGAGCTTTTAATGGATTAAAACTGCTAGAAGTAAAAATGGTAGCTCTCTGTTTTAACATATTAAAATTCATTTTAACAGATTGAAAATCTGAGATACTTATAATGAAAGAATGGTAGCTCTCTGTTTTAATAGATTAAAATTCATTTTAATAGATTGAAAATATGAGATACTTAAAATGAAAGAATGGTAGCTCTCTGTTTTAACAGATTAAAATTCATTTTAATAGATTGAAAATCTGAGATACTAAAAATGCGAATTATGACTTAGAACATTTTAATCTATTGTTTTATCAATTTAACAGATTAATACTGCGAAACCCTTAACATAAAAGCATCATCAAGAATATTTTAATTTGTTGATTCTATGATTTAATCAATTAAAATATTGATTGTATATATACATTTCCTATTTTAAGTGATTTTAACATATTAAAACTACTTTTTAACAGATTAAAAAACTCGGTTTGTTCTTTCAAGGCTTAAAGATTGGTTTTTCATGCAGTATGATAAATTCTATGAAATGCAACAGTTATAGGCGCTTATCACAAGATATACTGAAATTATCAAGAGATTAAATTATATACCTATAACCTATCTACCTACACACCCACAAAATAAACTTTATATATCTTCATCAAATCCAACAAGTGCTTCAAATTTCGCGTTATTCGCTCAAGCGGAACGTTCGCTTAAGCAAAAAATGATTATTTTCGCTCAAGCGAGAATTGTTTGCTTGAGCGGTTGAATTCCCGAGAGCTTTAATGTATTTTCGCTCAAGCGAATAAATGTTCGCTCGAGCGAGTGACTTCCAGAGAGCTTTAACGTATTTTCGCTCAAGCGAGCGTCCGTCTTGCTCGGGCGAATCTTAGGTTGAAAATCTTCTTCCTTCTTTTCAATTTTTCTTCAATTATCTTGAAAATTATGATCTTTGCTCTTGTACCAAAGTATTCTGCAAATTTGTCCTAAATTTGGAGAAAATAAGATTAGAATCAACACAATTTAAGTGGTTAAATAACAATTAAAAGCATAATTACATCAACTTTTACCACTTAACAGGAAGCTGACTTGATATCAAGTTAAATGTTTCACCTTTTTGTGGCTGTTAATGCAACAACAATCCTAATGGTTCCCAAATGAGCTACTGTACAAAAATCTCGCTATAATCGATGTCCTTTCCTTTTCCTACTGGTGTGGCTCTAAATTTGTCAATCCCCTGTCTCCTTCAATTTTATCTTGTAAATCCACTTGACACCTATAATTTTGCAATGCTTGCAGGTGCAAATCTAGTAACATACAACCAAGCATCACGGAGTCAACATTGGAGAGATGCCATGGATGTTGAATTTCAAGTCATTCAAAAAATGATACATGCAAGCTATTTGATCCACCACCAAATTGTAAAATTACAGGTGTCAAGTGGATTTACAAGACAAAATTAAAGGAGACAGGGTAGATTGACAAATTTAAAGTCAGAGCAAAAGGATACACCCAAGAAAAGGACATCGATTATAGCAAGATTTTTGTACCAGTAGCTCGTTTGGAAACCATTAGAACTATGGGAAATCAAATAGTATTTAAGGAAAGAATAAATTAGGAAATTTGTAATCTATACAAATTTGAATAATTAGGAACAATCCCATAAATCAAGGGATCCTAGAATAAAATAGAGTTATTATATTTCCTAAAATAGCTTAGGTCTCTTGTATATATATTGTATGATCTCTTTGTATTAAAATAATAAAATAAGATTTCATTTAATCTAATTTTTCAGATGGTATCAGAGTTTCCGATCTAGGAAGTTCTATCTGCACACTATAAACCCTAAGACGACAGTCTGTATTGTTGCTGCATTTTTCTTAACCCTAAGACGACAACCTGCATTGCTGCTGCATTTTTCTTAATCTTAAGACGACAACCTGCATTGTTGTTGCATTGCACCTTTTTGCTGTAATGTCAAGGGAAGAGGAGATAGAAAGGGTGAAAACTGTTCTTAGTAAACTGGAAAAACCTACAGGTGTGTGTTCTTTGGCATACTCAGGTAAGTTTCCACCTTCTTTTGGATTAAATGTCTCAAATACACCTTTTAACCATTATTGGATATTGGACTCTGGAGCCACAAATCACATGACACCATTAGCCAAACACTTCTCCACATATTCCCCATGTCCCAGCAACAATAAAATTGTCACAGCAGATGGAACCCTTATAACTGTAGTTGGTCAAGGAAATATCCAAATCAATCCTTTAATAACCTTAAAAGATGTTCTCCATGTCCCAAAGTTGTCCACGAACCTAGTTTTTATACAAAAACTTATAAAGGATTTGTCATGTAAAGTTGTTTTTTTCAACGATCATTGTGTATTTCAAGACAAGGATTCGGGGAGGATGATTAGACATGCTAGAGAATGGAATGGCCTTTATTATCTCGAAGATCCAAGTCTGCCCAGCAAAAATAGAATATCTCACTCCTTCATATCTGAATCCTTGATGACCAACAGAGAAAAAATCATGCTTTATCATTGTCGGTTGGGACATCCCTCTGTTGGAGTGATCAAAATTATGTTCCCCTCTCTGTTTACCAAGTTAGATGTTGAGAGTCTTCATTGTGAGGTGTGTGAACTTGCTAAGCACAAGCATATATCTTTTCTAATAAGTAATAGAATTAGCAATTTCCCTTTTTATCTTGTTCATACTGATGTATGGGGACCTTCTAATATTCCAAATGTGTCTAGTACTCGATGGTTTGTCAATTTTATAGATGACTATACAAGGGTCCCTTGGGTTTTCCTACTTAAACAAAAATCAGAAGTCAGTTCTGTCTTCCTAAACTTCCATTCCATGATAAAAAAATCAGTTTGGTGTTAATATTAAGAGGCTTAGGTCAGATAATGCCAAAGATTACTTCAATCATGTCCTTAATTCTTTTTGTCAAAAAGAAGGTATAATTCATGAGTCCTCTTATGTCAAAACACCACAACAGAATGGGGTTGCAGAGAGGAAAAATGGACATCTATTAAATCAGACCCGGGCATTGTTGTTCCAAAAAAGTGTCCCAAAAAATTTATGGGGGGAAGTTGTCCTTACAACAACATACCTTATCAATAGACTACCCTCTAGAGTCTTAGGATCAAAAAGCCCTATGAAAGCTTTATCGTCTTTCTATCCAAACTTGTCTACTACAAATAATCTTAAACCAAGAGTTTTTGGGTGCATCTCATATGTCCATATTCATAGTACAGACAGGGGGAAACTTGATCCTAGAGCCTTAAAGTGTGTCTTTGTTGGTTACTCACCCACTTAAAAAGGGTATAAATGCTACCACCCCCCATCAAAAAAATTCTTTGTGTCTAGGGATGTTACCTTTAATGAACAAGAGGTCTATTTCCATCAACCTTATCTTCAGGGGGAGAGTTTCAGGGAAGATAAGGAAAGTAGTAATTCTGGTTCTCCCATTCTTCTAGACTTGACATTTGAACCTAAACGAAATCATATTGAAAGTAGTAATTCTGGTTTTCCCATTCTTCCAGACTTGATATTTGAACCTAAACGAGATCAAATTGAAGATCAAATTGAAGTTGTAACAAATGAAACAAGTCAAGGAATTGGTCAAGAAAGTGAAATTAATTGTGAAGCTGATCAAGAAGATGTTGAAGCTGGAAAATTTGGTAAGAGGCTGGTGTACTCAAGGAAGACTAAGGCCATTCCAGAATCAAGCCATGTTCAAGAATCCAACTCGACTCCACAAAAAGAGGTAACAATTTTTTCTCTAGCTGTGCAGGTTGAAATTGAAACCCAAAATGATCCTGACCTCCCAATTGCCATTAGAAAAGGGACAAGAAAATGCACCAAACAACCACTCTACCCTCTCTCAAATTACTTGTCCTTTAAAAATTTATCTCCTACCCATAAAACCTTCCTAGTAAACCTAAACACTATACTTCTACTTAATACCCTATCTGAGGCATTGTTTGACAGAAAATGGAGGCAAGCCATGAATGTAGAGATGGAGGCATTGGAGAAGAACAACACTTGGGAGTTAGTCACCTTACCAATAGGAAAGAGGCCAGTTGGATGTAAATGGGTCTATACAGTGAAATACAAGGCTGATGGATCAATTGAGAGATATAAGGCAAGACTAGTTGCCAAAGGGTTCACCCAAACCTATGGAGTTGATTATTTGGAGACCTTTGCTCCAGTTGCCAAAATGAACACAGTTAGGGTGATATTATCCCTTGCTGCCAATTATGGTTGGAACTTGGAACAATTTGATGTTAAGAATGCTTTCCTACATGGAGACCTTGAAGAAGAAATTTATATGGAGATACCTCCGGGATATGGTAAAGATGTTTTTGCCAACATTGTTTGTAAGTTGAAAAAGGCATTATATGGGCTAAAACAGTCCCCCCGTGCATGGTTTGGCAGGTTTACTAAAGTTATGACAGGTCTGGGTTACAAACAAAGCCAAGGGGATCATACTTTGTTCTTTAAACATTCCAAGTCAGGGGGAGTAACAATATTATTGGTGTATGTGGATGACATAATATTAACTGGAGATAATAAAGAAGAGCAACAATTGTTGAGTCAATGCTTAGGCAAGGAATTTGAGATCAAGACCTTGGGAAAACTAAAATATTTTTTAGGAATCGAAGTTGCCCACTCCAAGAAAGGGATATTTATATCCCAGCAGAGATACATCACTGATTTGCTCAAGGAAGCTAGCAAGACAGCTTGCAAACCTGCTGTTACCCCATTAGAACGAAACCTAAAGCTTGGAAATGCAAAAGAAGATGTTATTGTTGAAAAAGATATGTACCAGCGATTAGTGGGCAGACTTATATATTTGTCGCATACGAGGCCAGATATTGCCTATGCAGTGAGTTTAATTAGCCAATTTATGCATAACCCAAAGGAGACCCATTTACAAGCAGCCCACAGAATTTTACAATACCTTAAAGGAAGTCTAGGAAGAGGGATTCTATTTAAAAGGGATGGTAATGTGAAGCTTGAAGCCTATACTGATGCTGATTATGCAGGGTCAATTGTGGATAGGAGGTCAACTACAGGATATTGCACTTTTCTTGGAGGAAATCTTGTGACTTGGCGAAGCAAAAAGCAGGGTGTAGTGGTTTGGTCCAGTGCTGAAGCAGAATTCCGAGCCATGGCACAAGGTATATGTGAGTTACTATGGCTTAAACTCATCTTAGAAGACTTGAGGATAAAATGGGAAGAACCTATGAAGCTCTATTGTGATAATAAGTCAGTAATCAGCATAGCCCACAACCTAGTACAACATGATAGAACAAAGCATATTGAAGTAGACAGACACTTTATCAAAGAAAAGCTTGATAGTGGCTTAATATGCACTCCATATGTGTCCTCTCAAGACCAAATTACAGACATTCTTACCAAGGGACTGAGCTGCCACAATTTTGAGAAGATTGTATCCAAGCTGGGAATAAAAAACACCTATTCACCAGCTTGAGGGGGAGTGTGGGAAATCAAATAGTATTTTAGGAAAGAATAAATTAGGAAATTTGTAATCTATACAGATTTGAATAATTAGGAACAATCCCATAAATCAAGGGATCCTAGAATAAAATAGAGTTATTATATTTCCTAAAATAGCTTAGGTCTCTTGTATATATATTGTATGATATCTTTGTATTAAAATAATAAAATAAGATTTCATTTAATCTAATTTTCCAGAAGAACTATTGTTGCATTAGCCGCCATCAAAAGGTGGAACAACTATTAGCTTGATATCAAGTCAGCCTTCTTACATGGGGCAATCAATGAAGATGTACACTTAGAACGACCACATGGTTATGTATCTAAGGGACGTGAACATCAGGTATACAAATTTAGAAAAGCCCTATATAGTCTTAAACATGGTCCTATAGCCTGGTATAATGGGTTGAAGAGTCTTATCTTGTAGCTAATGATTTTGTAAAATGCCCACATGAACACACTATATTTGTGAAAGAAGGAGAAAGGTGTACTCTTAATTGTTTTTGTTTATGTAGATGATTTGATATACACAGATAATCATGAATCAATGTTTCTAGAGTTTAAAAGTATGATGACGAATGAGTTTGCTATGACTGACTTAGGTAAGATGAGATACTTGTTGGGCATTGAATGTTGTAAATAAGGGGGTATTGCAAAACATAGAACGTTACAAAGAACATTATAGAGAACTGAGAACGTTACAGAGAACTAAGAAATGTTATAGAGAACTAAGAACGTTATAGAGCTTTATTGAGAATGTTACAGAGAATGTAAGTAGTTAGGGTTTTGGGTCCAATCTACACCTATAAATAGAGACCACTTCACACTCTGCCATACACACCTCTCTCATCTTCTCTTCTCTATTTTCTTCATGCTCTACTATTATCCTGGGTTTATTTACTCCTTTAAGAGTTTCTTGCTAGTTTCTGAGATCCTCAGAAATTCTGAGAAGTTCCTCTTCTATCCTGGAGGACTTGCACCACGAATAAGTCCTTAAAGGCAGTGATTATACACGCCTCAGGAATAAAATTTGTTCATGTCTCTATCAGCTTTTACAACAATTTTAAGGACTTATGGCTGACAGTACGGATATCAACAACAAATATATACCCTTCTATAAATTCAACAGTTTTTACAATATTGGATGGTGAACGAAAGGGAATGTGAAAACAAACACTGAAAGGCAAAGAGAGAGGTTGGAATTAAATAACAGATTCTCATGGATCAAGGTTAGTCTTCTTATTATCATATGATTCATGTATGTTATTTTGTGAGAATCAAGAATCTAAAGATCCTAAAGGGTAGTTTTCTAGAATGAATTAGGAACTTATGAAAACTTCAAATTAACTTACATGTGGTATCAGAGTCATAGTTATTCGATTTATGATTTTTCTCTTATGATAGTTTTCCCAAATTAAGATAAACCCTAATTATGAATTTAGGGATTTATCTATCTGATTAGAATGAACCCTAATTCATTCCCAAATTTGTTTTCCCAAAATTTGCATGAGTATTATATGTTTGAGAGATTTTTGGTAGTGAACAATTAGCAGTTACATATGCATGGTTTAGATCTACATATTATTTTATACATACGTATAAGAAAGAAAGAGTTTGAGATTGTATGAAACCAATGGATCTAACCCCACTTTACCTTCAAGAAAAGGAAAATTGCTTTATCTATGAAAAGCTAGGTCATCAAGAACATCAGTGCAGTGCAGACGTAGAATGACAAACGACAATCCTGCTAAGGTAAATTTAGCCAAAAGGAGAAGATACAATTGTTGCAGTCGTTTCCCAAATAAACCTTGTGACAAATGTAAGCAAATGGGTGGTAGACTATGGTGGTACCAGGCTCATATGTGCAAACAGAAGTGCTTTTACCTCCTACACTACTGTGAGATGGAGAAGAACATGTTTATCTCGGTGATTATAGGACAACTCTTGTCTTAGGAAAAGGAAAAGTTCTTCTAAAACTCACATCTAGAAAGACTTTGGCCTTGAGTGATGTGCTACATGTGCCATTAATTAGAGCTAATCTAATCTATGTAGTACTGTTGGAAAAAGTTAGGGTTAAAGTGTCATTCAAATATGATATGATTGTTATGACAAAAAATATTGTGTTTTCAACTAATCTTATTCACCCAATATAATGTGTTTATATGGAGAGGTTATGAACCTAATCTTAAATATCTAAGAGTGTGGGAGTGCCTCCTAGCTAAGGTAGTGTTATCCAATCCTAAGAAAAGGAAAATAGGCTCTAAAACTTCTGATTGTATGTTCTTAGGCTATGCAGAACATAATGCAGAACATAGTGTTGCCTATAGATTTCTTGTCCTAAAAAGTGATGTAATTGAGCATAATACTATAATGGAGAAAAAAAATGTTGAGTTCTTTGAACATATTTTTCCTCTAAAGGTTAGTGAGACACTTAAACAATCTATAGATATTAATAGTGATAAAGTATATGAGGAATTAAGGAGAAGTAAAAGACAGAGGAAGGAAACCTCCTTTGGAGATTATTTCTACACTAATCTAGTTGAAAATGATCCAATGAGTTTTTACGATTGGGATAAGGTCATTACGATTGAAATTGATTCAAGTAAGAAAAATAATATTTGGACTTTAGTAGATTTGCCTAAAGGAACAAAGCCTATTGGTTATAAGTAGATTTAAAAAAAAAATTATCCTGATGATCCATAGATAAATATAAGATAAGATTAGTAGCAAAGAGTTTTACTCAAAAACCCAACATTGATTGTTTTGACACATTTGCCCTTGTGACTAGGATTTCTTCTATTTGAGTTTTGTTAGCTCTAGCAGTTATCCATAAGTTGGTTATACACCAAATGGATGTTAAGATAGCCTTTTTGAATGGTGAATTAGAGGAGAAAATTTATATGACTCTACCTGAAGGGTGTGTTATTCCTGGTCAAGAGAACAAAGTGTGCAAACTTTTAAAATCTTTGTATGGATTAAAACAAGCACAAAAAAAGTGGCATGAAAAACTTGAGAGTGTTCTACTTTGTAATGGCTTTTCAACTAATGATGCTGATAAATGTGTGTACTCTAAATTTGAGAGTGGTGAATGTGTCATTATATGTTTATATGTAGATGACATGTTAATATTTGGTACATGCATTGACATTGTATCCAGAACTAAGTTGTTTCTGGGATCTAAATTTGAAATGGAAGACATGGGTGAAGCCAATGTGATTTTGGGAGTTAAAGTCATAAGGAAGGGAAATAGTATTTTACTATCCCAAGAACAATACATTGAGAAATTTCTTAGAAAGTTTGGGCGTTATAATGTCAAACCAGTGAATACCCCTTATGACGCTAAATCTAAGTTAAAGAAAAATAGAGAAGACTCAATCTCTCAACCTCAGTATGCCCAGGTAATTGGGAGCTTACTGCATTTAATGAGTTTTTCTAGACCTGACATTGCTTATGCAGTAGGTAGACTGAGTAAGTACACTCAATGTCATAATCAAAAACATTGGAATGCACTTGCATGACTTATGAGATACTTAAGAGGTTCAATGGATTATGTCAATATAGTGGATTTCCCGTTGTACTAGAAGGGTACAATGATGCTAATTGGATATCTGATTCAGATGAGACAAAATCCACTAGTGCCTATGTATTCACACTCAGAGGTGGTACAATTATATGGAAATTAGTCAGGTAAACAATTATTGTAAGATCAATAATGAAATCTAAATTTTTTGCTCTCGAAATGGCTGGTAGTGAAACTGAGTGGTTGAAAAACTTCTTATCAAATATTCCATTAGGAATGAAACCAATCCCATATGTATCAATTCACTGTGATTGCCAATCGGCAATAACTATAGCTAAAAATAAGGGCAGTGATTATACAAGCCTCAGGAATAAAGTTTTTTCTTGTCTCTGTCAGCTTTTACAACATTGAAGCTTTGCAAAACTGTGATGGAATTTTTATTGGACAGAAGAAATATATCAGGGATATGTTACAAATTCCATATGTTTGACTTTAACTTAGTTAAGAATCCTATTGTACTAGATATTAAGTTGCTGAAAACATATAAAGGGGCAGAAGTTGATAGTACTTTATTCAAACGACTTATAGGAAGCCTTATGTATCTGAATGCTACTAGACCGGATATTGCACATTCAATTAATGTGATTAGTCGCTTCATGGCTGAAGATAATCACTTCCTAGCAGCAAAACATATTTTGAGATATTTACTGGGAACTCAAAATTAAGAATTTTTTATAAAAGTGGAGGAAATATAGAATTACTTGCCTATACTGATAGTGATTATGCAGGGGATGTAGAAGATAGAAAATAACACATCAGGTTATATTTTCAAATTGGGAGATGGTTATCTTGGTCATAAAAAAAGTAACTAGTGGTTAGCTTATCCACAACTGAAGCAGAGTTCATAGCAGCTGCATTTTGTGCTTGCCAATGTGTTTGACTGACAAGAATTTTGGAGCATCTAGATCACTGTCAAGAAGGAGTTACTATTATTTTGTTTGATAATGCTACTACGATAAAATTATCCAAAAATTCAGTCTTACATGGAAGAAATAAACATATTGATGTAAGATTTCATTTTTTGAGAGATTTGTGTAATAATGGTGTTATTGAGCTGAACTATTGTAGTAGCAGAAAATAATTAGCAGAAAATAATTAGCAGACATAATGACTAAGCCACTTAAAGTTGATAGTTTCCAGTATCTACAAAGCAGTTTGGGCATACTTGAAGAACGAAAAATAAACTGTTGCAAGTGGCATACAGTTTAAGGGAGGGTTTGTTCTTAGAAGATAAGGTTTTATTTGTTTGTTGCAATTTAAATTTTGTACATGGTTTAAATTTTGTACGTGGTTCACAAGCTGTTAGTAGGTGGGTCTTATCTTTGTTAGTACGTGCGAGTTATCTTTCCTATTTTCTAGTTCATCAGATATAAAGCTTAATCTATATATTTAGCTTTTTTTTACGAAGAAAAGAGAATCAAGTTTTTCTGAGATAACAATAGTGATTATGCAGGGGATCTAGAAGATAAAAAAGAGCACATCTGACTATGTTTTCAAATTGGGAGATGGTGTATTTACGAAGCACTTTGGACATGCTTGATTAACAAAAAATAAACTATTGCAAGGAGCATACAGTTTAAGGGAGGGTTTGTTCATGGAGAATAAAGTTTTATTTGTTTGTTGCAGTTTAAATTTTGTACGTCGTTTAAATTTTGTACGTGGTTGAAAATTTTGTAACAAAGAATAATTGTGTTATTGAGCTGAACTATTGCAGTAGTGGAAAACAATTAACAAATCCACTTAAAGTTGATAGTTTCCAGTATTTACGAAGCACTTTGGACATGTTTGATTAACACAAAGTAAACTATTGCAAGGAGAATACAATTTAATGGAGGGTTTGTTCACAGAGAATAAGGTTTTATTTATTTGTTGTAGTTTAAATTTTGTACGTGGTTCAAATTTTGTATGTAGTTCACAAGTTGTTAGTACGTGGCAGTTTGTTAGTACATGGAAATTAACTTTCATATTTTCTAGTCCATCAGAGTTAAAGTTAAGTCTATATATTTAGCTTCTTTATTTTAACAAGATAATAGAACCAAGTTTTCTGAGATAACAACATTTGTTGACAGAGAATAAGATTTTATTTATTTGTTACAGTTTAAATTTTGTACATCATTTAAATTTTGTTTGTAGTTCACAAGTTGTTAGTACGTGGGGGTTATCTTTGTTAGTACATGTGAGTTTGATAATATGTAGAGGTATGTTTCCTATTATATAGTTCATTAGTTATAAAACTAAATCTATATATTTAGCTTCTTTATTTACCAAGATAATAGAACCGAGTTTTCTGAGGAAAAAAAAATGAAATCTTACATGAATATGTTTACTTCTTCCCTGTAAGACTGGATTTTTTATGACAAAAATGATAGTAGCTCCCTCTTGATAGTGATCTAGATACTAAAAAATTCTTCTCAGACAAACACATTTGCAAGCACAAAATGCAGCTGCTATGAATTCTTGTTGTGGATAAGCTAACCACTAATTTTTTTTTTGTTTTTTTAGTGACCAAGATATTACATCATCTCCCAACTTGAAAACATAACCAGATGTGCTCTTTCTATCTTTCTATTAGTATAAGCAAGTAATTCTACATTTCCTCCAGCTTTATAAAAAATTCCTAAATTTTGAATTTCGTGCAAATATCTCAAAATGCGTTTTGCTGCTAGGAGGTGACTGTCTTTAGGATGCTCATTAAGTGATTAATCACGCTAATTGAATGTGCAATATTTAGGCTAGTAGCATTCAGATACATAAGACTTCCTATAAGTCGTTTGAATAAAGTACTATCAGCGTCTGTCCCCTTTATCTATTTTCAGCAACTTAATACCTGATGTTCACGTCCCTTAGAGATATAGTCTTGTGGTTGTTCGAGGTATACATCATCTTGCCCCATGTAAGAAGGCTAACTTCATATCAAGATAAATGTTCCACCTTTTTGTGGCTGCTAATGCAACAACAACTCTAATGGTTTCTGAACGAGCTACTGTGCAAAAATCTAGCTATAATCGATGTCCTGTCCTTTTCCTACTAGTCTATCTTTAAATTTGTCTATCCCCTGTCTCTTTCAATTTTGTCTTGTAAATCCACTTGACACCTATAATTTTACAATGTTTGCAGGTGAGAATCCAGTAACATACAACCAAGCGTCACAGAGTTAACATTGGAGAGATGACATGGATGCTGAATTTCAAGTCATTCAAAGAAATGATACATTTAAAGAAAGGATACACCCAAGAACAGGGCATCGATTATAGCAAGATTTTTGCACTAGTAGCTCGTTTGAAAACCATTAGAACTATTGTTGCATTAGCCTTCACAAAAAGGTGGATTTATCAGCTTGATATCAAGTCAACCTTCTTATATAGGACAATCAATGAAAATTTATACTTAGAACAACCACAGGGTTATGTCTCTAAGGGAAGTGAACATTAGGTATACAAACTTAGAAAAGCCCTATATAGTCTCTTAAAGCCTGGTATAGTAGGTTGGAGTCTTATCTTGCAGCTAATGATTTTTTAAAATGCCTACATGAACACACTCTAATTGTGAAAGAAGGAGAAAGGTGCACTCTTAATTGTTTGTGTTTATGTAGATGATTTGATATACACAAATAATAATGAATCAATATTTCTAGAGTTTAAAAGTATGATGATGTTGAATGAGTTTGTTATGACTGACTTAGGCAAGATGAGATACTTGTTGGGCATCGAAGCTTTGCAAAGTTGTGATGAAATTTTTATTGGACAGAAGAATTATATCAGGGATATGTTACAGATTCCATATGTTTGACTGTAACTTAGTTAAGAATCCTATTGTTCCAGGTATTAAGTTTCTGAAAATAGATAAAGGGACAGAAGTTGATAGTACTTTATTCAAACAACTTATAAGAAGTTTGTATCTTAATGCTACTAGACTAGATATTACACATTCAATTAGTGTGATTAGTCGCTTCATGGAGTATCCTAAAGACAATCACTTCCTAACAACAAAATATATTTTGAGATATTTGTAGGTAACTCAAAATTTAAGAAATTTGTATAAAGCGAGAGGAAACGTAGAATTACTTGTCTATACTAATAGTGATTATGTACGCGATGTAGAAGATAAAAAGAACACATCTGGTTATGTACTTGGTCATAAAAAAACAACTAGTGGTTAGCTTATCTTCAACAAAAGCAGAGTTCATAGCAGTTGTATTTTGTGCTTGCCAATGTGTTTAGATGATAAGAATTTTGGAGCATCTAGATCACTGTTAAGAGGGAGCTACTGTTATTTTGTTGTGATAATGCTTCTACAATAAAATTATACAAAAATTCAATCTTATTGATGTAAGATTTCTTTTTTTGAGAGATTTGTGTAATAATGGTGTTATTGAGTTGAACTATTGTAGTAGCGGAAAATAATTAGCTGAGATAATGACAAAACCATTTAAAGTTGATAGTTTCCAGTATCCACAAAGCACTTTGGGCATACTTGAAAAACTAAAAATAAATTGTTGCAAAAGGGAGGGTTTGTTCATAAATAAGGTTTTATTTGTTTGTTGCAGTTTAAATTTTGTATGTACTCTAAATCTTGTACGTGGTTTAAATTTTGTATGTGGTTCACAAGCTGTTAGTACTTGGGTGTTATCTTTGTTAGTACGTGGAAATTTTTTAGTAGGTGCGAGTTATCTTTCCTATTTTCTAGTTCGTCAGTTGTAAAACTAAATCTATATATTTAGCTTCTTTATTTTATGAATAAAAGAGAACAAAGTTTTCTGATACATCAATAGCGATTATACATGGGATCCAAAATATAGAAAGGGCACATCTGACTATGTTTTCAAATTGGGAGATGGTGTAATATCTTGGTCATAAAAAAAACAACCAGTAGTTAGTTTATCCACAATAGAAGCAGAGTTCATAGCAGTTGCATTTATTTTTACCAATATGTTTGGCTAAGAAGAATTTTGGAGCATCTAGATCACTGTCAAGAGCCATTTTTTGTGATAATGCTTCTATACTAAAATTATCCTAAAATTTACATGGAAGAAGTAAACATATTAATGTAAGAAGTCATTTTTTGAGAAATTTGTGTAAATATGGTGCTATTGAGCTGAAGTATTGCACTAGCAGAAAATAATTTGTAAGAATTATAGACTGAGATCAAGAGTGGGTGAATTGATCTTTTAAAACTTTTTCGCAAATAGCAGTTTTAGAATTTCAATTTCAAATATTCTGAATTCTGATCTAGTATTGAATCCAACTAAGTAAACAAAATTGAAGAGAATCACACAAAAATTAGAGAAAGAGTTTAAAGAGAAGGAGAAACACAAAGAATTATACTGGTTCACCCAAAGCACTGGGCTACGTCTAGTTCTTAACCAAATTCCAATTGAGTTCCACTAGATTAAAATTGTTTTGAGTACAGAACAGATTTACAAAACAATCAATTCACTCCAAGAAACAAATCCAGTTCTTAAACCAAACTTGCAATTAAATTCCAGCTGTAGAACTAGTACCCAAACTTCTAGGCAATAAGACAATACATAATTGAAAAAGAATGAAAGAAGAAACAAGAACAATCAAATCCAGTTATGCAGATGCAAAGATTCCACTACAAATTGAATTTCTTGTCTAGAAAGAACACAAGAAAGCCTCAAGAGAGATCTTTGAAAATCCTGACTAAAAGTTGCGCACTTCTCTCTTTGAAATGATCTCTATGATTGCTTGAATGATTTCTCAAATGTGTGTTTTAAAAAGTTCAATTAAAATTGTTTATGTAGAGACTTTTGTAGCTAACTAATATAATTAATCGGTTAAATCTTGTTTTAACCGATTAAACATTCTTGATTCTAACTCGTTTTAACCGATGAAAATATCATTTAATCGATTAAAATGTTCTATCTCATTTTTCAGAATTATTTTAACTAATAAAAAAAGTTTTAATCGATTAAAACAATTATCCAAAAATTTCTTAAGTGATTTTAATCGATTAATTCGTGTTTTAATCGATTAAAATACTGGTAGAAAATCTTCAAAAAATTTGTAAGTGATTTTAATTGATTAATTCGAGTTTTAATTGATTAAAATACTAGCAGAATATTTTCTAAAACTTCTCAAGTGATTTTAATCAATTATTTCAAGTTTTAATCGATTAAAATACTACCAGAATATTTTCTAAAACATCTCAAGTGATTTTAATCGATTAATTCGAGTTTGGATCGATTAAAATACTGCCAAAACATTTTCCAAAACTTTCTTAAGTGTTTTTAATCGATTAATTCGAAAATATATCAATTAAAATGGTGACGAGTACACACTCGTAAGTGGTTTTAATCGATTATTTCAAAAATATATCAGTTAAAATGATGACAAAATTGATTTTAACAACTTTTAATCGATTAATCTGGAAATTTATCAGTTAATTTAGAGTCTCAAGAACATATTAACCGATTAATAAGACCTTTAACAGATTAAAAGGTTTAAAGGCATTTTTTATTCTTTCCAATGATGAAACCCAATACAGTAGGAATTAAGAAATGATTATACCTATTAAGATAAGATGCAGAAACACTACACTACATCCCATAACCCAAATATTCTCTGACTTTGATTCAAAAGAACTCTTTGACTTCATCAAATCTTCTGGTTTGTTAATCATCATCAATATCCCCCTATTTGATGAAGACAATTACTTTTTGAATCCTGCAGAGAAGACACTAGGGTTTTTTGTGTTAGTGATAAAATTTTAATTCAAATAATTTCTCCCCCTTTGACTTCACCAAAATAGTATAATCAAAACATGCTTAATCTATTTAGAGGTTTAATTGTCTACTGGTTAAAAACCAGCTAAATATTATAGTCGAAAATAAAAAGAAAAGCAGAAAAGAAGAAAGAAAATAACAAAGAAAGATGAAAGATATTGGACCCATTGTCTAGATTTAATCATCCCAGTCTCCTTGATTCAGCTGCATGTCCTCCAATTTTGTTTAAAGGTTAGTGATTTGGTGTCTAAGGTTGGAGAATTGAGAGTTGGTGAGTTGATAATGCTGGTATGTCATTTGCATATGTTTTGTCTGATTTTCTTGTAGAGTTGCCATTTGAGATATCATTGTACGCTCAAATTCAGAGAGAGGTGTTCCATGATCAGGTTAGGCAAAGTATGGAGTGATTTTCATATTGTTGTAGTCAGCTGTTGGTTGATCTTTAGTGGATTGAGGGACTTCTGCAGCTGGAGAAGATGGAATTTCAGTATTTTCATAATCTTCTCAATCATCTTCATCTTCTGACATCCCAATTTTAGTTTTAGAAATCCAATCTCCATCCATTTTGATGAAACCCATTTTCCAAAGAGTTGAATCATCAATTTCAGTTGTGGATTTGGGAGTTTCCATATACTCTCTTGCTAAGTCAACTGCAAAATACTGAAAGAATTTGTTAATTAACAAAGCATGTGGTAATTTAAAATCACCAAGACGTTTTGCCTTGATCATATGATCCTTAATCACAAACACCCAATTAACCCGTATATTGTTCTGGATGATGTACATGAGAGCAAGATCCCCCTCATTTAACAAAGCATGATTGCTCCCCCTAGGTGTAAGCACCCATGCTATAATGAAAGCCAGTAGTCTCTGTTCCAGCTTCATTTTACCAACATTCAAAATTGTGACCGAGTCATTGATATTCTTGAGACATGAGCGAAAGAATTGGATTTTGTTGAATTCAGGTAGCTCAGAGACATTTCCTCTAGATACCTTGACTCCAATATCTTTAAGACCAGCTACCTCATTCGATACAGCAGGAGTAATAACCATGTCAACTCCTTTAACCTGTGATTTAATGGTTCAACCACTAACCAAGAGGTTTGAGTAGAAAACCCGCACAAGATCAGGTTGGATATTCCTAGTGAATTCCATAAAGACTTTCAGTTTTTTATTCTTTAAATGCCTTCTTAAAGATGTGAAACCTTCATCATCTAGCCATGCAAATCTGATGTACTTGGGAATTACAAGTTGTTTCTGGCTGAATTCTAAAATGAAAGAATTCATCCTGTTTACATCACCATTGAATCATGCTTCAAGGTGCCCACCAGGGTTGGCTGCAGCAGAGGAGGATTCTTCTTTGTTTTTCCTCCTTCCAGACTTGGATTGTTTGAACATTTTGGAGGGAAGATTTTGTGAAGAATGGAGTAGAAAGATGAACAGATGAGGAGAATTCTAAGAGAAGAAGGAAGATGTAAAATTAAAGAAAGGAACCTAGTTTTTGTAGAAAAACAGAGTCTCGAATTTCAAATAGAAATTGTAAAATCCGAAAGTCAGTTAATGAATTTTGTTGATTCTCCTGCTTTCCAAGAAATCAGATGTTCCCTTGACCGGCTACAATGGCTTATGTAATTGAACAGTGTTGGTGCAGAATACATCAACTAATTTGTTCTTTTTAGAAGGTAAAGTTGACTGGTCAATTTGAGCTAAAATTTGCAGAAATTGAATCTTGATAACCTGTTCTTGTTTTTCTAATTGGTTCTCAGAATCCTGCAATTAAAAGCATCTGAAATGTTTTCCAAGAACAAACTAATCAATTATTTACCAATTAATCAATTAATTTTATCTTGAAATGAGTTAGAGATATGATAATAGAATATTAATCGATTAAACCGAGAAAAAATTGATTAAATTTTGAACCAATAAATGATTTTAACTGATTTAAATCATTTTTAATTTATTAAAACCATATATGAAAAATGTATACTTGAAACCCGAGAGCTTTTAATCTATTGATTCGATGAATAATCGATTAAAATAGTATGGACAATTTTTCAGAAATTCTTTATAAGTGAAATTAATCGATTATTTTGTGAATTTAATCTAGTAAAAGAATTTAATTTTTCGATTCCAAGTAACTTAATTGATTAAAACGATTTTGTATAGTTAAAATAGATTGAATGTATGAAATTATGTAATGTTTGATGCATCAAGAATTCCTAATTCAATTCTTATTTTATAGAAATGATCACGAGCAAGAGGTTTTGTAAAAATGTCTGCTAGTTGTTTTTCAATTTCAATGAAAACGATTTCACCTTTTGAAACATGATCCCTAATGAAATGATGTCTAATTTCAATGTGTTTTATTCTGGAATGCTGAATTGGATTTTTTGTTAATATGATGGCACTAGTATTATCACATAGAAGAGGGATCTTATCTAGAATCAAGCCATAATCTTCCAATTGTTGTTTGAGCCATAAAGACTGGGCACAACAACTTCCAACATCAATGTATTATGCTTCTACTGTGGAAAGAGCAACACATGCTTGCTTTTGGCTATGCCAAGAAATCAAGCTGCTTCCAAGAAGATGGCATGTTCCACTTGAAAGTGATGAAGATCTTATTGAATTACTTTAGCAAAGATCTTGTTGATTTGATGAAGTCAAAGGCTACTTTGTTGCAGTCAAAGGTCACTTAGATAAAAAGGTAGAGTGATTAGTGAGTCTGCATCTTTATTTAGGTATAATCATTTTTATCTCTCTGCTGCATGAGGTTTTCTTCATTTAAAAGATTTTGCAAATGCCTCTAAAACGTGTTTAAATGGTTAAAAACAAAGTATTTTGTTAAAAGGTTTTTGAAGTAACTATTTTAACTAATAGTATATGAGCTTTATCAACTAAAATGTTCTTAACACTTTTGTAACAGGTTTTTAACTGATATGTTTTCGAAATAATCGATTATTTTCATTAGAAGAAATTTTGAAAACCTTCTGCCAGTATTTTAACTGATATAGAATTGATATAATCGATTAAAATGACTTAGTATATTTTGAAAAATGTTATGGCAGAATTTTAATCGATACAAAATCGAAATAATCGAATAGAATAACTTGAAATATTTTGAAAGTTGTTCTGTCAGTATTTTAATCAATACAAATGTGAAATAATCGATTAAAACAGCTAAGAGGTTTTTCCAGGATGTTTTAATCGATTAAAACAAGCATGCTATCAGTTAAAATAACTTAGAAAGTTTTATGAAATCTTTTGGCAGAATTCTAATCGGTTAAAATGCGTTTCAATCGATTAAAATAACTAAGTGAACTTTTTCCAAAGTGTTTTAATCGATTAAAACAGATAGTTATCAGTTAAAATCACTTAGAAAATTTTATGAGAATGTTTAGCAGTATTTTAATCGATTGAAAGACGAAACAATCGATTAAAACAATTTGGAAGATTTTTTTACAAAGAGTTTTAATTGATATAAACGTTGTCGTATCAGTTAAAACAAATCTGGAAAATAATCAAGAACATTTTAACAGATTAAAAGAAGTTTTAACAGATTAAAACAAGACTTTTAACAGATTAAAAGATTATTTTAATAGATTAAATAAACCAGCAGTTTGGAAAATCTTCTATAAAAATAGAATTGCTTGAACCTTTTGAAATATATCTTTTGGCAATCAATCAAGCAATCATAAGTGCTACTTTCAAGAGAGAATCGCGCTAGTTTTATGAAGTTCTTAGAAGTTCTTTCTTGAGGCAATATTTGCATTCTTTTGGAGAAGAAACTCATTCTGCAGAGCTGCATAAACCTGGTTTGGGTGTTCTAGTTTCTTCTCTTTGTTTCTTTACTTTTCTTTTTTGTATTGTGGGTGCCTGGAAGTGTGGGCACTGGTTTCTGTGGCTGGAATTTGGCTGCAGGGTTGGTCAAGAACTGGAAATTGGTTCTTGGTGAAGGTTTAGGTGCAAGGACTGGAATTTTGGTTCTTGTGATAGATTGAGTGTGGGATTGAAGTTGTAATCTATAAAACGTTCAATCTAGTGGAACCCAGCTGGAATTTGGCTGGAAACTGGACGTATCCCTGGGATTGGGTGAACCAGTATAAATCTTGGTTGTATCTTTCTAAACCTTTCTCTCTTTAATTTTGTCACTGCCTTTACTTTGATTGTTTGCTGTATTTGATTCAAGATTTGGTCAGAACTCTTAATCTTTGAAATAGATGATCTGTGAATCTCGAAAAACTTTCAAAGATCAATTCACCCCCCCTCTTGATCTCAACCTACATTTCTAACACCACTTGTACTTTTTCTGTAAAGTTTACAACCCGCAAAATCTGAGTCAAAATAACCAATCAAATATAATTTTGCTTAATTTTGATGTAGAAGCATTATCACAAAAATGACAGTAGCTCCTCTTGACAGTGATCTAGATGCTCCAAAATTCTTCTCAGCCAAAAACATTGATAAGCACAAAATGCAGCTGCTATGAATTCTGCTTCAGTTGTGGATAAGCTAACCACTGGTTGTTTTTTTTTGTTTTTTTTATGACCAAGATATTACACCATCTCCTAATTTGAAAACATAACCAGACATGCTCTTTCTATCTTCTGGATCCCCTACATAATCACTATCAGTATAATAAAAAATTCCTAAATTTTGAGTTCCCTGCAAATATCTCAAAATACATTTTGCTACTAAGAGGTGATTGTCTTTAGGATGCTCCATGAAGCGACTAATCACGCTCATTGAATGTGCAATATCCGGTCTAGTAGTATTCTAGTAACATTCAGATATATAAGGCTTCCTATAAGTCATTTGAATAAAGTACTATGAACGTCTGCCCCTTTATCTGTTTTCAGTAACTGAATACCTGATGTTCACGTCCCTTAGAGACATAGTCCTGTGGTTGTTCTAAGTATTCATCATCTTGCCCCATGTAAGAAGGCTGACTTGATATCAAGATAAATATTCCACCTTTTTGTGGCTGTTAGTGCAACAATAATTCCAATGTTTTCCAAACGAGCTATTGTGCAAATATCTCAAAATACATTTTGCTACTAAGAGGTGACTATCATTAGGGTGCTCCATGAAGCGACTAATCACGCTCATTGAATGTGCAATATCCGGTCTAGTAGTATTCTAGTAGCATTTAGATACATAAGGCTTCCTATAAGTCATTTGAATAAAGTACTATGAACGTCTGCCCCTTTATCTGTTTTCAGTAACTTAATACATGATGTTCACGTTCCTTAGAGACATAGTCATGTGGTTGTTCTAAGTATGCATCATCTTGCCCCATGTAAGAAGGTTTACTTGATATCAAGAAAAATATTCCACCTTTTTGTGGCTACTAATGCAACAACAATTCTAATGGTTTCCAAACGAGCTACTGTGCAAAAATCTCGCTATAAATGGGTGTCCTCTCCTTTTTCTACTGACATGCCTTTAAATTTGTCAATCCCCTATCTCCTTCAATTTTTTCTTATAAATCAATTTGACACCTATAATTTTGCAATGTTTGTAGGTGCAGATCCAGTAACAATCAACCAAGCATCACAGAGTCAACATTGGAGAGATGACATGGATGCTGAATTTTAAGTCATTCAAAGAAATGATACATGTGAGCTAGTTGATCCACCACCAAATTGCAAAATTACAGGTGTCAGGTGGATTTACAAGACAAAATTGAAGGAGACAAGGGAGATTAACAAATTTAAAGCCCGACTAGTAGCAAAAGGATACACCCAAGAAGAGGGCATCAATTATAGCGAGATTTTTGCACCAACAGCTCATTTGGAAACCATTAGAACTGTTTTTGCATTAACCGCCACAAAAATGTAGAATATTTATCAGCTTGATATCAAGTCATCCTTCTTACATGGGGCAATCAATGAAGATGTATACTTAAAACAACCACATGGTTATGTCTCTAAGGAACGTGAAAATCAAATATAAAAACTTAGAAAGCCTTATATAGTCTTAACAGGCTCCTAGAGCCTGGTAGAGAAGGTTGGGGTCTTATCTTGCAGCTAATGATTTTTTAAAATGCCCACATGAACACACTCCACTTGTGAAAGAAGGAGAAAAGTGCACTCTTAATTGTTTGTGTTTATGTAGATGATTGATATACACAGATAATCATGAATCAATGTTTTTAGAGGTTAAAAGTATGATGATGAATGAATTCACTATGACTGACTTAGGCAAGATGAGATATATGCTGGGCATTGAAGTTTTGCAAAGCTGTGATGGAATTTTTATTGGACAGAAGAAATATATCAGGAATATGTTATAGATGAAAGCAGTGAGGGGGAGATTGATGGAAATGTCCCTACATTCCCAAGAGATGATTTTGATGATGATTCAAGTCAACTACATTCAAGTCAACACCATTCAAGATGAATTAAGGACAAGCTGAATTTGTGACGTTAGTGAAAATGTGAAACATTTCCCTACATGCCCAAGATATGTTTTTGATAAAGATGATGATTCAAGCAAGCCCAAGATGATTCCTGAAGACTAGATAGAGTCTTAGAATACTGGATATGGAGGTACAAGTTGATGAAGTAATATTATGCATAAGCCTCCAAAGCACAAGTGTGATAAAATTTATAACATGATATTTTTCACTGTCATAATTAATTATGATGCACTAGAAATGGAAAAATGATTTTCTCTATCATAATTAATTAAACTGGTAATATAATCAATTATGGCAATTCAAATTTGAAAAATATATCCGTTTTAAAGAATAAATGTTTTTGAATACATCCTGATTTTCTCTATGATATTATTAATGTCCAATGGCCATTTTCTAATGCTATTTTTCTATTTAATTAAGTTTTGATGAAAAATAAAAAAACACACAATTACAGAATTCGAAAATACAATTTACATTCAATCAGTTTTGAGAAAAGAATTCTGAACAAGGCAACAGAGATATTTTACACCTTTTAAGAAAACCCTCTTCTCTACTGTCTTCTGTGCTTTCATTGTTAATCACACTTGTTCTTGGAGATTGGCATTCTACAGGCTTCTACAATTTGTTGTCTGTTCTTATTTTTATTACCTTCATCCCTAGTGTGATTCTAGGGAGGTGTTCATCCTTAGTGGGATTCTAAGGAGGTGTTTTCATCCTTTGATTTGTTCATAGGAGGTGTTCGTCTCTAGTGGGATTCTGATGTGGACATAAAGGCCCAAGCCCATAACGAGAAGGATCAAGACCAAGATCTAATCCAAGACTTAGGTGGACCTATGACAAGAGGCAGACTCAGAAAAACACAAGAGGCATTGCAATACAAAGTGACCAATTTGCTAAAGGGCCAACTATTAAAAGATCCAAACATGGAGGAGTCTAGACCTATCACATGCATAGAATGTTTGGAGAGCTAGGAGGCTCAACTAAAAGATTTAGTTTTCGTTATTATTATTATTTTATTTGCTATAGTGGGGATTTGAACCCAAGACCCAAAGCTTATAATGCCTTCACTGAACCATCTGGGCAACTTAACTTTGCTTGGGATATCAGGATTTTAATTTATCTTTATTTCCTGCAATGAGACAAACTCATAAACTTAAGTTGTATTAAACATTTGGGAATTCAGAATGAACGTAGGTAATATTCAGAATCACTTTGTGAGTTGTTGCTCTGCTAGGGTTCTTCCTTGCATCACTTGATCTTATCAAGAATTATTCGATTCTTGTGGCGATCCTTCTTGGCTTATCAAATATTCTTATTTGTGGCGCCTACGGTATCCTTTATTTATTTTCTGTTTTCTATTTCCAATCAAATCAACTCTTAAAACCTAACCCTAAATTGTTTCCCTTCTATTCGAGTGTCATCATTTGGTATTCAGAGCAGGGTTCAAAAGCTGCATCGTTCATCGAGCACTGTTCACTGCGATCTGTTCATTGTCACTATTCACGGGGGGTACTCGTTCATTATTAATGTTCACGTACTCGTTCACATTACTCGTTCATTGTCACTGTTCACGTATTGTTCATTATACTCGTTCACGTGTACTCGTTTATTTGTCACTCGTTCACGTGTACTTGTTCAAAATAAAAATTGTTGTTTATGCAATTTTGATATTGAATTTCATTTAGATATATATATATATATATATATATATATATATATATATCAAAATTGTGTTTGAAATTAGTTTTCTGCATAAAAGAACAAAAAAAAGGAAAAGAACAAAAAAAAGAATAAAAAAAGTAAAAGAATAAAAAAAGTAAAAGAATCAAAAAAAGAAAAGAATCAAAAAAGGAAAAGAATCAAAAGAAGAAAAGAATCGAAAAAAATATATATATATATATATATATATATATATATGTGGCAGCTTGTTTTTTTTTTTAATTTTAGTGCACATTAGCTATTTGATAAAATTCCTAAGTGTCACGCGTCTTTGTCTAATCTTTGTTTTTCCATACAGTTTAAATTTGTCTTGCTTGTTATTAGTAGTAAAATTGTTCTTTGCTACTTGTCCTTTGTTGGTACTACAATTCTGTTTTATTCCTTGTGATTGCTACAGTTGAAAGTGATTCTTGAACTATAGATTGTTTGATTCTTGTAAGAACCATAAGTCAGAGAACGAGTAGAAAAAGGCAAGAGTGCATATTATACAAAAGTCAAATTGAGAGTAAACACGAGTGATACATCTTTGAGTGCAAACACGTGAGAAGAGTGGTGAGGTCCTATTACTTCATTTGTTTGGTCCTTTCTTTTTTTTTAACTTGAAAGATGGCAGGTGCAGGTGGTGGTACCCCTCCTCTAGGGGGTGATAATAGATTGTTGATTGATGCCATTACAGCCCAAATGCAAAGAATGTTGACAGAACATACCGAGGAGTTGTATGGGAGAATTGAACAACTAGAAAATCAAGGAAATGATGATGATGGTGGAGGTAGAAGGAGGAGAAGGAGAAATAATGAAGGTGATGTTAGAGATAACAGAATTGAAGGAGTAAAGCTTAACATACCCTCTTTTCAAGGAAAGAGTGATCCAGAAGCATATTTGGAGTGGGAAATAAAAATTGAGAAACTGTTTGCATGCCATAATTACACAGAAGATGAAAAGATGAGGGTGGCAATCCTTCTTGGCTTATCAAATATTCTTATTTTTGGCGCCTACGGTATCTTTTATTTATTTTCTGTTTTCTATTTCCAATCAAATCAACTCTTAAAACCTAACCCTAAATTGTTTCCCTTCTATTCAAGTGTCATCATTTTCTATTTGAGTGACAATAATTAGTGAATCTTCTTCAGATTCTCCATCTAGTGATGAAAATGAGCATGAAGATGAAAGAGAGTTAGAAGGAGATTTGTTCATGATTAGAAGGATGTTGGGTAGTCAATCAGTTGAATTGGATGATTGTCAAAGAGAAAATATTTTTCACGCAAGGTGCCTCATTCAAGGGAAGTTGTGCTCTTTAATCATTGATGGTGGGAGTTGCACTAATGTGGCTAGTGCACGGTTGGTTTCAAAAATGAATTTGGAGACTAAGCCACACCCACGACCTTACAAACTTCAATGGCTTAGTGAAGATGGTGATATGACCGTGAATAGGCAAGTTGAAGTGGGTTTTTCAATAGGTGTCGCTGCCGTCAAAACGAGGGCGGTCGGAGCTACGCGATGATTTCGACTCTCTTGATTTTCGCGTTTTTTATTGGTGGTTACAACGCCTTTAGGTTGTTCGATAACCAGGCTGAACCTAGGGGCGAGGTTTTCGAAAGGGCGTTCGTGGGTTGTCCGATAACCGGGCTAACCCAAGAACTAGTTTTGAAGGGTCCTGTGGAGTCGCCACCGATGTTTTTACCGGAAACATCAGAAAAGGAATTAAAAGGCGTTGGTTTTCGAAAAACCAACTTTGGTCGTTAGAACCAGAGTTGGGTAAGGGAGTTAGTTACGTGTAAGGGAAGTCTTAGTTCCCTTACGATGCCCCTTTCGGGTTCCCTATGACAGGCCAGCTATTAAAAAATATCTAAACCGGTGAAAAATACGCTTTTACCCTTTTATTTGCGGAATTTAAAGTTACGACTACATGGCCCTAGCAACTATTGCAGAATTTATATAAAGCAGTAAAAGGTAAAGAGAGAGAGTGAAAACCTTCGGAGCAAGCTTTCTATTAATTCTTTAAAAATAGGGTGTTTTGTGGCAGCCCTTCACTCTACACAGCGTCGGAAACCTCTCGAAATGCCAAAAAACACTCGCAGAAACACTCAGAAGCTCCAGAAATGCGTCGGAGGGATTCTAGAGAGAGAATCTAGTGATGTGACTAGAGAGAGAGTGAGAAAATTGTGTGGAATGAGGGGAATGGAGCCCCTATTTATAGGGATTCGCGCCTGTCAGGTCGAGACCGGCCGTCTCGTCTGACAAGGTCGGGACCGTCGTCTCGACATTCGGGACCGCTGTCTCGCCTTGCAGGAATGGCGAGACCGCCGTCTCGCCAAACGAGACGGCGGTCTCACCACTTGCGTGAGGCGAGACGGTGGTCTCGACCCAAAAAGGCGAGAATCCTTATTTTCGTGCTGGAAATCCTTCCTATTCTAAAATGGGGCCTAATAGTCTCTCCTAATGGCTTCTTAGGCTTCATCCATCTTCAAAAAGGAGGTCTTCTGGCTTTATTATGAGGTCGGACAAGATTTGGGGTCTACAGCTGGCCCCCCTTTACCCGACTAGTCGACTGCTGGCCTTTTGTGCCAAGGAGCTCGACTGGAGGGTAAAGGAGTTGACCCTCTTGCCCGGTTGTCCTTCAGATGTTCCGTCTTTGTGTTGGTTGATCCTCTGGGAAAAGTGTGCTTTCAGGATGCTCCTTATGGCGGTAGCTGATCCTTTCGGCTGATGAGTACGAACCCCAATCTGGTTTGACGAGTATGAACCCTCGTCCGGTAAGCCCCCTTTTGTAAGGCCTGATGAGTATACACCCTCATCTGGTGTTTGACGAGTATGAACCCCCGTCCGGTAAGCCCCCTTTTGTAAGGTTTGATGAATATACACCCCCATCTGGTGTTAAGCCTCCGGATGCCCCATCTTGCGGTAGCTGACCCTTTGGCTGTGGTGGCGACTTACTGCTCTAGCTCATGGGCCTATGTGAAACCTTGGGATGCTCCTTTGATGCAGTAGCTAATCCCTTGGTTGACGAGTACGAACCCTCGTCTGGTTTGACGCCTCTGGATGCTCCTTCTTGCGGTAGCTGATCCTTTGGCCATGGTGGCGGCTTACTGCTCTAGCTCATGCGCCGGCTCCCTGGGGAGTGATTTCTGTGTTGGTAAATGTGCTTGGACCTTTCTGGAATGGTCATCCGGGTCGTGCCGGGGATTTTGTCGGTGTTCATCTAGCTTCGTTGGTTGCTGGGGATTCTTTGCTTTTGATCTTTTTGTGGTGATCATCTGACTTTTGCTGATTGGTCGGGCAATATTTGTTTGTTGTTCGATTCTTGCTTGGTCGTCGAAGAAACCTTTGGTCGATGCATACTTTTGATAAAGTCTTGCCAGGATACTTTTGAGTGTTTTTTATTTTTGAATGCAAACAAAAGAATTGACCTTTTTATATGAATGTGTTTGTTGTCTTTTATTTATCTGAAGTATATTTATTTGTTTTGATTCTGACAAAAGTCCTTTTTGTGCAACTATTTGTGCGTGAATGCTTTTGATGCAATCTATTTTAGTTGGGGGCATCTGGAAAGTGACTGGTACTTTCCTTTCTATTTTCCCGCGATTGTTCTTTTGGAATTTTATTTTAGCCCTATCTTTTGCCTAGACCGCCCTTTGCGGGTTTTCAATCTAGCAAGATTGCCTTAATTTTTGCCTAGGATGTCTCAGCGGGATCTTTCCTTTTTTATGAAGGCCTTAACTTTTGCCTAGACCGCCCTTTGCGGGTTTTCGATCTAGCAGGCTACCCTATTTTTGCCTGAGACTGTCCTAGCAGGCGCTGTTTTGCTTAGTCTTGTTTTTCTTTTTCTTTCTTATGCTTTCTCGTATGGCTTGTTTTATGCATGCTCATGATTCATTAATACAAAGGCATTCTCATAAGTAGGTAATAGAGAAGAAAAGACAATTTTTATTGATATAAACAAATTGTCTATTTTTACATGAGGATTTGCAAAGGAATTTGTAAGCAAGGCTGGCCAAGGTTGGCTAAGCTGTATAGGGTATATCAATCATGTCCGTGATTTCTGTTTTTCTGTTTTTCCCGGTCACTTCAATTGAGATGCTCGAACTCGGAGTGAAGACTATGCGAATTCTGTTTGCTTTTGTGGAGGTATTACCTTAGTCGCCTTTGCGGTTTTCGGCTAAGGTAATCATTGCTCTTTTTTTTTTTTTTTAAACCTCTAATTTTTGCCTAGGACGTATCCTAGCGAGGAATGTAGACCCTATTTTTTGCCAAGGACGCTCTTTGCGAGTTTTCATCCTGACGGGTCATGAGCAACATCTTTAGGTGTAGTATTTCTTTACCGCATCTGAGTTGACGGGATGTCAGAGCTCTTCTCCGTCCATGTTGGTGAGGATAAGGGCCCCTTCTGAGAAGGCTCGCTTGACCACGAATGGTCCTTCATAGTTTGCCGTCCATTTCCCGATTTTGTCTTTCTGGGCCGGGAGTAATTTCTTTATTACTAGATCCCCTTCTCGGAAGGTACGAAGGTTGATTTTCTTGTCATAGGCCTTTTTGATCTTCTTTTGATAAACTTGCCCCTGACATATGGCGTCCAGCCGTTTTTCTTCAATTAGGTTCAACTGGTCGTACCGACTTTGGACCCATTCGGCTTCTGTCAACTTTGCTTCCATAACGACTCGTAGGGAGGGTATTTCAACCTCTACTGGTAGTACGACCTCCATTCCGTATACGAGGGAAAATGGAGTAGCCCCTGTGGAGGTTCGTACTGACGTTCGGTAGCCGTGTAGGGCAAAGGGCAACATTTCGTGCCAATCTTTGTAGGTTACCACCATTTTCTGGATGATTTTCTTAATATTTTTATTGGCTTCCTCTACTGCACCGTTCATCTTTGGTCGATACGGAGAAGAATTGTGGTGTTGAATTTTGAAGTCCTGACATAACTCCTCCATCATTTTATTGTTGAGATTTGTCCCATTATCAGTAATGAGCCTATGAGGGATGCCGTACCGACATATAATATTTTTCTTGATGAAGGTGGTCACGACTTTTCGAGTCACATGCGCATATGACGCTGCCTCAACCCACTTGGTGAAATAGTCAATGGCTACCAAAATAAAGCGATGACCATTAGATGCTTTGGGTTCAATGGGTCCGATGACATCCATGCCCCACATAGAAAATGGCCATGGTGTAGCCAGGGTACTGAGAGGTGCGGGCGGTACGTGAATGTTATCGGCGTAAATTTGGCACTTGTGACACTTTTTGGCATACTGGTGACAGTCAGCCTCCATTGTGGACCAAAAATATCCTGCTCTTAAGATCTTCTTCACCATGACATGCCTAGGTGCGTGGGTCCCAAAAGTCCCTTTGTGGATTTCTCTTATCAAGGTCTGGGCCTCCTCATGGTCCACACACCTTAAGAGAGTTGAATCGAGACTCTTTTTGTAGAGGGTTCCTTCAATCAATGTGAACCCTATGACCCTTTTGCGAATGGTTCTTTTATCATTGTCACTGATTCCTTTGGGGTATTCGCCCCTCATGAGGTATTGTTTGATGTCATGGTACCAGGGATTTTGGTCGTGCTCACCATTTACTATCATGCAAAAAGCTTGTTTGTCATGCAGCTTAATTTGGATGATTGGCATCTCATGTTCTTGTCCCAAAGAAAACATGGATGATAGGGTGGCGAGGGCGTCAGCAAATTGGTTATCTTCCCGAGGAATATACTGGAAGGTGACACTTTCCATTCTTGAGACTAGTTCTTGAATGTGCTCTAGATATGGGATTAATTTAGAGTTGCGGGTTTCCCATTCACCTTTAAGTTGGTAGATGACAAGGGATGAATCACCGAAAACTTTGAGTTTAGTAACCCCATGATCTAAAGCTGCTCGGATCCCTAGCGCGCATGCTTCGTACTCAGCCATGTTGTTGGTACAATCAAAATTAAGCCGGGCCGTTACGGGGATGTGTTTCTTTTCAGGGGATATCAAGATAGCTCCTATCCCGTGTCCAAGCATGTTTGAGGCCCCGTCGAAGAACATGGTCCATGCTTCCTCTTTGGTCTCTTCGTGTTCGATGTGCATAATATGCTCATCAGGAAAGTCATGTTGTAGGGATTGATATTCGTCCGTTGATCCATGGGCCAGATAGTCTGCTAGAGGGCTACCTTTAATGGCTTTCTGGGTGACATGAATGATGTCGAACTCTGAGAGGAGCACTTGCCACCTGGCTATTCTTCCGGTCAGAATGGGCTTCTCGAAGAGATATTTGATTGGGTCCATTTTGGAGACCAACCACGTTGTATGCCGAGCCATATATTGACGGAGATGCTGAGTGACCCACACCAATGCGCAATAGGTTTTTTCGAATGGTGTATAACGGGTTTCATAGTCTAGGAATTTCTTACTGAGATAATAAATGGCTCGTTCTTTCTTCCCAGTTTCATCTTGTTGACCGAGCACACATCCTATGGACTCTTCGAGTATTGATAAATATAGAATCAGAGGTCTCCCTTCAACGGGTGGTACCAATACTGGCGGATTGGTTAAACATGTTTTGATATATATGAACGCTTGTTGGCATTCTTCATTCCACACCGTTGGTTGGTTTTTGCGCAACAGTTTAAAGATGGGTATACATTTGTCGGTCAATTGTGCGATGAAACGGGCAATGTAGTTAATCCGGCCTAGAAAACCTCTGACCTCCTTTTCCGTGCACGGTGGAGGCATTTCCAAAATTTCCTTGGTTTTGTCAGGGTCCACTTCGATTCCTTTTTTGCTGACAATGAAGCCTAATAGTTTTCCTGAGTGTACTCCGAAAGTACATTTTGCTAGGTTCAGTTTAAGTTGATACTTTCGAAGTCGGTCAAAAAGCTTTTTGAGATATTGAATGTGGTCCATCTCATTTCTGGACTTGGCAATCATGTCATCCACATACACCTCTATTTCCTTGTGGATCATGTCATGGAACAGTGTGACCATAGCCCTTTGATAAGTAGCCCCTGCATTCTTGAGTCCAAAGGGCATTACACGGTAGCAAAAGGTGCCCCATGGTGTGATAAAGGAGGTTTTTTCTCTATCCTCGACAGCCAGTTTAATCTGATTGTACCCTGCGTACCCGTCCATGAAGGAGTAGAGTGTGTTGGTAGTGGTATGGTCTACCAGCGTATCTATATGTGGCAGGGGAAAGTCATCTTTTGGACTTGCTCGATTGAGGTCCCTGTAATCCACGCATACCCTGACCTTTTCGGTCTTCTTGATGACGGGTACTATGTTGGCTAACCACTCCGGGTATTTGGAGACTATTAGGAAATTGGCGTCTAGTTGCCTTTGCACTTCCTCCTTTATCATTAAGGACCAATCTGGTTTAATTCTTCTGAGTTTTTGCTTTACAGGTCGGAACCCCTCTTTCAAAGGCAATCTATGTTCCACTATACTCGTGTCGATCCCAGGCATGTCATGATAAGACCAAGCGAATACATCTATATATTCCTTCAAAAGTTGTATCAATCCCTTTTTTATGCTACTTTCTATTTGGGTGCCGATGTTCACCTTTTTCTCATCATCCCCTTCTCCCAAATTGACAGTTTCTGTCTCTTCTTGATGCGCTTGTATGCTGCATGCTTCTTTTTCCAACATTCTTTGCATGTCCAGAGAAATGGTCTCCTGCTCACTGTCGGACTCGCCCATTCGCTTTCGGTTTCCGGGGTCCACAGAGATTCATCAATCACAGACATGATGCGTTTTAGGTTCTGTTTTAGTCATAGATTTTATTATTCAATTATTTTTTGAAAGAATAATAAATGTGAGAGGGAAAAGAATGAAAGAGATGAATGTTGACAAAATGCCTCATGTATTAAAGAAGGATGAAAGCGTATATACAAGCCCTTTTAATCAAAATCCCTGCGGTCACGGGCGGGGACCGCAGGAGATATAGAGAAAAGCTTTAAAAAAAACAGACGCCCTAGGGCTGATCCTCCCAGTCCTCCCTTTTTGCTACTCTGGTTTGGCCAGAGGTTTGGCGTCAACGTCGGAAGCAGAGGCATCAAAGGTTATCCAACCGGTGTCGATTAATTCCTGGACCTTATACTTCAAGGTCAAGCAGTTATCAGTTGAATGCCCCGGTGCATCTGAGTGGTAGCTACATTTCTCATTGGGCTTGTACCACTCGGGGTAGGGAGGCTCCATTTTCTTTGGAGGAACGCGTGCTAGAAGATTGGCCTGTAATAATTGGGGCAACAGCTTTGCGTAGGAGGTGGGGATAGGAGTGAACTTCCTCTCCTTTCTTCGTGACTGCCTCTCTGTCTGAGGGGTGGAGGAAGGGGTTGCGAAATTAATGGCGTGTACGGCCTCCTCCTTCTTTTTGAAGGGCTTTTTGAATGAAGTGCCGGAAGAAGAAGGTCGTGCTATTTTCCCACTCCTCAGCCCGTGCTCCACTCTTTCTCCTACAGTGACTATGTCCGAAAAAAGATTGGAGGTACTGGCTATTGCCTTATCGTAGTATGCTCCGGTTAGTGAATCTATGAATGTAGACCCCTAATTTTGCCCGGCCTCTCAAAATAAAGGCTAGGGAAACTTCACACGAAAATAAAATTCACCCGGCCTCATATCAAAAACCGAGAAAGACCTCCCGCAACAAGACGGGGTTCACCCATCCACACAATAAAGACTAAGGAGACTTCCTACACGAAGATAAAGCTCGCCCGAAATCTTAATAAAGGCCAAGAAGACTACCTATATGAAGATAAAGCTTCAACGGACATCTATCGGCATCAATCTACGTCCGAAAAAGGAAAGGAAAGCTTCCCGGGGGTCCCAGAACACGAAAACAGGCCAAGACAGGTTGGGACAGCCGTCCCAAACATCAAAAGACAAGTGAGACGCACGTCTCACCTTTGGGACGCACGTCCCAAGCCCCAAAATTCAAGTGGGACGGCCGTCCCAACCCAAACTGGCCGTCCCACTCTCCCCCCAGCTTGGCCCAGTGCAAAACGCGCAGTTGGGACGGCCGTCCCAACCCAGACGGCCGTCCCAGATTTCCAGGCAGTGAAATCTATAAATAGGAGCCTCATTTGTCATTCTCCACACCCCAGACAACTCCAAGACTTGTCTTCTTCTCTCCCTCCTTCGAATGATCTCTCTGATTGCCTTTAATAGGTAACAATCAGTTAAGGAATTTGTATTCCGGCATTCAATTCTTCTAGAAAATTTTAGTCGAGTCGAGTTTATTCGAGAGGAGAGTCATTGTAGAGTGAAGGATTGCCGCAAAGCGTCCTTTGTATAAAAGACTTATAATATAAAGCTTGCTTCGGAGGTTCTTCTTAATTCTCTTCCCTTTTATTGCTTTATTTATTGCTTTCTGTATGCAATGTAGATAAAACCATGTAGATAGCCATATTTAAATACTGTATGAATAAAATAGGGTAATAGCGTAATTTCTTGTAATCTTTACTTAAATGAATTAATCCGTCATAGGGAACCCGAAAGGGGCGTTGTGGGGTGCTAATACCTTCCCCACACGTAACTAACTCCCTTACCCGACTCTGGTTATAATGGCCAAGTTTGGTTTTTATTAAAATCAATGCCTTTTTCTCCTTTTCCAATGTTTATGGTTAAAACATTGGTGGCGACTCCAAAAGAACCCTTTTCGAAAACCTTGCTTCTATTAGAGGATAGTTCAACGTTGAGCGCCTCGGAAGCAATGAACATATTTTTAACAAAAAACGCGAGTCTCAACCATTTTTTCGCGACCACTCGCATTAACATTCGAGATGTCCCAGGACGTCGGAACGGATGGCGGCGACAGATGGCGACTCCACTGGGGAAGCTAGAGAGTTGATCCCATTTAGTGACGGATAAATTCAAACTAAGTAAAGATTTGAAATTACGCCTTTACCCTTTTCCGTATGTTTTATTGTATGGCTTTAATAATTGTTGTATGATTATTTTCTGCAAATTGTTTGAAATATAAATTGCACACAAAAACCCTTGCACACAACAGTTTCTCTATACCCGGGGGCAAGAGTGAATACCTATAGGGAGTGGGTGGCAGATACGACCGGCTTGTTGGCACACGGGGCTACAACCATTGTCGGAAACCACCAACTCAAGGTGATAACTCTCTTCTTTTGGTCTAAGGATGTCGACACGAAGTTCCGTGCATGACCCGAGGACTGAGAGATTGAGAGGTCCCTATAATGGGGGCACCTTGGGGACCTTTGGCCTTGGTGAGAACAGTTAGAACCACCCAAACCAAGCACGTTTCTGCAGGAAAACCCTACCTCGTGATTAAATAAGCGTGGCTCTGCTCGTGGGTGAATGAATTGTGTGTGCATTCGTTTACTGCATTTGTATTGATGCATTAGCATAGGGTAATCATACAACAAACAAAAATAATGAAAAACCCTAAAAATCATAAAAGTGATAAGATAACCACCTTTATCTCGGACAGTCTTCAGTTAAGCTAGCCTGGTTTCAGGTTCTTTGCAAGCTAAGTAGCCACGTTGACCGACAGAAGAGATAAAGGGTCATAAAAATATAAAAACGATTGAAAGCCATAAAAATTCCTTTTTATAATAAAAATATTCTTGGAAAAGTCGTATCATTCATACCACATCATCCAATAAGTGGTAAAACAAGAGAAAAAATAAATGCACTGAGAAAAGTATGCATGCACATCATTTTAATAAACCTCCAAAAAATAGGTCTTAGGAGCGTTTATTGGGAAAATTACTGGGCCAAATCCCCTACGGGAATTTGCAGTCTTGTTCTTCACCCTTTTCTCTTTGTTTTGACATGCTGTGCGTCCAAATCGGACAACCCAGTCAAAAGTTATTCCACTTTCAATATATGATGTCATAAAAAATATTTTTGTAGTGCATGCATAAAGCACATTCATTCTAGGATGCATTAGATATCCTTAGACAATAGCGAAAGAGACCCAAGTGCGTTTATCACCTTCCTAGAAGAGATAAGTGCGCTAAGGTATATTGGCAACCTTTTTTAAAAAAAAAAAAAGGAAGTTAGCACACTAAGGTGGGTATGGTACCTTTAAAACATAGGCTTTTGAGAAGATACCAAAGCTATTGTCTAACGCATATCTATTCCACACTGATCATTCATAATAAAAAGAGCTATAAAAATAAAAATCTTTAAATCATTTAGAAAGTGGCTGGTCTTCTACCTGTTCTCACTCGCGCTCAAAAAGCCAAGAAGATGGAGCAATTAGAGAAGCAGAACCGTATGCTCACCGCTGAGGTCAATGTCATAAAGAAACAAATAGCGCAGTTGACGGAGCTAATATATCAACAATGCTTCCATAATACAGTCTCTGAGCAACGAATTTCTGCCCTAGAAGGGAAATTAAGGGCATTAGAGAGATACAAATTTGATGTAAAGGAGGTAATCGATTTCGAAAATACTCGATTCCCTCCCAAGTTTAAGAAATCTCACGCATCATTCAAGAAGCCTTTGGCAAGAAAAAGGAGGGAAGTGTAAATGCCATGAACTTTACTACTCTTTCTTCCTCTTCGCCATCAGCTGGACAATCACGCAGACAAGAGAAGAAATTTACTCCCATCCCAATCTCTTATGGGAGTCTGCTGCCAAGGCTTTTAGAGGCCAAGCTCTTAACACGTATCTCCCCAAAGAAGAAAGATCCACCTTACCCCGGTTGGTATAAACTCAACGAAAAATGTGATTACCACTCAGGTGCTCCTGGGCATTCCGTGGAGAATTGCGTCAACCTGAAATATAGGGTTCAAGAATTATTGAATGTCGGGTGGATTACTTTCGATTCTCCCGAACCAAATGTAAACATCAAGCCTCTGTCACAACCGGAATAGTGAACTTGGGTAGAGAAGGCCAGCTAACTAGGGCTCCCCATTTTATGCATCTTTGGGTTAAAAGAAATAAAAAATAATAATAAAAAGCTTCTGATGCATCTCTCGCGGTCTCTGCCCGTGGCCGCGAGATCTTTTGATTAAAAGGGCTCTGTATATATTTCTCTTTTCATCAATAAAATGAGGCATTTTTCATAATATTCATATGCTTCTCATTCTTTTCTCTCTCATTCCAAAATAATTAAATAAAATCTAAACCCAAATAAGGACCATATAAACAGTCATGTCTGTGATTGAAAACTCTCTGCGGGATCTGAAAGCCGAAGGCGAATGGATTGAGTCAGACAGTGAGGAGGGGACCATTTCCCCGGACATGCAAAGACTGTTGGAGAAAAGAAGCTTAATTGATACAGCCCCCCATAAGAAAAAAACTAAGGCCTTCAATTTGGGACAAGGAGACAATAAGAAAGAAGTAAATGTCGATACCCAAATTTATAATGTCAGGGAACACCTTTGCGCTTATACATCGGAAAAGGCTGTACCGTGGATATGCATACAAGAATCGTCCATTCATGAAGATATCTCCAATATAGCCATCATTGGGGGCAGGACGATAAGAAAAAAAATTAGTCACCCAAGGAGCTACAAGATAATGCTCCTAAAAACAAAGTAAAAATAAAGAAACCGAAGAGGAAAAGGAAAAGAGAATCCAAGGGGAAGATTGAGCAGACCCTGGATTCGCGGTGCTAAGGCAGTTTCTTCAATGCTCCACCGAAAAACCAAAATTCGTGGTAGGCGACAAGTTGATGCGACGTTAAAGACTACATTCGAATCATCGAGCCGTTCACCCTACCTTAAATGGATGCGGCTAAAGAAGACATTTGAAAATATGGAAAGACTTCCTAAGTAATATAAAAGTGGCCCATATAATGAAGAGATATGAATATAGACCAGACAAGGGCTTAGAAAGGATGCTCAAAGAATAAGAGAGCCACCCGATTTTAAGAACAACCCTACAAAAGAACAAGTCGTACGATGAAAAGGGAAGTCTCCCCTCCGTACCTTAAAAAGACGATCTTCCAAAAAGGAGGGATATTAACATCAAGGGTAGCATTAGTCATTAGATGTCCTTCTTCTGATTCTAAGGGATGTAAACCCAATTGTTGAACATTCAAGGACTTGATGTTGCAAATAATGATCATGAAGAATGTTGATTTTGATGATGATCCAAGAGCTTAAAGACTTAGAGTATTGAAGATTGAAGATTGATGATTTCTGTATTGTAATAACTCTGTTTTAGTTTGATTGAGTCTGTAATTATAGA